>JAQFVV010006286.1:4412006-5012006 GCA_028023455.1 Epiperipatus broadwayi | reverse complement strand
AATATATAATGTAGTCATATGCATGAGGACATAAACCTTTTTATAATAATATATTTCAACAATTCACATTTGTTATATACCCACCAGTTAACAAAATGTTTTCACAAGCAGCAATATATATATAAATGTAATGCACTTAATGACAACTAAACAAGAAAATGTTTTTCCAAAGTAGTATAATGTGAAATATTAATGAGAATAGGCACAATACTGATGATCCTTATTATAAATCTTCTCTTTCATTTGCCCTTGTGGGAATGTTTACAGCATACTGGATAGGTGGCTTTATTTTAGGAGAATTAGGATCAATTGTTATAACAAATATGATTACAAGTATAACTTAAAAATACATTAATATAAAAAGGTGAAAAAAATACCTATTGATTGCAAAAAATGAAGTATAATTGCTTATGAGTAGCTGATATATATATATAATAATTAAAAGAAATTATAAATTTTGTAACTTGCTTTTAAGCTTGCATTTTATGATCACTAGATGGAGCTTTACCAATAGCTCTAAACAAGCTTTGTTTACATAAGTGCCAAAAGAGATAGAATTCAAAATCTCTATTGTTCTCCCTACCTCCAGACCAGCAGGTTTCGAGCTTAATGGCCCATGTCAGTGAAGGGCTGGGAGACTAGAAACTAGACCTGAAAAGGCTGGGAGACTAGATACTAGACCTAAAATACCAACTCAAAAGTCAGCACTTATCAAATACATTTCTATCAATTTGAAAGCATGAATTTATTAGACACGTATATTATGGAAACAGGTCATACTATTGGGAAAGAGATTATAAAAATTATTAATTATGCAGATAAGAAAAGAGATAGGAAAATAAAGGAGGCAATATTAATTAAGAAAATTAAGCCTAATCTTAATAGGGATGGGGGAGGGGGGTAACAACAGTGACAATATAAGAAAAAGGGAAAACATTAGGGATAGGAGTAAAATTGGTTAAGGATAATAAATGAAAGTAGTTTATAAAAACAGATAATAGAGGGAGGTGTGGGATAGGGAATATGAAAGAGAGGTTAAAAGGAAGTTAAATTACTAGCATAAAAAGAATAAGGTAAAATTTATCTGTAATAATTGAGATAATAATAAGGTAAAAAATGTGTTAAGTAAGAATAGATAAAATTAAAAGAATAAAGAATGATATATTAATAGTGATAAGGATAATAGAATTGGGGTAGTAAAAAAGGTAAGGTGAGTGTATGATGTATAAAATATTATATGTATAAAATAAAATATTATGGATATCAGAATAATAGGATGATAGGAAAGAGTAATTAATAATTAAAAATTAGAAAAGTAATTGTATATAAGAGATATAGGTATTAAATATTTTTAAGAAGTTAATAGAAAGTTAATAATTTTGACAATTGATAAATTTGTATAAAATATGAAACGTATTATGTAATGGTTGTATTGTTATATGTATTTGAATTTTGTAGATCTGATGAAGACTGCAAAGTACAGTCGAAACTGTAATAATAATAATAAAAAGTTTTTGCTGAAAAAAGTGTAAGAAGATTTATTTGAATTGCAATATTTTACACAGTAATCTTATTTTGGCTTCAGTTCAATTTGTTTTTACAATCAGGTAGTGATAATGACAGACAAATGCACATTTTCATATTAAAGCTGATCATGATCAACTATGTTAATCTTTTGATAATGTAAATCTTGCTAATTTCTTTTTTCAGAAAAATAAAAGGGTACTTAAAAAGTTATAATGAAAACAAGTGCTTAACTCTAGTTCCCTCATTTGAAATTTTAATATTATCAAGGGCAAACAAGCAAAGAAAATTTATTTATATTATACAAAATCAAATCTTAATGCTACAAAAAACCAAACTTTCTTATTCTTTGCACATAAGACATATTTCCTTTTTCACAAGTGAAGACAATGATCTTGCTTTTCAACTCATTTAGGGAAGAACTGAAAATGAAATAAAGTGCCACATACTCAAAAATAAAAACCTATTTTTCTGTAAAAACTTGTAGTCCTACTATTTCTCAAAAAGCCTCCATCTATGAATCTTGGCAAGTAGTCTTCCAAGAAAGTTGGTAAAATGAATAGCATTTTAAAGAGACCAAAAGAAAATAAAAAATTTTTATTAATGAAAATTTATTAATTACATACGAGACAAAAATTTTACCTTCTTTACTATTTTCCTGTTTAATTTCTTTTTACAAACAAACTTTTGTCAATATAAAAAAAATTTCTATATTATTAACGTACCTTTTTCCTTACATTACTTTTGCATTTTATCATTAAATAAATATATTTTTTAAATTGTTTAGTCAAACAAGACCTTTCTTTTAATATTTTTCCTAATATATATTTTTAATTAGAATTTAACAATTATTTTAATATGTCTACATTCAAATTCTTAATTTCTAATGTTATATGTACACATTTAATGCCATATATTTCACACATATTTAATAAGTGAGTGTTGTAAAAAGATTACTTAATCCAGACCCCCCTTCCAGGTAGTATACAAGACAACATGCTCACAAGCTGGCTGCATAGCAACATATTATGGGGAAACACAGGCTACTGTCACCACCAGAGCATCTCAACACCTATACATATATAATAGAGGACATACTAAAACAAAGGTAGTTCGATATTTCTAGAACACCAAAAAACATCTAATCACAGATTTGAACCCACTAATTTCAAAATCATGTGCTTGGAAAGAAATGATGCCAAATGCAAAATAAAAGAAGCATATTTCATTGCAAATGATCAACAGACGAGATTCCTGCTTCTCGATTTCCAAGAAATGGACTGGTTGAATAATTTACATACATTTGCATATGCTAATAATAATACAAAATAAAGGATGAGAGAGGCTATGCATATGAGAGCAAATATGCCTTGAAAGCGCTAAGCCAATATAAAAGCAGTTAAAATCAATATTTCACTGGTGTGTATTGGAAGTGCAGTATAATAATTATTACTTATGTTTAAATATACACGACATTAACCATTATATAACTTATATAAATACTAAGCAAATAAAAAGGTCTATTATTAAATTATGTCAATATTAATAACTGATTTTAAATCCAGTTTTGCTTAATATTATATATTTTGTATGCATGTATTACTGAATCATCATCTTCCTACAATTCTTATAATTATTTAATTATTTTTTATATTGATTATGTTGTGAGGTGCTGCAATCTTTTCCATTCATTGGACCATCAATATCATAATATTGTTCTGATTTGAAACACATAATGCAATGATTTTACTACATACTCTAAACATTGTATGGACAATAAAGTATATATAATTGATTAAAAAAAAGCTAGTAATGATTGGAATAAATACTTGAACAACTTGTATTAGATATCTTCCAGTAAGATAATGCAAGAAATTTGATTAATTATTCATCTGTTTTCACAAGCTATGGAAATAGCAAACTGAAAAATTAAGATAGATATTATTTAAAGGAATTTAGACAATATCATAATTTATGAATATTAGTATATGCTTAAAAGTTTGTGTTGATTGTATTTTAGATGTCATATGTTAAACTATTTCCACATCTATCTATCGTTAAATGTTCAATGTACAGAAAATTTTAAACTTTCCCAAATTAAATTGTTAGTAAATAACACACAATACCATTTACAACTTTCTTAAACACTTTAATAATACTATTTTTATATCAAAACTTTATTCTAACAGTTTCGACTGTCCTGCAGTCATCATCAGCGCTACAATATCCAAATATATAATGATACAATTAATACATTTTATACACATATTCATATACATAATTAAATACACAAATAAAATATATTTTAAGCGAACTATTATAAATAATCATCTCCCATTTTATTACTTTGCTCTTAATTTATTTTATATTACTTTATTCTATTTTTAGTAACAATTTTAATTCTAAAAACGTTAACTTTTTACTCTAATACACATTATTGTCTTTTTACTTATATTTTTAATCAAATTCTAACCTTTTCTTATTTTTATTAAATATTTTATAATTAACTTTTCCAACATTATAAATTACTTTTTTACATTACAAAATTACTCATTTCTTTACAATTCTATTTCCAAAATCCAACTGGCAAAATTTTCAAAATTTTTATACTTGTTTAACACCTCCCTCTATTGTTATTTTCTTCAACTTTATTCTTTTAACCTTTTCCATATTCAAACTATTATTATTAATAACAATTATTTAAAAATTATTGTCTTTACCCCCAAAATCCTATTAAGATTTGGTTTTATATCTTTAATCAATATTGTCTCTTTAATTTTTTTATGCCTTCTATTATTTGTATAATCGTTTTTATACTATCTTTCTCAAACGTACATCCTATTTCTAATGAATGCAAATAAATAGATGATCTCTTATCATATTTATGTTGAATTAATTTTGCATAAATTGAATTATTTGTTTCTCCTACATTATTGATTTTTATATTTTATTTTTATATCACTTGCATTCAATTTTATATACTCCATTTAGACATTTTTCTACTTTTCTTACATAATTATTATCTAATATATTAAGTATATTCTTCCTTATTTTATTTACTATCTTAAATTTTATTATATACATTATTAAATTTTTTATTAATTCTAATAATTATTTTATTCATATTTTTTACAATACTATTATTATAAGTTTTAATACCTATATATTTATTATCTATTTTATTTTTTCTATATACTATTCCATTATTTCTGTTACATTTTTCTTCTGATTTTCTTATACTTTCTTCTATAACTTTTTAATCAATGAATAGCCAGTGTTCATTTTCATCAGCATAATAATTATATGCAAAGAAACTAGATACAGGCTAACCCTTTTAAGGACACCAGTCACTTGATAAATAGATTTTACTATACTGAAATTATATAGATTCTCAAATTACTCTAATTTTTCCAAAGAAATAAAGTCATATGTCACAAGACCTAATTTAACAAGCTTGTATTGTTATATATATATAATACTCTAATTGTGAATATAATTGAAAATGTAGATCTGGGAGTAAGTTGATAGATAAAAAGCAATACAGTATTCAATAGCACGAATGAAAAATAGTCATAGAAAAATGGCTAGCCATTTCTTATGCAACTGTGGAGAAGATAATACTTTGGCTCAGTTAAGAGCAATAATGGAATATGTATAAAAGTTATTCGAACACACATACATTTAATGTATGAATGTGTTCATACTATAAATCTTACAGAATATAAAATTTAAGAAGATGCAATCAGGTTTAATAAGCAAAAAAGTAACTTCTGGATAATAGAAAAACAATCGTTATTTCTAAGACAGCGGCCTAAAAAGATGATTAAGCCATAAGCCAGGGAAGAAATGACCAAAATTATATTATAAGTTAAATAATGTATCAAATTTACACTTAAGGAATTATTATTTAAGCTTACTATATTAAATATTTATACTCAACTATGATCTTGTAGTCTTTTATTGATTTACGATTTCATTCAGAATACTTCATTTTGAGCCCTGATTCCAGTATGTTTCAGGCGACCAGACACAGCAATTTGTAATTTAAAATCAGAAAGCAACTATTTTTAGTTTTTCTTGTTCGATTAATACTTTTAAAAATTGTTTTCATTTTCAATTTTATTTCATTCCTCAAACTAAATTCCTTACAGATATTTAAAACATCAAAAATCAACGGCAGCACGAAATTAAACACCACGTCTTTTCTAACGTTCAGTGCACAGTCCGGCTTTTAGTAGTTTTGTTTAGATCTTAAGCTGCTACATCTCAGTTACTTTCATAATTTTAAAATGTAAATGGTAATAAATTACATATTTACATTAAAAGATTATAGCTACGTTGTGAGAATTATTATTTTTATATAAATGTTGTTTAATCCTACAATTTAAATGTTTACGAACAAAAACGATAAGGTTAATTCATATAATTAAATTATCCTAAATAGATATAATAAATATTGTGTGTGACATTAAATATATATATATAAAAGTTTACGAGAATCTTACCACAGTTATTTTTTTAAAAACACCACACGCAAATAACAGTAAAGAAGTTTAATAAAATTGCGATCTTACCCATTTTTCTAAATTTGTTGCATTACGCCCTCTATTGGGATAGATTAGCTTTCATTCAAATGATTCAATCTTTATTAATTAACTAATTCAATGTTTATTAAACAACTAAAAAAATTAGTCCTTTCAGCTTTTTTCTTCAAAAGATCCATCCAGTGATTACTACTGTATTTAAATACTAATGTAGTGTGTATATATATATTTAAGCTAGATGTAATTAGAGGGGATTTGAACTCAGACTTTCAAACTCCCTTTTCCATAGCTTTCTTTATATTAGGCGTATCCAAGACGGCGCCCGCGGTTTACTGATAGCTCGAAAGGGCTCTGAAACTAGACCACGAAGTTGTCATGAACACTGATAAATTCAGAGTTAATTTGAATATAAAAAATAAAAAAAGTGAACGGGCTTGTATTTTCTAATTAGCGATTCTCGGCTTCAACTTACGATAACGTGAAAACATAAAACACTACACGTGCGTACTTTGCATCATTCGATAAAAGTAAAGATTTTATGATTTTTCTAAATAGAACCCCCCCCCCCCACATATTTACGATTTAATGTTTACCGAGAAATTTATAGCGGAGAATAATGGTTAATCAACAAATTCAAGCATTATTCGTGATTTCTCATCGTGGAGCTGACAAACTAAGCTTCTCTCATAATTTTTGCTAATGATTTCTTAAAAGTAAAAGTAATTATAATGTTTGTTTTTTTTAAAAAAAAAAAAAGAATTAACAAGCCATCTTTGCTCATAAATATAGAGATTATCTTTACCGCACGATCTTTTTTCTGATGAATTCGGCTTTTGACGATTGAAGGTTATTACTAGATTTTTAGTCACTCTTAAGCATTTTTTTAAAGTTATTATTTCTATCTTTTCCAAAGACTTTATCATGTGTTTGAAGTGTTAGTATTCATTCATTTTATAGTTAAAATCCAAAGCGCATGTGCAACAGTTTAATGCTGTTTAAATATTGCAAAAAAATAGTTGGAAAAAAATAATTTATGATATTCCTTTTATATGTTTTCTTGTCTAAATTTTAATAATAAAAAAAGGTCAAACATTAAAAGTAAAAATTGCAATAAAATTTAGCCAATTAGATATGTATATATGTGAACACAGTTATATGTAAATATGACCATTGCGATGCAACTTTAGACCTGTGTACCAGATACATAGAGAAATATAGTTGATAAAACTATTAAAAAATTTACCCTTAATAATGTCATTCAAAACCAGTAAAGATATTTTAAATGACGGTTCTGCAGCAGATAGCAATTAGGAACTGGATTCAAATTATGTGCAGATAGCCATAATGTCCACATGTACTATATAATTTCTTTTTTTCGTATGTCAAAACATATAATTTTTCATAGATAAAAATACAACTTCTGATATCTGGTTACTCAAGTTGTGCTCTTAGTAGTTTCATAAAATTCCAAAAAGAAAATATTGTGTTGCCTGCCTAGAAAAAAGGCATGACTTTTAGTTATTGATTAGAGCGATGATTAGAAACAAACCAATGTTCAGAGAAAATGCTTTACTGTTTATTAACTGAAATAGGTAATGTGCTCTACAAACTTTACCTCGTTTATCTTTATTTAGGAGTTTCTGCACCATCTTTCTACATTGTTTCTTTGGCTTTGTGATCAGATGAGAAATGATAATGATATAATTAGTTTTATGGATTATCATTGTATTATACTTCAATCAACATGCATTGTGCTCAAAAGTGTTGAAATTTAATCATATTATGAGTGTTGCCTTCAAAAATTTTTAATAAAATAAGATCAAAAAGCTTTTACATCGTCAATTCCGGGATCTGCTAAAGGAATGTGAAAGTGAACACAACAAATTGTTATTACATACTGATGTAAGGTGGTTAAGTCGAGCAAAATTTTTAATCAGATTCAGAGCACTTCTACCACAAATAAGATCATTTTTGGAAACTAAAAGTGATTCATATTGAGAACTGAATGACAGAGAATGACTTCATAATCTCACCTTTATTACAAAAAACTAAATAACTTAAATGTAGAACTACAAGGAAATGATAAAACAATAATAGTTATGATAAGCACTTTGAAGTCATTCAAGGAAAAATTATGTGTTTGTAATGCAACTGAAGCATTAAATATATGGTTGATGAGTCTGAAGATAGAAAGAATCTAATCTACAACAAATATGTTGAAAATGTAATACTCATAAAGAAATTTGAAAGATTTCTGGAATTTGACAAACTTGAAGATATCGCTAGTTTTGTGTCCTATCCATTTCATGTTAACATCAATATCGAAGATATCACTATGAAATTAGGTGAATTTATATATACAGATTCAGCAGGCCTGAAAGAAGAAATAGTAAATATTAAATATGATGCACATTTAAAATCAATGACTTCAAATGAGAGCTTCTGGACATTAATAAGCAGGGATAAATATCCAAATATTTGGAGAGTTGCTGCATATTTCAATGCATTTTTTGGTTCAATATATTTATACAAATCAGTATTTTATAAAGTGGCATGGACAAATTATAATGCTAAAGGGAGCTAAGATAATTTAATAGTAGTCATAGTAAAATGCGTATCTCATAGAAAAAAAATTCATCAGTTCGTATCTTCTAAAAATGTCACCAATATTTATGAATACCTAAAAAGCCCTTATAAAAAGAGAAACACCAATTCATAAGGACATTTAAAAAAAACAGGTCTTTGAGCCATTATTTTTTTTCATTCAGCAATGGACTTGTCTCTACCTAGAAGAATATGAAATGGAAAAGAACTTTGAATTTTACCATGCATCATGAATCAAGATGGAATTCAAATAAACCTACAGCCACAGAAAGTATGAACTTTAATAATCTAAAAACTTTTCCACTACTTTAAATCTTAAGAATTTTTCACAGTACGTAAATCTAAGTGGTACCTAACCCATAAAGTCTCTTATGTGATTAAGCAGAAACTTAAATTGTTATATTTTCTTTTAACATGTTTGCTAGTATTATCATTTCCACTCTCATAATTTCTTTTAAATTAGTAATTTAAAAATAAGCATAAATGCCTGCATAGATTCGTAAAATTGTTAGTTTAAGGTGTGTTAATTTTGGACTAATTGTTTCATAGTTAAATTAGTGCTAGTGGATAGATGTACAGATGTTTTATGTCAATAATAATATGAGTAGGTGCATTGGATACTCAGTCCCTTGTACCATGTTAGCATACAGGGCATAATACCCCCCTGAATGAATGGCCCAAAAATGTAGCCATCACATTATCAATGGTCATAGAGTATTTCCTACGCTATTGATTTTCTTACTATCTGATTGAGACAGTAAGCTGGCAAAGACTGCTATCTCCATTTACAGTGCTTCTTGTATATATATTTCAAAATTTCATTTTTCATATCACCAATTGGGCAGTGGTGTTGGTGAAATTTATTAATGATCATGGGGAAGATGCTCATTCCTTCCCACGATTATTCCATATTTTTTAATGATATCCTGTGCCAGGTGGAAATTCCTGTCTGCGTGATTATGTTATGCTAGCAATCTCATTTTGCATTGGTCGCATCAGCATATCAGTAAGCTAGCATTGGTTTAAATCTGAGATTTTGGCTTAAGATTAAAAAAGATTGGGTTTGTTATATGCATAATCTATGTAGCATATTCACGATTATTAAAATTGTATTTAAATCTATTAAATGCTTCCATCTGTGCATATAATCTAAATCAAATATATTCACTAGTTAATTTAATTTTCGGAATTCTTCTGTTACTGTAAGTGTGCGTTATAATAAAATGTCTTGTTGAATTAATTTTGGCAGTAACTTATTTATATATTTTATTAATAATATTTAAAATTAAGAATTAGAAAATTTTAATATTCAGAGTAATATTTGAGGCTCAGCTTCTCCCTGAGTTAGAGACTGGGACTTTCGGTTCGATAAAAGAGTAATGTCTCCCATATCTGCCACCTTTATAAATTTACCAGGTTCAAAAGGCCTGGTGGTGCTCTGGTATGATAAATTAGGTTTGGGAGGTTTTTTGACTGTTATAATATATATATATATATATATATATATATTGTAACAGTAGCTGGATTTGAATACAAGTACTAAAGGAAGTAAAATGCAATAATGATTAAAAGTGTTTATTGTGGTTGTTATGGAATAAATTAATAGATGCAAGAAAATTTATATACATTCGAACCCTGTTACAAAAGAATGGATATACATTAACCATTTAAAGGTGTGAATGTATATATATATATTTCACGTGTTGTGATGTTGCGTAGAATTAATTACTAAAAGATAGATTTCTATGTGAAGATGAAGAGGAGTGGTTATGTATGTAGTTGTATTTTTATATTTTTGTTTTATATATTTTGTTGTTTATCACCATAAGTTATAATTATTGAAATAATATCATTAATAGCACATTTCTTAATGAAAGCAAATTGAAAATAAGGCTGGAGAGAGTAATAAGAGTGCTGCAAGTTGTCCCATGGGTGATTCTGTTAATGACTCTTGTCGTCAGAATTCCAAGAACTCTGGCCATTTAGTATTTTGGAACAGTGAAAACCTGATCATGCTAAAACCATTCTTGAGGTAATGATCATCGGTGTATGGATAAAAAAAAAGTGAGATGAAAAGGAGATAAGAATTTTTTATTTTATGATTCGGAAAAGTGACCATTATAGAGAAAGAAGCGCAGAAAGTAAATTTTAATAAAGTGATTTAATTAATTAATAAGAATGGACTCCATTGAAATGCTGGGGTAAAGGAATCATGTGGATTCATTAAACCAGCCCAGTGTACAGCAATTTTGTGACCTGTCTGACCTTTATCTATGAAGATTTCAGCCATCTATTTCAAGCAAGTGAAATGATCATGAAGCTCCAAACAGCAAGAACTATCATGCACTCAATTTTAGAATCATCTACCTAACCTCTAGGATGGATTATTATATGTAAAAATGTTATGGAATCTTTTGTCATCTTCCAGACCAACAATTCTTGCTAGGACAATCGCCATTGTAATACTGTAAGCTTACACACCATCTACCTTAAACATGCGTTCATTCTCAAATGAGGTAACTATGACTTTTCTCTCTATATATTAAATAAACATATAAGAATAAATTAAGAAATATGTACTTTGCCTCAACTTAAAAAAAGAAATATAGAAAATAGATTAAATTATTTAATAAATACAACTCTGATGCATAGTTGCACTATTTCGTGAATGTGTATACTGATATTATATATATGTATTGCAATGACTGTGTCATATGATTGAGTTATTAGTACATACGTGTATTAATAAATATTAGAATTTAAGCTATAACTCATGTATTTATTTGAATTCCGAAATTCTTATAATTTCTGGGTTATTATTTATAAAAGCTTATTGATATTCATGACAGTATATCTCTAAAAGAAATAAAATAAGATTTGTAGGGCAGATAGGAAAATTATAAAAATATATAAATGACGTTTCTTTCTAAGATAACCTAGGCTCCATTCTTCCGATAGACATTGTCTCCCAGACCATGAGACTGAGCTAGTCTGGATAAGACACCCAAAAAGGGTCCACTGGACCTTTTCTTTTGTTTTTGAGAGGTATAATTCTTATTAATTGGTAAGATTGGCGCATGAGGTTGGACTTGTTCGATGCTCATAAATATACCTACTCGAAGCACGGGTTAATAATCTGTTCTCACTTAAATTGTTAGAATAGTATCATGGGTCGACTGTTAAAATATATATGAACAGAAAGTATAAACAAAAAAATTAAAAAATCTGTTTTTTATGTTAGCTATAAAATAAAATGTTGAAATTCACAAATAAAATGAATACAATTTTTTGAAAGTTATTAAACAAAAAATGTAAAAAATGTTATTGGTAACACTTCACCAAGATGACTGAAAAGAAAAAAATCATCTTTGACTAGTACTATTGCTACAAAAAAACACTAACAAATGAAAGTGGGAATTCCTGAAAATATCTTATATTTCTAGAATTTGTTGCAAAATAGTTTGCACTTTGCAATCAATTGAAAGAGTTTTCTGATATCATATGTCATCTTAACCATTTCTTATTTATTTTTTTCCTCTGTCTTTTCAAATATTCTAAAACTATTTTTATCTGCAGCTTCAAGTCGGCATAAACTTTACTGACATGATTTTTCTCCTCTAAATATTTCTTTATGTTTTCTTATAGATCCTTTATAAAAACTTTTCATTTCACATAAAGTGCAATAAATAACTTTTTATACTATAATAGATTTTTCTATAATTTTAGTTTTACCAAAAGCCATAAGGATATAATTATCTTTCCATTATGCTTTTTTCTTCTACATGATTTCTTTCATGATTGATATTTCTTTCTTATAAAGATTTGACTCTCATGTTTGGCCAGTTCATTTTATCACAAAAATCAACAGACAAATAGGTTTTCCATTTTTCCCATACTATATTTTCATAAAGACAGTTTTTTGCGTGTAATATCCCAGATAGTGATAAAATGATTAAACAAACATTTTATGTCTTATATGATTAAATATTTCATTGAAGAAATGCTTTCAATGCGAAAAGTTATTCTCTATTAATACATTTTATGAACTTTTATGGAAGTAAATATATATATCCATAAAATATATTCTCATTTTAATATTTGTTTAAGTATGTTATAATCACTTGTCTTTATCTGACTGACAAGATAATAAAAAACAGATACGACCTCTTTCTGTTTTTTAAGATTTCTTTAATTCAAATCTGCAAGGCTTTCTTTTAATAGTTCTTAATTTTATAACATTATATTTCAATGATATGCTCTTTTTACCAAATATTCTTTTTCCATGTATTAGACCTAAACGAAATAAAAAAAGAAATATTAACCACATTTTTTATATGCATAACATGTCATAAATGACAAATAAAGAGTTTGTTTACTAGGGAAGCATAAATTGATTTTCATTAGAATATTCTTAAAATATGCAATTCATTTAAGCTTTTTATCAAATGACACATTTAATATTTATGCTGATCCAAATGTATCATGTTTCCAGTTACTAATGAAAGAAAAAATCTGAACATTTATGTTTCTTTTATATACATGTCAAGATATTATTTCAAACCAAATTATTCTTGTTTGGCATAAAATGTAAGAAAAAGTTGCAAACAAACATATATATAGACTATGAAGTATAAAGACAGAAAATCAATCCAACATTAATATATATATAAAAAGAACTCTGTATGAATATTCAGTGATATAAGTCTGCATTTCTCAACATGAGTTCAACATAAGCTATCATTAATTTCATGGCCAATTTTAGAAAAATAAAGCATTTATTTATAGAATGTTTACTATCTTTCTAAGAACACAGCTATCAAAATTCATAAAGTAAATATAAATACATAAATATATAAAACACATAAAGAAATTACATATAAAAAAGTACATTCAAAAGTATAACTTATTATTGCCTTTATTTTTCCAATCATCTCTTTGATATATGGTAGTTATCATTCATTGGTTTTCATTAACAAAACTCAAAAATAGTTATGATAAACTTTACATACACACAGATAGAGTCAGATACAAATTCAGGCTCTATTTTTACATAAGTGAAGAAAATAATATTCTATGAATAACACATACATTATATGCCGAATTATATAAATTTAAAACATACAATTATTAGCTTCAGTTTTATTATTAAAACAAATTCATTAAAAAAGGTATTCAATCTCCATCTTTGTATAATTGATTTTAATTGAATAACTACAACTAGCTGAAATATTTTTATTTGGAACTTTTGTAAATAACAATGATCTGCTTATTAATAACAAAAGTGTAAGAAAAGAATGATTAATATTTAATATGTTGTTTTATTCTAAATATGTATAAAATTATAAGAGGCAGGATTTGATTATATAACTATTTTAATATTTACTAAGGCAATAAACCTATAGCATGTGTGGTTGAAAATGCAAAGGTAGGGACCTCTACAGGTATTAACCACAAGCTTACAACTATTTTAATGGTATGACAAAAATATTTTCACAGATGACAAATAACACATGTCGATAGAATTAAATTACTACATACTATATTTTAAAACAATATTTGGTAAATGATGAAATATCTTATAGACACAGGACAAAATTTATTATTGCTTCTGTAATATATAAATTAAAAATATTTTTTAATTTATTAGTTTTGGAAGATTTTATATAGAGGAATGTTTTTGGCCAATCTGTAATCATTCTATGACTAGAAACAATTTGAAAAACTCTAAATTAATGAACAAAAGTTTCAAATAAAGAGCTCAAAAATGTATTCAATAATGATAATTAATTCTATGATCATACTGCCTTCAACAAATCAAATAAGTAATGACAGCCATTAAAATATTTAGATAATCCTTGCCTATTTTTGCATTTTTTTCAAAAAGACATAACTTCCAATACTTGCCTCTCCACTATATCTTTTTAAGATGGACATCCATAATATTATTTTATCCACATTAATGTTTTTTTAAATTTATTCTTATAATTTCCTAATCTTAATAGTTTATTTATTTAAAACAACACAGTCCAAAATAATATATTTAATATTTTCTATGTTGTGTTTACATGCTCTACATTTTCTATCTTTCACCTTACCTTATATATTAAAATGCTTTGTTAATTATCAAATAATGCACTTTTTATAAGCAAAAAGTATCATTCAGGAAGAAATTATCAGCGAAAACAATAAATGAAAATGTAAATAACTAATGGAAAACCTTTGCTTCTTGGCAGTCTTGACTATTACTCTTCTACAAGTGGTGTCATTTACTTTTTGATAACCAATATAAATTTTTATCCCCTAGAAAATCACTTTAAAATATTCCCTATATATACATATGTGTGTGACATACTTATTTATTAATAACTGCCTGATGTTGACATATAATTTTTGTTTGGGCGTATTACATTTTTAATAAAAAGTAGGCTGATTAATATTTATCACAAATGAAGGAAAAGCACAAAAAACAAAAATCCCATGAAAATCCTTCAAAATTAAAGAATTTAAAGAGTTAAATGTTGTGTATTGTAACATCATTCTCAGTGATTGGCGAAATGGGTTATATCTCATTCATTCTAATAGCAGTGTTTTTTGCATGAAAAAAAGATTGACCTAAAAATTTTTAAGAACAATAGAGCCAATTCTAAATGCCATCAACCTATGGAATGAAGAAATTAAGTCAAATTTCTGCCCATTGTATACTATATATAATTCCAGAATATTACTAAATTAATTTTGCTAACTGAATTAAAACACTAAAGTGAGCCTGATTTAATCCTAGGTAACCTGAATCCAGATCATTATTCAAAATAAAAATCTCATGGAGAAAATTTTTGTGGCAAATCAACATGTAGTTATATATTTGTGTGTGCCTGAAGATGTAAAATCAAAATATTTATACTTATTTTGAATTATAAAAACTATCTTAAAAAAAAGAAAAGTTGTAAATTGTTTTCTCTTGACATATATATTCAAATCAGTCATGCAAATATTATTAGTTTTAAATTTCCTAGAAATATTTATTTCAAGTATAATAATAAATCGTGCTTTCACATTTCCAATGTAAAGCTATAACAACAAATTGAAAATTAAATTTAATGGCTAAGTGTTTTCAAGAAGATGTAACTTCTCATATTCATAGCCAGTTATGATCCTTTCTTTGAAATCATTATATAAATAAATCTGATATGCAAATTATATGCAAATGAGTCACTAAGACCATCTTTTAGATATCGCAAAACATGCATCTTTACGATTAATGGCGAAAGAGTCCTCTGCTATAAAGTATGCTTCTTTTACTTTTCGCCTTAGCGATTAAATTTAATTTTCAATTTGTTGTTATAGCTTTACGTTGGAAGTGTGAAAGCACGATTTATTATTATATTGGACAAACGTAAAGTATAAATATACAGGTTATTATTTCAAGTATGTAAATGTAGATATTTATGTATATATATTTTATATAATACTTATATTATTGTGATTTGAGAAAAAGAAAAAAAACTTGTGGTGGAAACCTAAATTAACAAGTTTTTTTCCTCCGAGTGATTTTAAAATAATCACTTAAAAAAAAATCTTAACTTCCTGTTTTGTCCTGTTTCAATATTAGAGTGGAGAATAAACATAATACATTTATCTCTTAATTGACAGTTAAAATGCTTTACATTTGACATCACAAAGACATGTAAGATTTTTTTTAAAAATTAGCTAGTATGTCCAATTTGAGTTATACCAACAGTAGTAGAGTAGATGCCTGTGTATGCATACAGTGCAAATGTGTTAAAATAAGTTTTTTTTATTGTGAAATTTAAATAAGTTTAATTTAATCTTATTGCAGACAAATTAAAATGTGTATTAAGAACATGTGATAAGACAATTTAATGATGGAATAACTTTTATATTTATGGAAGAAAAGATGGTTGAGTATTCATTTATCTCTATGGCAAAGATGGATTACAAAAAGCAAAGATGGATTACAAAAGATATTGAAGTATATATGAATGAATTGATTACAATATTAAGAAGTATTAAGATTTGATATTAAATAAAAATATATTTGTGTTGACACCTATATTACTCAGTTAAAAAAAAGCTCTGTAATTAAATAATAAAGATAATTGTTCTATGAATGAAGGTTTTTAGTATTAAGCTTTGTGAATAGATATCTAAAACAGGAAGAAAAAAATTAATAAATGTTTGAAGTTAAATAACAATTAAAATACAGCAGGATTCTTCAATCACTTGTATTCAGATGACAAGTAAGCATTAACTCTCACATGTCATAAATAGTGGACCTAGATATGATTAGCACATTAAAATTTTTATGGTGAGGTAAAATATGTCTCCACATAACACATGCCCTAATTCAGAGATAGTATTAAAGGCAGTTTGGAGGTAAAACCAATCAACTTTTCACTAGAACATTCAATATATTAGATATTTGGTGAATCTTTATCTTCTAATAGGAAGAAAAGTTTGTTATTTATAATAAGATAAATACAATTATTTTTTTTATAAAAATCTTTAAATTTGACATTTGGCAGTATTTTACAATATTCACATAAAAAAATCTAGTTTTAATAAAGGAGAAATTATCCACATTAGATATTTCTCATTAAATTTCTTTTCAGTAAAATTTGCAAACAAAATATGCATCAATGATTTGAAATTCCTATACTTTTATAAAAATGATCCATTTTTCATTTACTACATAATTCATATTATATTCAATATATTTAAATCGATTTATTACATATGCATTTAAAGCTTACAGTTCCAACTATAAAGTCTTTATCAGAAGTACAAAATGTATAAAAGCATTAGATTATTGAAATGTGTATATATTGAATCATAAATGAATATTCCATATTAGAGACTATATAGTTATGCTCTTAGAAGTAGGATTTTAAATACACTCCTTTATATTCAATAAACAATATAACACAAATGTGCATTTCTCTCTTGCAACAAACATTCTTGATGGATTATATGATAGGTCAGTGTTGATTTGCACTCATTATCATTAGGTTTCATTTTTTAGCTTTAAATTTAGTGCATTTGTAAAGTGGTTGGTCTGTTTTGAGCCACCACCATTTTTTTGCAACATTGATGGAGTTCTGTTTTGTGTGCATGGGTCTGCACCCCCCTTTTCTTCAGAGGTCGCTGGTTGTAGACATTAGGTATCTGGTTTATGGTGTGGGGTGTTAACAATTTTTCCACTGCCCAGAACACCTGTCGGGTGGCTACATGGTCAAAGTTGGTGCTATTCCTGCTCTGGTTGGCTGCTGTGTCCCCTGTTAGGCTGGTTCTGGGCAATGTCGATCTGGCTCGTTACTTATTACTTCTTAGTTTTTACCCAAGTTGGCTTTCCAATTTTGGGCAGGTAGACTGATTGTGGTCCCTGCTCATTTGGACTGCTAATTGGGAGGCAGAGGTATTCAGAATGGTCTTGACATGGCTCAGCTGTGATTCGAGAGTTTATTGCTTGGTGAACTTGGGCCTTGGACCTCGCTGCCTGTTGTGGTGGTTGACACAATGCTGGACTTCACCTATTCAGCTGAAGCATTTGAGTCTTCACTTCGGGGCTCCAGGGGTGGGACCATTGGGTGATGGTTAACTTCTCGACAGCTGGGCCATGTGGATCCATGTATAGATACAAATTAATCACATTACAGCAATTTTTATGGATGTAACTATTTTTGAACATATGTACATTTTACCTTGTTACATTGAATCACTGTGTAATCCTCAATGGGTAAGTGTACCCAAAATTTTTGTAATCTTTTATTAATAAAGGTTACTTTGAGAAAAAAAAAAGCATTCTAAAATTTTTTTAAATATAATTTGTGTTATTTTAATAACATTTATAATAGAACTTCGCTAATTTAAAAAAATAAACTATGAATCATTAGCAAATACCTACTTATTAAAGTTAGATGAATTTTAATTTGTGAATTCATAACCATAAACTGCAATAAAATAGTGATACCACATAAATGCAATAAAGATGTATTATAAACTGATTATTCTATAAAATGTAGGGGTATATAAATTTGTTCCTATTCTTCCTAAAAAAATTACCATAGACTATTAATACAATTTTACTTATCATTAAATCTTCACAATCCTAATCCAATCTGGCTAACTGCAATTTAATCATAATTTTCACAATAACCAGCCTCTGAAATAAGTCAGTCCATTGAGATTTTATGGAATAACAAGTCTAAAATTTTTTGACAGCAGTCTTTTATTATGCCCATTTAGGCACAATAATTATTATATGTATCCAACTCTATGCAAAAATGATTTTCACTGAGGCAATTAAATCAAAACCTTCAGTTTGAAGAATAAATAAGCTTCATTCAATTAAATGAAAGGGAAGAAACCACATTGCTCATATATGCAAAAATTTACTTCATCTCTTTAATGTACTGCTGCATTCCATTTACTTGCAAAATGAGCAGTCCCTATATTGAAATACTATTAAAACATTTATAACCAAACAAAATAATGAATTACAATACACAATATTTTTAAAACTGCAGCAAATTACATATCTTTAGCACATTTTTCATTACCTGATAGTAAAAAAAAAATCTCTCAAGATAGTAAAACAGTAAGATTTATAACTTCCTGTTTAGTAAAATGTTCATTTTCATGAGTTTCCCAATCACTTTTAACATTGGCTTTGTAATCACACAATCGACAACTAAATACTTGATTAATAATTAAAGATTTTTCAGTTGTATTTTTTTAAGTTATTATAAAAAGGCATTTTGTTTTCATATAAAATGGAATTTAAAAATTTATCTTTTACATGTACAGAATCATGAATTTTAAAAAATATCTTCATTAGAAGTTTTAAATACACATAAATTGCGCTGAAAAGAATGTTCTAATGTTTGGGTTTTTAAATGATTTCTATCAAAATTCTTGAAATTACGTGAAATGCATGGGAAAATTCTTTTTCCAGTATTCATTCTTTTGTGATATATCATAACACTTTTATCAGAAGTCTGGAATTCTGCCGAATTGGATATATGCCTTTTTTCATGATTCATTAAAGAACTTTTACTTGAGGTTTTGGCATCAAACAAACTACACTGAAAAGGATTTGTTTTTGTATGACTTCTTTCATGCAACCTTAAACCCTTCTTGCCAGTAGACCTATATTCACAGAACGTTCATTGAAAAGGTTTTTCTCCTGTATGTGTCAGGCTTAAATGTGTCTTTCTTTCAGTTTTATATTCACACACACTACACTGAAAAGGTGTTTCTGATCTATGTGATTTCATATTTAAACTTGTCTTTTGTACTGGTTTTTCACTTGTATGTACTTTTTCATCAAATCTTACATTTTTCTTATAAGCACACAAACTACCTTGAACAGGCTGTTCTTCTGTATGTCTCTTTTCATGTACTGATAAACTACTTTGATATGCAGTCTTATATTCACAGGAACTACATTAAATGCCTTTTCTCCTGTATGAGTTCTTTCATGCACTGATAACCTCCTTTTGACCGCAGTCTTATATTTACACAAACTACATTGGAAAGGTTTTTTCCTGTATGTCTACATTCATGCAGCTTTAAATAATTCTTATAGGCAGTTGTGAATATACATGAACTACATTTATGTGGCTTTTCTCCTGTATGCATTCTTTCATGTACTCGTAAGCTACTTGTCTCTGCAGCCTTATAATCACACAAATTACATTGATACGGTTTTTCTCCTGTATGGATCCTTTCATGCAGTTGTAAACGGCTTTTATTTGCAGTCTTATATTGACACAAATTACAGTGATACGTTTTTTCTCCTGTATGGATTCTTTGATGCAGTTGCAAACGGCTTTTATTTGCAGTCTTATATTGACACAAACTACAATGAAAAAGTTTTTCTCTTGTATGTTTTTTTATGAAGTGTTAAACAGTGCTTTCGGGGAGTTTTTAATGTACACATGCTACATTCAAATGGCTTTTGTCCTGTATGTATCCTTTCATGTATTGTCAAATAACTTTTTTGTACAGAAACTACATTGAAAAGGTTTTTGTCCTGTATGTGTACTTTCATGCAGATATAAACTATGCTTTCTGGCAGTTTTGAATCTACATAGAACACTTTTCTCCAGTATGTATTCTTTCATGTATTTGTAAGCTACTTTTCCATGCAGCCTTATGCTCACACAAATTACATTGAAAAGGCATTTCTCCTGCATGTATCTTCCATGCAATCATAAACTATTTTTATTTGCTGTCTTATTTTAACACAAACTACAATGAAAAGGCCTTTCTCCTGTATGTATCCTTTCATGTACTGATAACTTAGCTGGTCCCCACAAACCACATTGAAAAGATTTTTCTCATGTTTCCATTCATGTATAAATATATTTTCACATGCAGTAAAGGTTTTTCTCTTGTATGTATTTTTTCATGTAGTCTTAAACAATACTTTCTTGCAGTTTTAATTGCACATATAGTACACTGAAAAGGCTTTTTCCTGTATGTATTCTTTCACATACTGATAAACTAACTTTTCCATGTTTATTCAATTTTTTTTATCCGTATGTGTTTTTCATGCACTTTAAAACTTCCCTTCATAGCAGTCCTGTATTGACACAAATTAGTATAAAGTTTTCTCCTGTATGTGCTTTCATGTAATGACAAATTATCTAGTCTTATATTCAAACAAATAACATGTATTTTTCATGTATTCTAAAAGTTCCACTTTCAACAGTCCAATATTGACACAATCTACATTGAAAATTTTATTATTCATGTGTTCTTTCATGCATCCTTAAATTTTCCTTACATGTAGTCTACAGTTCACACCAACTACACTGAAAAGATTTTTCTCCAACTTCTTTCATGAACTCTGAATCTTTTAGCTGCAGCTTCAAATTAGCACAAACTACATTGAAAAAAATTTTTCTTTTCTGTTCTTTCACATAAATATCTTTTTATATTGTAATAGGTTTTTCCATAATTTTACTTTTACCAAAAATCATAAAGATAGATTTTATTTTTCCTTTATGCTTTTTTCTTTTATATGGCTTCTTTCATGATTTCTCAAGTTTCTCATTCTTATAAAAATTTGCCCTGCATAATGACTAAAATTAAGACAGTTTTCCATTTTTCCCACATGATATTTTCAGAAAGATGAGTGTTTTGCAACATACCAAATAGTGCTACAATGACTAAACAAACATTTCATGGATTATATGACTTTAAATATTTCATTAAATAAATGTTATTAATCACTAAAGTTATTTTCTATTAAGACATTTTGTAAACTTTCATAAAATATACTATTTTAAATATATGTTTAAACATGTTATAATCACTTGTCTTTATCAGACTCACAAGATAATAATAAACATAAATGACCTCTTACTGTTCTTTTTAAAATTTCTTTAATTCAAAACTGCTTGACATTCTTTTAATTCTTAATTTCATAACATTTTCATACAAATAGTTAAATGTGCTACTTTTGAAATACAATTTTTTTTGTCAAAGAATATTGTTTTGATTAAAAGTGTTACAATCCTTGCATGAATATGAAGACTTATGTAATTCTCTAATCAATGTGTTTAATATTTCAATCATTCTCTTTTTCCACATCTTAGGCCTAAATAAAACAGAAAAATAATATTAACCACATTTTTTTACATACATAACATGTAATAGATGACAAATAATATATAGTTTATAAAAAAGTGGAAATTAATTTTCATTAGGATGTTCTTAAAATAAGCAAACAATTACATATATACTTCTGAGGTATAAACAAAAAATCGCTCTAACATTAGCTTATATAAAAAGAACTATGAATATTTGGTACTGTGGTATTAGAGCTGCGACATGAAGAATTGTAATAATTTAATCATTAAATTAATTAGGTTATTAAATCAAAAACATATTTTAAAATCTACATTAAAAAAAACAATTTAACAAAAAAAATATGAAAAGCTTTAATGTGAAGAATAGTTAAAATGTGTGTTTAAATCAAATTGAGGGTGTGTTTGCACGTGCATATTTTGCATAATCTATTTTAATACATTGTGCAGGCTTACACCTGCATTTATAAATGTAATATATGCAGAATTTGAACTCAGACTTTCACACGACCTACAACTCTCAGTGCCATCTTATATTGCTGACCCACCTGATCACACACATGTTGAAAAGATAAATAATCACCAATATACATATTTCATGCTTAAGCAGCACTCCTTAAAGTATGAAGATTGGTTATCTTAATATAAAGCTGAGTACTAATTGTATATATGTGTGGAGATGGTAATCTGAACCAACTGATGAGTGCTGGATTAGCAGGAAATACATGGCGTTTAGGTTAATAATCTTATACATTCTTTATCATTTTTCAATTACAAAGTTCTCTTTTTTATCAAGTCTTTCGGCCATCTTTAATTAGCTAAAATATTTTTCTTTTAGCTTATCTGGATTAGTAATTTGTGTGTCTTTTGTTCTCTCCAATTTTTACTTTTATTTTTAATTAGATAAAAAAAAATATGGACGAAAAATTTAACTTTCATTGTACGTTTAAAAAAAATTATACTAACCAAAAAAAATATCTAAATTTACTTTTTTTTAGTTTTTACCAAATGCCAATATATTTGTACCATATACAAATAAACGGTACAGTATGTAATTATAAATATTTAATATGCCCAATTATTAGCTTCAGTTTATTAAATCAAATTCATTAAATAAGATATTAAATAGAGCTCTATTTTTGTATAATTGATATTAATTGAATAAATATGAATATGGCTGAAATTTTTTTTCTGTCCTTTTGTAAATAACAATGACCAGACATTTAATAACAAAAGTGCAAGAAATGGACTCATAGTTGAAAGAAAAACAAGATAAATATTTAAAACAGTATGCTGTATAAAATTATAATATGGGCAATATATACAATTATATAACTATTTTAATAGATAATAATGAATTGCTACATGCTCATTATTGTTGTATTATTGATTTTATAAGTTGCAATCATTATATTTTGCAAGGGGTTTCCTTAACAGTTACTATAGCTTATGACTTTTTGATATCTGTTAGTAGAAGTGATGGGATAGGTAGAGATGATATTAAAGTATATTTATTAATGTTTATTAATGCCCCTCAAATATATGTTCTTTTTTATTTATAATTATATATGCAGATTCAGTATTTTAACTTAGGTTATAATTTAAGCCCCTTTTGTTAGCATAATTATAATGCTAGTTTAAGAACTAGGTTGTGTTGGTTCAGTAGATAGAATCTACCTGCTTTAAATGCAATTAATTAATTATATGTATACATATTGGTATTTTCCTTGTGTGTCATGTGTCTTTACAAAGTATACATTTGTACGTTTACATTTTGCAGCACCTTTTAAAATAGATTCACGGTAACCAACTACCCCATTAGTTAGTTTAGATATGGCTGTCTTTATTAGAACTGGGACATGAGGGTTCAGACCACATTTATAAAGCTTATATGATTCCTGAATTTCTGTTCTTATATTAATTGCAGCAAACCGTCCGGTCTCAGAGCATTGAGCATTTGATGCTGAAGCTCTTGAATAATTATTAACTCACACTGCAGACTTATTCCTTAGTATTTTATTCAGTTCCATAATGTACATATATATATGTGTGTGTGAATCAAAAATGGCTAGTTCTTTTCCTCCTTATTAGTTAACTATTCAGCAATAGTCTGAAACTCAAATCTTGGTTACAAGGTTGCATCTGCATTATCATGAGCTTATTATTCACTCACTGTTAATATACATAACAGCTGTCTTAGAGCTGTATGTAGTTGTCATATTGGCTAGGTTGTCTTGTAACATTAGCAAAGCAGGCACAATAGGTTGGGCATATTAAATGATTATAGGCATGATTTATTAACTGCACATACACCAGTCATTGCTCACACATACTTAACACTATTGTTTAATAAAACTAAGTTGTTTTATATCTTTTTTGCTCATAGTCCTATTCAATCCAAATCATATCATTCCAATTCCTTAATGATTTTATATGTTGAATATGTATTGTTTTGGTTAAGTAACTAGCATGTTAAGAGTTTATTTTAAATCTTGTTAAATTGCTAATTTCCCTAGAGTCTCATGCTTCTCCCTGTTTGGAGGCAGCTTGCAGAAGAAATTGAGACCATGTGTAACCTCAGAAATGTCATTCATATAGTGTTGAATCATGGAGAACTAGCAAATGAGTTGAATATTGGTCGGATTTGAGATCTCATCATCTCATTTCAGTCAACTATGATGTACTTTGAACTGAACTCTGGATTTTGTTACACGACTGTACAAATCTGACCATTACATAGGTTTCCCCCCAATTATGGCATACCAACATGTTTTCACATGTTCCTGAAGTGTTTTCCCAAAGTCTAATGTGTTGCAGTGCAATATGTGATACGTGTATAAATTTCTTTCCTTGATTGTGATACCACTTAGAAACCTCAGATAAGATACCAACACTCCCTGAGATCATGGAGAAATCCTTTAATTTGTCCATATATGTGTGTAAACTTTTACTCTTTCGATAATATATGTAAAAAAAATGTTTCCAATTCTGTCACAATTTGTCCATATATGTGTGTAAACCTTTACTCTTTCGATAATATATGTAAAAAAAATGTTTCCAATTCTCTGTCGCAACTTAGGAGGCCAAACATGGTTAAAACACCCATACCAGCAGGGTTATATATATTTACATTTTTATGACTACTCACATTAGACTCCTTTTATTTTATGTTGTTTTAAACAATTTTAAAATTGGCTTTGACTTAGCATGCGAATACTCATTATGCAAGATGTATCAATCAGAAATTGTTTATAATGCATATTGAATTAAAAATTAGGAATTTTATATTATATATGTAATGTTTTTCTTGCTCATTGGTGCCCAAGGGTGACTTGAACAGGTTAAGAGACATCCTCATATAAATTTTGTTATCAGGAGTAGAGAAATTCAAAAGAAACCCACCATTTGGATTGGATGCAAGCAGTAAAATGAGAAGGACAAGATTAAATTTACACCTATGTACTCAAAATATAAAAGCAAACCTTTGTCATTAGGGATAGAGAAGAAGCTCAAAAGAGATCTACCATTTTTCTGTTTATTTAAAATTTGGATTGGATGTGAGCAGTGAAATGAGCAGGGTAAGGTTAAATATATATATATATACTCAAAATATAAAAGCAAACCTAGCACAAAAAACAAAAAAATTTATCACAAATCTAAGTTTCTTCTTATTATTATTACTGATACGCTAAAATTAATTGTGTTACAGTGAAACTTTTACATTTATTAATTAGTAGGCTTTTTTATCTTTTAGAGTTAACACTTTCAGAGCCCTTGCAGCTCCATATTCATAGTCCTTTTCATATTGTTAACTATATGCAAATGCATGCAAATTACTTATATCATCCATTTTTTCGAAATCGCGAAGCACGTGTCTTTTCTGTTTATTCCTCTGGCATTGCTGGAGATGAAACATACTTCTTTGACCTTCCTCTTGACGTCGTTTCTTTCTGTGCATACAATGTCAGCTTTAGATGGCTCAAATTTGTAGTTGTGTTCCTGCTGATGGTCAGCAAATACTGAGCTGCCTTCTTTTTTGGTTGTAGCTTTTGTGTATATATATTTATGCTGAGCCAGTCTATTGACTACTGTGGCCAGTTTCCCCATAATAAACTGAATCACAACCTGAATGCAGGCAGACAATTCTATAAACTACATGGAAAGTTTCTTATATATTTCTTTTGTCTTTAGTATTGTTGATGAGCCTATTGGTGTTTGGAGAGGTTCTAAATCCGAGTTTGAAATCCTTCTGTAACATTTTACTGAATTTTTTGCCAATGCAGGTATGTAGGGTATAGTCAGATGTTAGCTGTCTTCTTTTGTGTTCAGTTGCAGTCTTTTATAAAAGCTTTCAATCCTGTTGGTTATTGTTCTATGTTCAAAACCCACACTTAATAAGTCCCTGGTGTAGCTGGTGATGTTGTTTTTCTTGTCTGCCTCTAATTTACACAGGTGGTTATTGCAAAATAAGAAGGCAGACAACCCTGTGAGGTTGTGTGATTTAGGGGATTTTGAGAGTGGATGGAGATAACCTCTAATGCATAAGGGTTTAATTATGATAAAAATAATGCAGCTTGATTGAAGAAAAAAATAGATGCAATTTGTTAATGTTGGTTTTTATTTATTTACTTGTAAATTTATATGTGTGTGTGTGTGTTAAAATAGTAAGCAGGAATGTACTTAAGAGTGAAATTTGTAAGAGATGGATGGATTAAAGATAGGATAAGTTGATAACATATGAAGTGGGCTGGAGGTGTTATAAAGTAGTGGGCCATTTTCAGGAAGGGAGATGGTAAATAGTCACATTACAGTAATATCAGTAATTTTTTATATTGTTATTAGCACATAGCAAAATAAACTCAGATACATAAACCCAAATAGTAGTGCAGAAGAGATAGTGGAGGAAGTCAGTGAGTGGGTAAGTATAGCTAGGGGTAAGAATAGCGAGTGAAGTAAAAGAAAAGTCAAAGGAGACCAAGGGCAAAGAAAAACCTCTGAGGTTCCAGGAAAGATTGTGGAAGATAGTAGTAGTAGGAAGTAAGTATTAGCCAGTGTATAGGAATGATGTGCCAGGAATGACCAGCAGTCTTGAAAAACCATCTCTAGAAATATGAGAGCACGGAACAGAGAGAGATGTGAAGGAAAATCAGGATATCAGCCTTGTTTATAAAGATAAAAAGATGATGGAAATGAGATGACAAATGACTGAAAAGATGAAAGCAAATGATGCTAGGATCACAGAATTGAAAAGAAACTTGAGGCCATAGATAAAAGGATGGAGGAGAAAGATGAAAGAATCATTCAAAATACATTAGAAATGATGGAAAGGCATAGACAGGCAAAGGATAGACTGCAGAAAGGATTAAAAATTGTAGATAAATTGTCAGTAAATTTATGAAGAGATATGTTAAGTTTAGAGCTCTTAGGGGACCACAGGTAGAGAACCAACCAAACCTTGCAGAAAGTGAAGGGGGAAATTGAGGTCACTTGAATTATTATAGAAAAGCAAGGTTCCACACTGACAAGTATAGTTAGAGGAGTCAAAAGAGAAATAGAGAAAAAGTTTGAGCAGGACAAGATGGATCAGGTCCAGGAATAGGAAAACAAGAAGTGATCCGAGAGCTACAGGAAGAGATCAGAAAGAGCCTGATTGAGTTAAAAGAAACCTTTACACTGGATATTGCAACCCAGGAGCAGACTGATTTGAAGTCTAGCAGCCACCAACTAATGTCATAGGTAGAGGTAATAAATGAAATAATAGCAGAGAATTGGGACCAAGTTGCTAGTTCCATTGAACATATGGAAGGTGTCCAGGAATCAATGAAAGATATTCAAAATACAGGAAATAGGCTAAATATCTCAAGTTGCTTCTTGTGATGCAGAGAAGAAATGGAAAGGACACTCACCATTTGTGATTCAGGCCCTCATTTGTGGTTTGGGCCCTCAGTTACCCAGGCACCGAGCCACAACTGTGCAAAGGATGGTATGTCATCCAGAAATATGGAAGTTTGGAACTTGTGGGGAATATGTTTGGAAGAGGACACCCATTGGTCGGGGCAGATCTCCAAATCCAGATAGCCAAGTTTATACAGATTAAAACATTTAAGGGAAACCTCAGGGAGCATCCCATATGGAAGTTTGGAACTTTTGGGGAATATGTTTGGAAGAGGATACCCATTGGTCGGGGCAGATCTCCAAATCCAGATAGCCAAGTTTATACAGGTTAAAACATTTAAGGGAAACCTCAGGGAGCATCCCAAGGTATACATAAAAAGCTTACAGGAGCTTTTTCACTTTCACAAAATAGGGCCTTCAGACCAGATTGCTCTTGTAGTTCATTATTTACAAGGATATGCAAAGTCATGGTGGGATGGTCGGATAGAAAGACAACCAACTTTCAATAGCTATTATGAAAATCTAGTTAAGTTTTTGGAGTAAAGAGAGGCAGATTGGAATATGGCATGCTATCCTACAAGAGCCTTATGGATCTATATTCAGAGAGACCCATGCAAAATTTTTCATGAGGCAGGTCACTCAATTTCAATCCTTAACCAATTTTGCCTTTACAGACAGCGAGATTATCCTGGTCACCCAACAGAATATGCCCCTACAAGTGTAGCAGCTGATGTTAGGAAGCCAAATCAAAACCCATAGATGAAATGGCTGAGTTCTTAACCACAATTAACTACACCCATTTCACAAAAAAATCTCCAGAAAAGGTCCACAAAACCAAGGATCCACAAAACCGAGGCATCTAGATTGCAGGCCATGACTGTCTATAACAATCACCAAATACTTTAGCCAAACAAGACTTAAAGGACTCTCCCCACTATATTTACATAATAAAGTAACCAATCTAACTCACCATAGGGGCATTAACAGTAGCGACATATATTCATTACAATATTAACATTTTATCAATGTTATTTCCTTTAGGTTTGTGTAGGTTTATATACCATTTATTATAAAATGTTTTTGAGATTCTTATATTAATCCTAGGGAGAACTAATGACAGTACAGCAACCTTAAAAGAGAGGCATAGCCAGGCAAGATAGAAATAAAACATTTTCTTAATTCACATTAATTAGATTCCTGATGGTATGCAAATTTATGATCCTTAAAAAAAATCTTTTTTAACTCTACTTTTTTGTGCAATTTTAGGGATATGAAATGGTATATTCCTTGTCTCATATACATTTCATCTATTTCTTCCCACAGCTCCATCTGTGCTGGATTTATATCCTCTCTGAGTACATGTATATAAGCATCAAGTTATATAGGTTCTCTTACACATATATATGCAGACAAATGACTGTGATATCATCAGTTTATATATATATATATATATATATTACAGTGTGAATATTGTATTTTAAAATAATATATTTTGTATAATAGATTTTTTGTTAGTCTATTTGTTATTTTACATTTGAAATTGCGTGTATGGGCATGGTCTACACATGACCATTATATGTAGAGTATTATGGTTCAAACATTTTGACCTTAAATAAGTTATAAACAAAAGCCATGCTAGGCACACCTGTTTTAACATAGCTGGTAGAGGTAAAACATTTTTCAAATACATAAATTTTATAAACAAAATTTTATGAACTGAAACTAGTGCAAAGTCATTAGAAATTTAAGAGTCAAGATTAGTTAAAAACATCATGTTAAAATTAATATGAAGGTTTAAATGAATCAAGTTATAAAATTTCAGAGGTGCTAGTTGATTCTCAAGAAGTAAATTGTCTTGTTGACAGCAAGGTATTCTAATCCTTAAATCATAGAAATAGGTCATATTTCTTGCTGTAAATATTCTATTCAATAATTTTAAGAAGCATTGCTACCACAATCCATGCCAGTTTTTTACTCGGCCATGTCTAACTAAGAAGCAACAGATTTGCTGTTTTTCCAAAAGATGGCAATCTCTAGTCATTTTACATGCCTGATGGCATGATTATCATCACAGAAATGTGGAACTTTCCAGCAGCCTACTAAAAGATATCTTAATTTAAACCATGTACCCAGAAAAGTGCCACTATGCATGTCTGACATGCCTGCATTACAAGCTACAACCAAGAAGATTGGTAATATTCTTTTCAAAGATTGCAGAACTCTATAAATTAATCTTTAAATCTGTAATTATAATATTAAGCTAGCTTATTTAATATAATGAACATTCAATCTTATTTTTTTAAAACTGTTAAATTAAAACATTTATAAAATAAAATTATGTAAAACTTTGTCTGAATTCATCTTTACAATGTAAAATAATTTATTTCTCTAATCTATAAATAACTGCAATCAATTATGACTGAAATTTCTTAAAACTGCTGACTGAAATTTCTTAAAACTGTGGTCATGCCTATATTTATTGTTTTAACTATTTTATCTTAATTTATTATATATGTTATAATATGCTAATCTTTTGAAACAGCAAATACTAATTACTAATGAACTTTCAACGGAGATAATTAAAATCACTATTTTCAATATTTTAAGAATGCTATGCCACATATTGAATTGCTGTTTTGAAATCCTATATTAATAGATAATAACCAATAGCTATGCACTCATTATTATTGTTATATTATTGATTTTATAAATTGCATTATATTTTGCAAGGGTTTGCTTAGTCAGTTATTATAGTTTATGACTTTTTTGATATCTCTAAGTTAGAAGTGATTGGATAGCTAGAGTTGATATTAAAGTATATTTATTAATGCTTATTAATGCCCATCAAATATATGTTTCCTCCTTAATTATGATTATATATATGTGCAGATTCAGTATTTTAACTTAGGTTATAATTTAATTTAAACCCCTTTTGTTACCATAATTATAATGCTAGTTTAAGACTTGGGTTGTGTTGGTTTAGCAGATACAAGCTACCTGTTTTAAGCACAATTATTTAATTATATGAATAAATATTGGTATTTTCCTTGTGCAATGTGTGTCTTTGCAAAGTATACATTCATAGTTTTACATTTCGCTGCACCTTTTAAAATGGGTTTACGGTGACCAATCGCCCCATGCTTTAGTTCAAGTAAGGTTATCTTTATTAGAACTGGAACATGAGGGTCCAGACCATGTTTATAAAGCCTATCAAAGTACATAAACCTATCTGTATTGCAGAAAACTGTCCAGTCTCAGAGCACTGAGCATTTGATGCTGAAGCTCTTGAATAATTACTCACTTGTACTGCAGACTTATTCCTTAGTATTTTATTCAGTGTCATAGTATATATATATATATGAATCTAAAAGTGGCCAGACCGAAACTCAAATCTTGGTTACCAGGTTGCATCTGCATTATCTTGAGCTTATTTATACGCTCATACTGTTAATATATACAACAGCCATCTTAGAGCAGTGTGTAGTCCTCATCTCGGTTAGGCAATTATTTTGTAACATTAGCAAACCAGGCACAATAGGATGGGCATATTAAATGATTATAGGTATGATTTATTAACAGCATGTACCCATATTTAAATAAGTTAAAATGAGGCCGCTGTATTAAGTCTCAAATACTATGTAAATGCCTGCGAGCATTCATCACACATACTTAACACTATGTAATCCTTGCCATTTTATTTCATTTTATGTTATTGTTTTAATAAACCTCTTTAAAATATGAAGTTGCTTTATATCTTTCTTGCTCGTAGTCCTATTCAATCCAAATCATATCTTATTCCAATTCCTTAACCATTTATATAATGAATATGTATTGTTTTGGTTAAGCAACTAGCATGTTAAGATTTATTTTAAATCTTCAGTTAAATTGCTAATTGCTTTTGAGTCTCATGTTTCTCTTGTTTGGAGCCAGCTCACAGAAAAAATTAACACCTATAATCTCAGAAATGTCATTTACAAGGTGTTAAATCATGGAGTATTAGCAAATGAGTTGAAGTATGGTCAGATTTGAGATCTCACCATCCCATTTCGGTCAACTTTGGTGTACTTTGCCTGGACTTTTGATTTTGTTACATGAATGTACAAGTCTGTCTGTTACAATATTCACAGCTTATGATTAAATTAGTTTATAAACTTGGTAAATAAATTTTGCATATAGATGCATTATCATGACTGGACCGTGAGAGACAAAACTCAGAATTTTACAGAACTAGACATGATGTATGCAATAAATATCTAAATAGTTCTAAAGTCATTGAATGTCAAACAGAAACCTAGGATATAAGCTAAAGAATTGTATCCAAATCAGAAGGTCAAAACATCAACCTAGTTTCCTTACTATAGTGATTTGATATGTTCATCAGTTTCTCAATCTGTAATAATGGTATCCTGATGGTTAATCAAATCCCGCTATTCGCAAAAGGATGGAAACAAGCATTAAAGCTGATACATGAAGAACATCTTGTAGTACAGATTAAAATGGTCAGAGATCCGTATGTGTAGTGGCTTAAAATAAATGTTGAAATTAAATAGACATTAAAAACTTGCCATTATTGCCAATTTGTGCTGATTTACTAAGGGAAATTTATAAACCATGGATAGAGGCCAAGATACGGTGGATATGTATCCATATATATTATGCAGGACTTTTGAACAATCATCTAATATTAATAATAGTAAATTTATAAGCAAACGGACAGAGTATAAGTTCATGAAAACTATGAATACTAAATTAATTATAAAAGACCTACAAGAAGTGTTTATCACTCGTGGATATCCTGGTATCATTAAATGTAACAAAGTTAGGTTAGGCACATTTTGAAAACCAATTAATGAGGACAATCATCATGGTCTGACTCCAGCCTACCACCCAGCATTTAACAAATTCGTGGAAAAACCTGTCCAAAGTTTAAAATCTTCCTTGAGCAAAGTAAAAGTTATGAATATGGAAGAAGAATTGATAGAAATCATGTTCTACCAGCATTTTCTCTCTAGTGCAACAAACTGAAAAACACCTGCAGAGTTTCTGTTTGATAGAAAATGAGATACTCAACAACCTAATCTTTCACTTATAAAAATAAATAAAAAAAAGGTACTTAAAGGGAAGCATACAATGTAACCACTGTAAAAAATTTATAGTCAGTGAAGCTGTATGGGTTTGAGATAAATTTAAAAATGGATACCTGGCATCATTGTCGGAAAAGTATCTGAAGTCATTTGAAAGTGGACTGCATGCCAGAATACACATAAACCATTTATGTAATTATGTGAGCAATTCTCTGATATGTTGATTGTAATAAATAAAAAACCTGTAGGAACCAATACTAATTCAGAAGTTTGGACAAATGTATGTAAATTTTTTCTCTCTATTGAGCATGGTGATGTATTGCCTGTTGAGTGTGATACAGGAAATAAATTTAAGCTGGATCAAAGATGATCAGTTATCTAGATTTGAATAATCAATAAATGCAAACACCAATCCCAATTTCTACTCCTTGGAGTCAGAGAAATTGAAGAAAGCCTGCCAAATATAGATTATATTTTAGAGTGAGAGGAAGTGCTCTGATGATACAAGTGTTTCAAATTGTGTGTAAATAAAGTCTTAATTAAAACTATGTAAATTGTACAACAGTACTGGAATATTTGTACCCAGACAGATTACTCTAAAAAAAAAGTACTATAAAAAGCACTTTAAAAACAAATTATGTAAATTAGCATAGGTAATAAAAAGTCAGAGATTCTTAGCACACAGCAGTCAGTTACAGTCAAGAGGAGGAAACAGCTGCCAAGAATAAAACAATGCACATTTAAAAAAAGTGAAAATATAATGCTGAATGAAGGTAGTTTTAGTAAATTGCTTACTGCTAAAGTTCAGACAGAAGGAAATTCACATATACTTTAATTAGAAATGTTAATCAACTGTATAATTATTTGGCAGTGTATGGATGGAATAAGATATTTTCACACACTAAATATACTTTATTGAAATTCCCCAAAGTTAACAGAATTATTGACAGTAATTTCATTTTATTGTATTTGTTAAATTGTTAAAATAATGCATCAGGAAAGAGAAATAGATTTGCTGATATATATTATAATTTTTGTATTTATTTTTTCCGATACAGTTGGGATTAAGACTGTAGGAGAACACAGCAGTAGGTAAGATATTATATGCAATATAAAGATCATCACATACTCACAAGTGTATGTGAATGCCATAAATCACAAGAACATGTTAAAACCAAAGACAAGAATACATAACATGGTGTAAGAAAAAATTATCAAAAACCGTTTAGGCAAAAACGTACCTTAAAAAGCAGCAAGATATTCTTATTTAGGCACTTTCCATTCACTATTAGCCATTAATATTTATTATTGTCAGTATTTTATATTTTAAATACAGAATAGAATTGTTTTATTTACATAAAATTGATTTTAAATAGTCTTCTTTGTTGGAAGCAATTTTAGACTGCTTCTTTTTTAAAATAATGTAAATAAAACATATTTTACAGCAAAACTTTTAATTGCAATAACATACATATTTTGTTATCTATTCCAAGTTGAAAAACTACATACAAAGATCTGTATTTTTATTTTATTTCTTATATTATTTATTAAAAAAATTGTCTTCCTTTTCAATTTTAATTTACTGCCCAAACTAATTTCCATTCAAATGTATAAATGTGACCAATAATATTATTATGTGATTACTAAATCAGATGTGATAGCTTGAAAGCAATTGAGTGAGGCGTATTTGATATAAATAAGTTACAAACAGCTTCAAATACATGTTAAATACATTTGAAACACTATGACAACGAAGTGTGGTGTGCAGTGACATTTAATGCTGGGGAAATAGTTTATAATCAAACTACAGTGATGTACATTACAAATTACTGATTTAATATCATAATCATCATCATCAACCATTATCAATCCACTGCAGGATAAATATCTCTCCAAGTTCAATCCATGTTCAGCTTTTCTTCTCCACATCACCCCTGCACCCTTTTTTATTTCATCCATTCATCTCACACGTGGTCTCTTTCTGGGCCTTTTATAATCTCTTGGAATTCAGTTTAAGATTTCCCTTGTCCATCTATTATCATCTTTTCTAGCAATATGTCCATGCCAACTCCACTTCAGTCTTTTAATTTTTTCAATGAGGTCAGTAACACATGTTTGTTCTCTTACTTATATATTGCATTTTTGATCTCTTCTTGTTACTCCTAACATGCATCTCTCCATACTTCTTGAAGTGGTCTGAAGTCTCTGTATTGCTCTTCTATTACATGTCCAAGTCTCAGATCCATAAATAAGAACTGGTAAAACACATTTATTAAAAACCTTCCTTTTCAAACACATAGGCATATTTCTTTTTAGTATCAAGTTATTTCTACCAAAAGCACTCCAACAAAGTTTAATTCTATGATTAATTTCATCCATTATGTTTCCATCTGTATTAATAATCTGACCAAGATATTTGTAGCTGTTAACTTCTTCTAATTAATCAATCTTTATTTTCATATTTTGAGAAAATCCATTGAACATTACTTTAGTCTTTATCACATTTATCTTTAGTCCTACTTTCATCTGATAACTCCTGCAACATTTCCTGCACCTCTAAAGCATTATTTGTGAAAACAACTACACCATCTGCAAAATCTAAATGACATAAATAATCTCATTTAATTTCACTCCTTTTGCTTCCCATTTTAATCCACAAAGTACTTCTTGCAGCACTGCTGTAAAACGTTTTGGAGACATGGGGTCACCCTGTTTTACACACTTCTCAATGTTGACTTTCCTAGTATCATTATGTAATCTAACTGCTGCTGTTGCATTTTTATAAATATTCTTTAAAATATTTAATGATATACATATATATATTTATAAACACTATTTTACTATTCCAGCTATAAATGCTTATTTATATAAGAAAATTGTAGTTCATGTAGTTGATAAGTTAAAACACAAAGTACAAACCAATATACTTATTAACTTGTTAAAAGTTACTCAAATAAATAATCAAAATTGCATGGAAGCATTTAAACACAATTTGTAGAACATTGCTACTAGCCAAACAAATCAGTGTTGAAACTTTAAGCCTATTATCTTCAATTTTGCTATCCTCATATAATGATCTATATGTTCCACATATATATTCCACACTGAGGGGTTAGTAATATCAAATTCACACAAGTTATAGGGGGAGGGGCAGCCATTTTTCTTTCTTCAATTTTTCCACACAAATGTACAATTATAATTCTTTAACTATATTCTGTGGAAGTTCTTCTTAAAAACTGTCATCTGCGCCATTGTCCATATCCATGGGGAGACAATCTCAGCTCTGTAGGCAAAAATAAAAAACACAGACACAACTTGAATATATATATCAGTAAGTTTATTTCTGTTTGCTGAGGCATTAATTTAACAATATAACAAGCATACAATAAAATTAAATTACTAACAATAATTTATCCCATTTACTTTTGAAAATTGCTATAAAATATATTTAGTGTGTTGAAAATATCTTCTTTTACTCATTCCTTTATAGCTCATTACTATCCAAATATATTGCTTAAAGTCAAGGCGAATTTCTTTCCATCTGGACTTTAACATTAATTTACTAAAACAAACTTCATTAACAATATCTTTTCTCCCTTTCAAGAAAAGCATTGTTTTACTTTTGGCAGCTCTTTTCTCCTCCCGACAGTGATTGACTGCTCTCAACTGCTGTGCACTAAAGTTCTTTTTATATGTTTTGTCTAAAATAATCATTCTGGGGAAAAATAACAGTAATGTCAGTGTAAATTCATAGCAATTACTGCCTATTTAACTAGTGAAATCAAGTAGAGAGTTGGGCATCACAGCATACTCCAGTAAAAGCCCAAACTCAAACCTCTATTATAAATTAAATGGTAAGTTTAATTTTACATGATTCTGTCCACAATACTTGCATAGTGAAAAAATTAGATCAATGGAGTGGCATGCATTGACAAAACTGAATACCAATGATCGTTGAGACCGTCTCTGGTTACATTGTTTTTCCACAATGTATTCTTTAAAGCAAACTAAAATTACATTAGGTGGTCATCTGACAAATATTATGAGCATGTTAATGATAGAATAGCATTAAAAAAATTTATAATCTATACTTTTACTTTTCTTTTTTTTAGTAGTAATCCAGCCAAAAAATTTAACTTAGATAAAGCATGGCCAAATAGTATCAGTCTTCCAACAGGTTTTTTATTTTTATTGTGTGCAACTAAAAAGGATGAATATAAAACTTAAAAATGGTGACTAATACTAAACAAAAATGATAAAAAACAATGTTAATGAAAATCCAATAAAGAAGATAAAAAACTACTAATAATATAAAAAAGGAAAGTTGCATAAAAATTGAAAGTGTAATAAGTATACAGATGAACATTATGAAAATGATGAGAAAAAGTCAGATAGAAGGTTTAAGCATTAAAAGCAGGAGATATTAGCAAGTAATTTCAGAAGAACAGTGTACTTTTCAGCATATACAGAAATGTCAAAGTTCAAAAACTGAATGATAATGAAAAAAAGTTGAAACACACAAAAAAAAAATGAATTTTTGATTAGTCAAACCATCTAAGCCGAATGTTAGAACAATATTCACTTGAAGATTGAATTTGAGACTTTTAATAACTTCTTTCTTTAAAAAAAATGTGGAAACAATTGTGACAATAGAAGAGATATAATCATGCCAAGAGAGATTCCTGGAAAAGAACATATCCAATACAAATACTTTAAATGATTTTGGAGTACAACTGTATCAAAAATTAAATTTGATAAAATTATATTGTTTTTTTTCAGTAATGTCACATTGAAAATAAAATGATGGTGCTTAAAAAAAAGTTTGATTGTGTTACAGCAAAATTATGAATTGCTTTGACAACAGCAATGAAATCAACATTTGTATAAATAATAAAAATCGGACAAACAAAGATAGAGCTTTGGCTCACAGCATTAATTACATAAAAAAGTATTGGATAATCTAAGTACTTTAATGTGAAGAGAATAGTTAAAAAACAACTAAGATTCTCATTTAGCAATTTTAATGGGTAAACTATATGTTAAAGCTTAACTACAAATTAAATAAAAAATCATGGAAATATCTAAAATAATTGCTGTAGTCCAAATTTCTGGATGAGTTCCATATATGAGAAGCAAAAATCACCATGAACTTAATTTTTTGAAAGGCTCCATAAATAAAAATAATTACCATTGGTAGCTCAATTCTTTTGAAAATCATACTGTTTTATCATCCAATTACCTTTTTCTATAAGTGGGAAAAAGAGTTAATAACAAGAATAAAAGTTAAAAGGAAACAACTTAATGTTCTTTTTTGAGAATAGTATCTATGTATAAGAATTCTTGAAACAATTGAGGAAAAAATCTATTTGATAAAAAAATGACTAAGCACTGAAGTAAGTTTGAGTCTTATATTTAGAGGCAATATCTAGAATGTTGACTTGCTAAAAGATATTTTAGACTGAAATGCAGACAAGAAATCTAGATATTTTGTCAGTCAACAGAATTTCTAAATCTGTCATCCATAAAGCAGACAATAACATATCAGATGATGTCTGAAAGTATAACTTTGAATATTCCATAATGCTATTGAATCAGATTGGTCAAACATACAATCCTTAGAAATTCATGAAGACATTTTCTGAATCAAGATGATCTCGCAACATAATGAATATGATAACTATGATTATCCCTCATTGATATATATTCTTTTTGAAATTAAATATATTTTTCCTATTCAGTCTGCTAGTTTTATTCACTTGCATTATTTATTCTGAGTGATCAATTTCTATATCAAACAGTTTATTTTACTTTTATATTCAATATAAAAATAGATTAAAAACATTTAGGTAGATCATAAATATAATAAAAAGATTTTTTTTTGATTAGCTAACTTCATTACAAGGATCAGTAGTAACCTATTCCTTTCTGAATCATCCAATATGAAAAGCAATCTTATAGTCATTACATTAAGGATAGCAAATGAAAATTTAATAGAGATATGACATTATTAATCATGCTGTGATTAATTTATTTTTATATTAAATATTGAGGTTTGACTTTTTCTCATCCAGTATTGTAATTCTACTTCAAATGTAGCTTTCTAATAAGCAATAATTACAAATCAAGCTTCATATTATAAAATATATAAAAATAATATTTCTGTCTCAATTAGATATAATTCTTGAGGCATAACTAGAGAAATATATGTAAAAAAAATTATGGATTTTCTTATATTTACTGGAGGAAAAAAATTAAATGTATCCTCATGACAAAAAAAAAGACATATCCTTTGACAGAACAATATAAGATCATGATCAGTAACCTATTTAGATTAGAAAATTAAGGTAAAAACTTATTGCAAATAGAAAACCCAATTTATGGAAAATAGTGATCTGGGCAGCTCATTTAGGGGGCAAAATTAAGAGAAAGCATTTCCACCACTATTAAGATTTGATTATTATTTTGGCATAAATTAAGATTTAATAAAGAAACTTTTATTTTTAATAAATTAATATGTACTTATTTTCAAAATAAAATTAATATATCAGTGATACTAATTAATTCATTCCTATTTTATAGGTAAAAATATATAATATAGTCATATGCATGAGGACATAAACAAAATGATAAAGTAACAATAGATGAATTGTAGTTAAAACTACATGTGACACTGCCAAGATAATATCTGTTGTCATTGTTAATTCTCAAAATATAATTTACACCTACTTTTAATAATATATTTCAACAACTCACAATTGTTATACACACACTAGTTAGCATATTTACTAAGCAGCATTATATATAAATGTAATACAGTACTGATTAAAAAAAAGGTCTCTAATATTCAAAAAATATCATATGCTCCTTGTAAATAACCAAAAAATGCCCTACCATGCTTTCAGCAATTCATAAAATATCATGCAGATCTTAACATTGAAAAAAATATCTTCTATAGATCAACCCAACCCTTGTATAGAGAGAAAAAAATTGTAATGAGAATACATTTGCTAATCTTAAAAAAAAAAAAAAAGTTAGTCAAGTTGGGTTATTAATAGATTTTATTACATTTATACCTCATTCACATATTTTTAACAGCAAAAAAATATTAATTACCTTTAACGGACTGAAGGAATTCAGGGTCTGGCATTTGCTGGGCATTATAAACGAAATAATGAAACTTGTTTTTAAATAAATACTTGTTCTCTATTCCAACAGATTTAATATTGTCTATTTTTATTAAAATATGGATTTAAATGTTTTTATTGTATATAATAATATATATATTAATTTATTATTTTGGTTTTATTCTGTAAAAGGGGACTGTCAAACGAAATTGAGATTTGTAAGCCCCTAAGTATAGACAATATACTTATATTTGAATATTAAATTTCCTTCCATTAACTATATAAAATGAAATTTTAAAAATGGCATGTCTGCATTCCTCCTCCTCATCAATCATTATCAATCCAGTGCAGGATGAATGTCATTCCAAGTTCAATCCATCTTCTCCGATCTTTAGCTTCCCTTCTCCACATCACCCTGCACACTTTCTTATTTCATCCATCCATCTCACATGTGGTCTCTGTCTGGGTCTTTTACAATCTCTTGGAATCCAGTTTAAGATTTCACTTATCCATCTATTATCATCTCTTCTAGCAATATTTCCAGCCCAACTCCATTTCAATCTTTTAATTTTTTCAATAAGGTCAGTAACACCTGCTTGTTCTCTTACCCATATATTGCATTTTCGATCTCTTCTTGTTACTCCCAACATGCATCTCTCCATATTTCTTTGAGTGGTCTAAAGTCTCTGTATTGTACATTGTGAATATATTTGGATTTATCACTTTAAGTTTAGTATAACTTTTTAAATTAAAGTTAATTTTAAAAATTTATTATGAATACGATATATTTCTGGGATAAAAAAAATTATTAAACAAGTACAATTTTTCGATGTTCATTTTATTTAATTCAAATGTTATTCATATCGTATACGTGATATTTTTTTAACATTAACTTGAATCCAAAACTCAATTTTAAAAATATAAAGGTTATAGAGTTGACAAAGATTATTTTGTGGAAATGGGATGGAGCAGAATATGGGAAAATTTAGAATGGGGAATGGAAAATAAAGTGGCGAACAGGTTTATCTGGGCATAATTGCTGAGATATTCTTGACTTCGTTTAAGGAGAAGCCACAATACATCACATCGACCATAATTATTCTAAGTTTGCGAATTAAATCGAACATTTTAGATTTATTTTTTTAATTATTCGATGAATTAATTTTTACAAGAGATGCGCCATATCCACCACACCCATTGAAAGCATGCCATTGCTATGTAATCCTCAGAGCTATTATTATTAAGTAAACATAGTTTAAAGTCAATAAACATCACATGACCACCTCCATGTAAAATTTAAGTATTTGCTCACAAAAAGCAATACAGTTAATTCAATTATGCATTCTCTTATGCAGTATTAATTTATATATTTAAATAGGCAACATAAACAAAATAAATATTAATAGGTAATTTAAAAGGACGTTACCTACAAACTAACGTTTTGTTTACGAAAAAATTGGCGATTCCTCCTTTCCTCTCAACATTTTTTTTGCCCCGCCATCTGTTGGAAATATAAAATTTTCAGGTTTGTGATGATGGTATTTTAGTTGTGTTTAAGTATTGAATGTTTTTAGAAAAATTTCATATTATTTAAATTTTCCAATTACATTCAACTGTTAATAACACACAGGTTACTATATTAACATGATCACTATTTTTAGGTTACTATATTAATGTTGATATAACTTATTAAACGAAATATTAGAGTTGCGCTCACAAGAGATGGGGATTCACTGATTGAAAAAGTACAACAAATATTAATTTTAATTGTCCAATAAATGAACTATTGTGCTTAACCTTGGATTGGCGTGTTTGTGTATTGTATAACAATTTTATTCACTTACGAAATGTATATATTAAACTATTTAAAAAGTTATGCATTATAAATAAATGAAACCATTAAGTATTCATCTTCTTATATTTTATTTTCTCTGACTTTAGATTTTCTTTTTCATCATTTTTTTTTTTTTGTTGCGTCCACCGCTCCCGTTTTTTTTACATTGAATTGATTTTTAAATTTTTGATAAATTTATCTTTTCTCTAATAAAGATTAATCTGGTATTCCTAATTTTATTATCAATCTTAAAATCCAATACAATTTTGATTTCATTATTTACACACACACACGCCCCCTGCTATGGTCTCATTTTTGTTCACATACGTTTAGTCATCAAATACTTTGTTTTGTATCTTCTCTAAATTTTTGTCTTTTATACTAATCTATACAGGAAGTCGATTTCTACCATTATTTTAACAATATAAATTTACCATAATATATTTTAAAAAAATGATTTTACTGTATATAATAAATGCATACTTACTTCAAATTTCAAAACAGGATTTAACATGTTATATTTAATATATGAAAAACTTTCTTGCATTATTGCATGGGAACTAGATCTTAATTGATAACTGCAAGATAGTCTATCCACATTTCTCTGAGACCATGGGGAACTTAATGAATGAACTATTTCCTGTGACCACACTGAATTGTTTCCGGGTATCTTATGTTTCTAGGATATTTCCTTTCAACCCATATTCGTGGATCTGTTAAACAAAATAACTATTTGTTTTAAACACACCCCCCCCCCCCCCCCCCCCCCCCCCACCCACACCCCACCAACCAAACTTTTTTTTTGTTTTTTTGTTTTTAAGAGTGAGTGGGGAGAGGTGGTGGTGTGAAAGTTGGTGCTCATATACCCTATATTACATATATATAGCCACAGGTATATAACAAGCCTGTGTTTCAGTTATAACTATTTGTTTTGAAATGTGGCTTTATATATCAATAGCTGTAGAAATCTTAACAGTGAAAATACAATTATTATTTTCATTAATGAGCTAAAAATGTTGATTAAACATTTAACACGAATAAAGTATTATATTTAATTATAAATTACTGAAAATGATATAAAAGTCACCAAGGTTAAAAACAATTCTTTTCCCGATAATTGTCAATTAGTTTTATTATGAAATGCTGTAGTTTAGAACATGCCATAAAGAAATTAGCTATCAGTATGAATCCATGTTCTATCATATTTTGTAATACTTTTATAGAAATATTTTCAATTGGCACTAGAATTGAATTTTAGAGTACATCATTTCTGATAGATCATTGTCTATCATTTGAATTATATTGGCATGCTTACTTTAGAATCTAAGCAGGCCAGTTCATCTTTTCAAATATGAGTTTTCCCAATTTTATCTAATTTATTTGGCTAACAAAGAAATTGTTGTCTTGTAAAGATTCATTACATATTTCTATATAACTCTTATCCATTTCTTCTTTCTCCCTCTATATTTTGCTTCTTTTTATATTTCACTATAAACTCATCAACACTCCTTTAACACTTTAAGCAAATAATTTTATAGTACATAATTTTATAGTACATAATTTTATAGTACATATTTCTATCAAATGATTTAATTTATATGAATTAATAAACAACTTCATCTAATATAAACCATTTTTTCTTTCATTCATAAAAAGTTTTGATCTCGGTCAATATATAGGCTTGTTCATGAGTGCTATTGATATATATCTTATACAGCTGTAAAGAGCATACTATACCTATAGTGTTTTGTATAAAATGGCGGACATGTTTGTGCACTTCAGAAAAAACTAGAATGTATTCGAGAGGTTGTTTTAGATCACGCGCTGATAGCTGTGTAATTTAATTAAGGCATTGACATAATGGCGATCGACTATTCCAAGAGATAATTGCTGATTGTAAATATTTCTGGATAAGAGACGATACCTTATTGGACGGTATATTAATTGCTACAGTTGTCAGCAAGCAATAGAAGACGGTGTAACATCTACGCAGGGCAGGAATTAGAGGACAACTCCAGTAGAGAGCAGTCACGCAGTAGTGAGTAGTGGACAGTATTAGAGTAGAGATATCTCGTGTTAGTGCTGGTGGTAAATGACCAGCGCCCAGTGGAAATATAGTCCACGGGTGTAGCTGAAAGAGACCGCAGCAGAGAAGAGCATTAGTTGCAGAGAAGAGCATTAGTTGCAGAGAAGAGCATTAGTTGCAGAGAAGAGCATTAGTTGCCGAGAAGAGCATTAGTTGCAGAGTAGGGCATTAGTTGCAGAGTAGAAGCATTCGTTGCAGAGCAGAGCATTAGTTGCAGAGTAGAAGCATTTGTTGCAGAGCAGAGCATTAGTTGCAGAGTAGAAGTATTCGTTGCAGAGCAAGGCATTTGTTGCAAAATAGACCATTCGTTGGAGAGCACTCGTTGGAAAAGAACAGTGTGGGAATTGCGATTACGTAAAGTAGAGAGAGAGTTGTTGCAGACTGTTCGCTATTCTGATTACTTAATAACATCGTGTCCTAATGTATATAGACGTGCATATGGATACTTCAATGCCAATATACTACTGACAACAGAATTAACAATTTCAATTTTTGTTTTCATATTTATTCAGATTGAAAGTTATTAATTAAATTAGAAATACATTGGCCATCAATTACTAAATTGTTTTTGGTAAGCAAAACATAGACCTGAATACCATGAGATAGGGGTGACATTAGTTATTCAAAAATTAGGATGCCATAACATATAGACTGAACTGAATTCAGAATTATATGACTATAGAAGCAAGTTAACTTAATTGAAGATATTTGTTTTTCAGTTTGGGCTGATACTATGCGATTATAACATAAAAGTAAATAATAAGACTTGGAATAAAAGTGCATCAGATCCTAAGATTTAGTGACTCTGATCCTAGATCCAACACTCCTCATTGATAAGAGAAATATATTTGAAAGTATTTTAGGGATTTGGAATAAGGAAGTTCAGGATAGAGATTTTTTAAACACTATCTGCTGACAACTATCATTATTTTTCAATACTTAGAGAATATGTCAGAACAAAAATGGGATTGTTTGTTACTAAACAAGCAAAATATAAGTGGAAGAAGTGTGATAGGTCATGGGTTGCTTTATTGATGAAGTGATAATGTGATAAGTTTGAGACATTATAATAATATAACTGTGAAATTTTTATTATGTTTGGTTTTATTTGAAATAAGGGGAAGGATTTTTTTTTATTTAACTTCATTTATTTTAATTTTCTTTTGGAAAAACAAATAGAAAAATCGAGATGAGACAATTAGTATTAAAGTTGTTGAGCAATTAATGAAAAATAAGCAATCACACTAAGGAATCTAGATCTGCAAAGATTGTTTATCAATTAATTGAAAACAGCAATAACAAGAAAGTAGAAGGACTATTTAATTCAAAATTTAAAGTCATATTGTTACAATGAGTATAATAATAAAAAAACGGTATTTTATATAAGTGGAGAAGAGGGAAAATCTAAATATTTATTTTCGATAGAAAGTCTTTTATTTTGTGAATGCTATATTAAAATATATCTATAAGTAAGAAAGTTCTGTACATTTTTAACTTTTATTAACTTTCAATTCTTTTTTAATAGCTATGTATTCCCAATTAAAAGGGAATGCAGAAAAAATCCAAGTACTAGATAATTTATCTATTGAATATATTGAAAAACAATTACAAACATACTTTTTAATTAAAAAATTCTACCTGGAACAACTTCTGACATGATTATATTTTTTATGAAATAAAAAGGTATATATAATAAGTTTATAAATAAGAATTTATTTTAATGTGCTAAGGAAAGCTCGAGTTCCTTTCCTGTACCATATAGCTAAACCATAAAATTCAGATAGAGTTATTCATACATGGATGAAAATGCCATCATAAAACAAAAATAAAACATATAGAAATGAGATTTGAATATTTAGTTTTATACATCAGAATTTTGGAGATCTTATTTTTATTTTACAGAAATGTATGTTTTTAAGAGCAAGTGGAATGAGAATGTAAAAAAAGTGTTGTATTAACTGATCCAAAACATTCACTCTTTCATTATCCACTATTTCTTTTTATCTCCTGTCTCAAAAGACTATCTAATGCAGTATTTCCCAACATGGGTCCTACGCCTCATGGGGGGGGGGGCAATTTGATTGTTAAGGGTGACAATTCGAACATGGACTCATCCAGAGTTTAAGTTAACCGTATGGTGACTCTCAGTTGCTACTAGAGCTGGGTAAACATCCAGTATAAGTAACTTCTGTCTGTCATGTTCATAGCCATGATTTCACTGCTAGATGCTAAATTGAACTATTAGTTATGCTGTAATCATGCTTTAGCAGTGTTTCGCAGTAGCACTCAGCATTTACCATTGGTGATAATTTGAAATAAGCGCACGTTAAATTGTTGTAAATGTCTCATTTTAAAAAATATTTACATTGTATAAATACAAGTGATAAATAAATAGTATGTAAATTTAATTCATAATTTTTATTAATTTTAGTTTTAGAAGCATCATTTTTCAGAAAAAATTGTCAAATGAAAAAGTATGTTTTTTGCGGTGAAGTAAATTTGTCATACATATTTAAATATGCAAATTTTAGTCTACGTTTGCTCCAATTTATATTATTATTTTTTAGTTTTTAATTAATTATATATTTATTTTTTTCAGACCATAGTGAAATGAGTGGATCAAGCAAGAAAATGATTTGTCAGTATTCGGAGAAATATTTAAAATTTGGTTTCATACCCACTGTCAATGATAAATGGTCACCTTTTTGTCTTTTATGCCAACAATGCTTGACTAATGAATCAATGAAATGAGGTCATCTTGAAGCACATTTGAAGGCAAAACATAATGCTCATATTAATGCAGATTTGAATTACTTTCAAACTTTAAAGAAAAACTTCGAAAAAAGAGTAACATTAAAGTCTCTATTTCCTGCTCATAATTCAACTGTCCATCGTACTCTTGAGGCTAGTTATCAAATTTCATTGCTCATCGCTAAATTTGGGAAAAGTCATAATATAGGAAAAAAATTAATCAAACCATCAATATCAGCATTTCTTAAAACAGTTCTGGAAAAAGATGATAAAGAATGAAAGCTATGCCATTGAGTATCAATACTGTTAGAAGAATAGACGAAATGAGTTACGATATTGAAATACTTGTTGAAAAGCTGAAAATAGGAAAATTCTTGATGCAAATGGATGAATCAACTTTGAGAGGCAGTGAGGCCCTATTTATAACTTATGTAAAATATATTGATAAAGTTGATTTTGCTGAAGAAATATTCTGTGAATCATCACAAAGCACCACTACCTTCAAAGATATATATAGTAAGCTCAAAAATAACTTAGATGTCAATAATATACCAATGAAAAATATAACATCGGGTGCTGTAGATGGTGCTCCTAATATGATGAGAAAGAAAAATGGTTGCTTAAATTGATGAAAGATGAGAATCCAGAAATGCTTCTTGTGGCATTATGTTATTCTCAGGGAAACCTGGTAGCTAAAAACATTTCTCCTGTTCTAAATGAAGTGCTAAATTTAGTCATAAAGTGTATCAATGTTATTAAAGCTAGTGCCAAATGTGAACATCTCTTTAAGTTATTTTGTGAAGAATAAAATGAAGACCATGTGAAACTTATACTTCACACCGGAAGTAAGATGGCTCTCGAAAGGGAACTTCTTGAAAAGATTTATGAAAGTATTTAATACTCTTAGTCATTTTTTAAGTGACAAACCTGAAATGAAAAATTTGTTAATGATTGATGGTTAGGCATTTGTGAATTATTTAGCCAATATCTTTGAAAAACTAAATATATTAAACAACTTAAAGGAACAAATAAAACTCTTGTCGATGCAAAAGCGAAGATATTTGGTTTTATTACCTTTATTGAATTATGTCAAACATATATTTATCACAAAAATTTTGAAAAGTTTCATTGGCTCCAAAAATGTGAAGTGACTGATACTGCTATACATATTATTGTTGATCAACTGAAAATTTTATTGGCTGATGTAAAACAAAGATTTTCAGATTTGAAACAAATTGATTTTCCAACTTGGATAATGCAGCCAATATTAGTGGATTTGTCTGATATTTCAAATATGCAGTAACAAGAAGAACTCGCAGAAATGCAAAATGATGAGTCATTTAAAACTTTATTTGATATAAAAGGAGTGATAACATGGTTTGTGAGGAAACCGAAATCAAATATCCAAATGCAAACAAATGTGCAAGAGAATTATTGCTGCTGCTTCCATCTTCATATTTAGCTGAATGCCATTTAGTGTCATAAATGATTTGTTGCTAAAAAAAAGAAATAGGCTGGATATAAAAAAATGGGAAGATTTGCAACTGAAGTTAACTAAATTGAAACCTGACATAAAATCTCTTTGCAGCAAGCGCAAGGTTCTCACTAAATTTAAATAATAAATAATTACTAATAATTAAAATAATATAGAAATTTTTTTTATTGAAATTATTTTGTACTTGAATTTCAGTTTTCCATTATATGTTTTGAAAATTTACTTAATGTGTTTGCATAATAATTTCCTAGTTATTTCATCCTCAAACCTATCATTCAAGTTTTTTAGTAAACATTTCAATTTTGAATATTAAAAATTATGTATATGTCGGGGGGGGGGGGCATAAGAATTTTAGAAAGTCTTTGGTGGGGCACAGCACAAAAAAGGTGGGAAACACTGATCTAATGTGTTATTTTCATCTACTTCAATTCTATGTTATCATTAATAAATAGTGAAATGGCAATAAAGTAAAATTATTTAAATTGATAAATTACACAAAAGGTTAAATATGCTTTATGCATTTTATTTTTAATACTAAATCAGTTGTTATTTCTTATATCATTTGTGCTTTAATTAAATATCATGTTGTCAAATACTGCACTTTTAGTGAAATACTTGCCTTTTTCCACTGGAGAATGTTATAATCTACTTGAAAATAAACTAAAATAAATGCTACAATGTTAACCATATTTTTAATATACAGAAAGATATTCATTAGTTCATGATGTTAACCCTGAAAATGTATAGATAATTTGCATTGATAGAAAAATAAAGTATTAATAATGAAGCATTTTTCATAAATAGTGAATCAAAAATATTTATAATGATGATAATGATTAAAACTAGAGTAAATGCTACAGAATAAACAGTCCTTTTAGAACACAGAAAGGTATCTATTTGTTCTTGATGTAAAACTTAAAAATAATAGTTTTCACTGATGTAAAATGATAAGAAAGTGTATAAATAATGAAGCATTTTTCATAAATAACATAGAGTCATATAGCATTCAGTAGTGTACTTAGAAACATTCTCACTTAAATGAAGAATATTGTATTTCTGTTTTTGATTTTTTTTAGATATAATGGTTGTCTTTAGTAGAATGATCAGGGCATCAAAAATATATAAAGATTACATTTAATTTTTTCAATATTTTTTCCCGGTAGGTAGAAGTATTAGTATTGCCTTTAACTTACTTTAACATGTTGAAAAAATAAAAATCATTTTCAGAGAAGTTTTTGAAAGAAATGCCATTTCATCTACATTTAATATATCATGCTAGATATTAAATCTATTTTTTAAACTTCTAATTAATAAATTCTAGCTTATTCCCATTGAATTAAACCAGGCAAAAGTCTCCATTCAATAGTGCTCCTCAATGCAAGCCAGAGTAATCAATGGTTGCAAGAAGGTGTCTGCACAAAATCCCTCTCTAGTGCCTACTCATTCATAAGAAATGGTGATCATGTGATGTTTAGTGCTTGAATCCCATAGAATTAAGATGATACATATAAATCTGAACATTATATTTAATGGGTAACTAACAAATTCCATAGCTTTATAAGGTTCTTTAGTCCTAAGGAAATTTTATAATATATCTATATATATATATGACCGTATTTCTGAATATTTACTTCAAATAAATTACTTGTACATATATCCACAAACATATTAATTTATTCTGTAACAATTGATGACTTAGATTATATCATAAAATAATAAGAATTAAAAAGTGATATGATTTAATTTTGAACATTAAGTGATTGTTAAGAGATAAACTAGTGTTCTTGTTAAATAATTCAAATGAGATAATCACCAGTAGATTTTAGCCCATAATTCACTCTTATCTAAAAGTTAAAATTAAGATGGTTATAATAAAATATTTCATTAAATAAATCTTATTTTATAATATTTGGTACTCTTCTGATAGCCGGGCATGGCCACTTGATAGCATTGTTGCTCTGCAAAAACAATCAAATGTAATGTTCCCAGGCCGCAAGCAATTTTTTCTACTATGTCTTTAATTTTTTTTCCTTACACAAACACATCTTTACCACTGATATAGTAAAACTTATTTTTAAATTTTTATTACATATTTATTTGTATTACCTTTTTTTAAATAAAATCTTGTTCTACATTTTTTTTAATAAAAACAAACCAACAATAACTTTTTCCTAACTTTTGTCTCAGTGATGACAAACTTTTTCTCAACCCCTTCCTCCAAAAAATAAAATAACAGCAAAACTTTTGACTTTTTCAACTTTCGTTTTCTTTTTTTTTTTTTGATTTATGTCATGGAATCACAACCTATTGTTTTGGAAACGTGTGCGAATCTAATACCTTTGCTTGCAGGAGTGAGACTGACATTGGAATTGCAAGAGTGTTTTGCAAATGTAGAGTTTCATGGACTCCCCACACTACAGTGTGACAATTCTTAGTAAGTCAGACTGCATGATATAAGTAGAAATGAAATTACTACTCTGCTATGGAGATTTCAAAAATTGTGGCCACCTGAAATCCAGCCATCCTCAGATGATATGGTAGCCAACTGTGAATTATGCAACTTCCCATAAAGTGTCACAAAACAGGCCATAATATTTCTGTGCAACACCATCAAGTAGCCTGCAATGACTAATACAACAGAACTGTTGTATTAGCCATAAGTCCGGCTGCATAAACACCACTGTGTACCCCGCTTCTGTTGTCGGCCACTGTCACAATTTGAAAATCTGCTTGTGACAATGTGCCATTTTGTCTCAATATATTTTCTCATGAAAACATGACTTTTTGCATGAGCTTGGCCAAATGGTATGTGGCCCTACCCTTTGCCAAGTTTGCACATTCCAAGTTGTGTAGGGAAGGGTGGGAATGGTGTGACAATTCTTAGTGAGTCAGACTGTGCGATTTAAGTAGAAATGAAATTACTCTGCTACAGAGATTTCGAAACTTGTGGCCACTTGAAATCCAGCCATCCTCAGACAATACGGTAGCCAACTGTGAATTGTGCAAATTTGCATAAAGTGTTGCGAAACACAAAACAGGCTGTAATATTTCTGTGCCACGCCATCAAGCAGCCTGCAATGACTGATACAACAAAACTATTGTATTAACTGTAAATCTGGCCACGTAAATGGCATTTTTATGTGTTTTTGCACATAAATAACACCATCAAGTGGCCATGCCTGGCTATCAGACAAGTATCATTAACTTCGTTAATAAAAACACATTATGCATGGGAGATTCTAAATGTAAAAAATCAGTTATTTTAAACTAATTAATATGTTGGTGATCTACTTAACGCTATTCATTATTATTCACATTGCTAGCAATCAAAGTCAAAAGAATATAAATAATTATAATTTTTTAATAATAATGTAAAAAATATTTAAACAATTTAAATATGAAATTTACTACATTTTATTGCACCAAGTATACTTTCAATGCTTTTGTGTTATATTCATTGTTAATCTGTTGAGAACATTAACTTTTCAAAGAAAATCAAATTCAGTATCTGGATTTGAAATTAAAGTAGTTACATAATGTACTCAAATATAAAATGGATCACAGTAAAACCCAAACAATCAACTTTTCATAAATTTGCAGGGTTAAAAATTTTTTTATATCACAATTACTATTTGTGTCAATATGAATCAGATAGAACTAAGAACATTCAACTTTACATGGCTGATTTGACAAAAGCAGATTCTTGTAAAATGCCCCTACACAGAATCCTAGAAATAAAAGTTGGATTGCTCCACCATATTTACCACATATGGGTAATGAAATAGCACAAATCTGACCAGAGAAATTTAATGTTGGATTCAGAATTCCCATAAAATTTAACCAAGCTTATTAGCATAAAGAATAACATTCTAACTTTGGAAAGGCCTAATTTGGTTTATACTATAATTTGCAGTCAAAATGACTGCCCATATATATATATATATATATATATGTACCCTCCTCCCCCGTCGCCTCTCACGCGCGTGCACTCCATAGCAATCTATAATAATGTTTAAAATATATTCTCGGGTTCTCTCTAGCTCAGTCTTAACAAAATGAATGAAATTAATTTATTAAAATGATTACTACTAGCTCTAAACTTTAAAATATAAATACAGTTATATTATTAAAAATTTATTATTTTCATGAGACATGGAGCGACGACACGGGGAGCGAGACAGACTACATTGAGATATATCCACATGATACTATCCCAATGGCATAAGAACACTATACTAAATAATCAACTTATGGTATTCTTATGACTTTCCAAGCTCTTTTCATTACGATTAAGATAATAATCATATCTTATTATTCTTTGTAATAATAATCTAGCTCAATTAAATAATTTAAGTAAATAAATGAAATAAAATCAAATCAAATAAATCTCAGGTTCATAAATTGCATTTAAACTGATTTAAATTACGGTAGTAAACTATGAGAAGGGAATTTTATGTCATAAATTCACTACGTAACAACTAACAATAATAAATAAGAATAATGATAATAATAGTATAATGTAATCCTATTTCTTCTTAAATGAAATAAATAAATAAATATTACGTTCGTGGTAGTATTTAATAATCTGACAATCAAAATACGTGTTGTAATATTAGCATATAATTTATTTTAATATTGTGGCAACCAACTTATGACCAATAAACGATATAATTATAATCCTTTAATTTTATCATACAAATAAATTTTCAAAAATTATTATAACACTTTTATGTTTATCTACTTTGTGCAAAATTATATGTCTGTTGCAATTATAAATGTGTATTGCGATATCATGCATTCTATGTGGAGAAATATAACTAAGACACGAAGCTTACAAATAAATTTACAACATAGTTTATTAATAATTATACAAATAACAATATTTACATTATGTACATCGGATATCCCTACTTTCCTGTTACAAAATTACTTTACTAGTTTATCTCTTAACATTAAATTTCTACTTATTTTATTTTTAACTCTTATACAGTATTATTATTATTAGATATCTGATTTTAGTTTAGCTTGTTACAAAATGTATCTATCAATAATTATCATTAATACTTTATATCTCTATTAATTTTAAAATTATATTTTTACAAAAATTTTTACCTTCGTAGTAAAAATTATACAAAATCATAAAATTCTATTTTATATTATTATTCGTATGGAATCCTAAAGATTCAAACCCTTCTTGACATTTTGATGTTCCGTTTTATTATTGACTATACAATAATTATTAATCCAATACTTATCCAAGCCTTTGCTTCGTATGGTAATTACAATCATTAACATACCATGCACAAATACATATATCAGTTACACATTATTGAATCATTTTTCAACCAACATGCAATCTCTATTTTTAAATATCATATAAAATATTAAAATTTTATTATTACTTTAAAAACTTTGTTTAGATTTTTCCTTTAAAATCTTATATTCATTTCAGAATTACTTTTTAAAACTATATCATATGATTCTTCATCTCTTTATGACATTTATACTTTCACTTTTAAAATAACAATTCTAACTCATTCTAGTAAATAAACTATTCTTACATAACGACAACCTAGCCTCATTTCTATTTTATGTATCATTTCTATAAAAATATCTTTCTGACGATGTATATTCATGAAACAAGGATAGCGAAAATAGATGCACAGGATCACAAATAACTAGAATATTATCCGTCATAAAACTTGACAATGATGGCACAGTGAATTTAAAGAACACCATAGAGGAGTGACCTTTATCTGTCTATCCACCTCTACTATAGGAGTGATGCTAAAGCTATTTCTTCAGCTTTATAAAACATCAAAAAGTTTAAAAATACGCAAAAAAACACTGTCCAAAATATATGTGTTCAGTGATAGGACTTAGTTAGCTATACTGAAATCACACAAAATACTATGATCCAAATATTTGATTTTTCTTATTTCTTGGCAAAAAACATCATCTTGGTTTCCTCTACACCAGTACTACCAAGTCACTATCCGATTTTATTTCTCTAGATTTATCTATGCAGTACATCGACAAATTTCTGTCTACATTTCTAACAATAATAAAATTCATTTTTAGTTCAAACTATACAGCTATTCTTAAGAAAATCTTTTACTACTTATCTCGTATATTTATAATATACCAACTATTTTAAAATTATCTGAATATTTTGCAACATAAAAGTTCAAAAGAATCACATAATTATTATGATACTTATTATTAATTATATTTTTAAAACAACTTATTGCATGCACATTTAAAATTACTACTATCTCAAATATATGTTTTAATGTTGGATAAAATGTGTACTTATAATTTAAAAACTTTCATACATCATTCTTCATTAATAGATGACCTAAAAAAAATACATTATGCATTATCAATAATATCACAATTACCAAAACGATCTCTATCTTCTTGATCGTATTCTGAAGGCTTCACCATTCCATTACTTCTTGTAGATATTTAAAACTTCCATACATACATTTTATTTTTATAATAATATTTCTATCATTCTATTAAGCTATTATATTTAAATCTCATTATTCTTAAATTCATGTTTATATGTTTCCCTAAGCTAATATAGAATTTTTATATTTTAAATACAATCAAATAAAAATATTAAATTATATTTACGATACTGCTTTGTCGAACTTGCTTGAAAATTGTTCATAGTAAAGCTAAAAAAAAAAAATATATACTTTATTTTTTCTTCAGTCACTTAATGTTCTATAAAAAAATAACTCTGTTTAATAATCTTCATCGACGATGATCCTTAGTTTTCTCAATATTTTATACACTTATTAATTCTTGATATCTCCTTTAACATAGTCTGCTAGCTTTTTCCCGCGCGTCTGTTTTTCCCCGATGCATCTTGTACGGACTTTTAAAATCTTCAATAAAATTTTGGTTTCCATGGATCCATTTTTTATTTAGTCATTTAATCTTATATTTGTTTCCATCAAGTATTTTCTCCATTTAGTATGTTATAATATTTTTTCTAATAAGATAAAGTTTAGGCACCTTGCCATAAAATACTTATAGCCCTTTAATCTTTTTACTTTCCTTTATTTCATAATTCTGGAACTATATCTTTTAATAATGTTTTCTTTACAAAATAAACACTTTTCTTCATTATTATTTTTCTTGATACTAGAACGCATAGTAAAATTTTGTTCATAGAGAAGTATAACTTAGTTTTAAAAGAGCTCTGTAAATTTATCGTCATAAATTGTTCTTGACGATCAGCAGCTTCTTTTTCAGATTTTCACATATCGTCCCAATTGTATTCCTTTCAGTTATAAGATTAAGTTTCAGGTTGAGCACAACTAAGGTGGCATTAAGATGATTTCCAATTATTTTTCTTTCAGCAATCACTTTAAATATTTTTTCTTGTACTTCCATGTTACTGTAGGTTTTCTGGTTAAATTTGAATAAAATTTCCTGGTAAGATAAACTTAAAATTAGCAATACATATCTCTGTAGTCAAAAATATATTATATGTTACAGAATAACTTTTAGAATAAATCCGAAATTATAAATTTATATTACTGTTCAGCTACGATGTTACCAGCCATAAAAATTTGTTACTTTCTCTTTCACTTACACATTACTTCTCCCGCTCTGTATAATTCTTAGATTTTTTCTGTTAATTTTACATCCTTTGATTGGTTAATATTTATTTTAGCGCGAACAATTTATTCATTTTATTTTGATAACAGAATGGATGTTTTAAAATTAAGAATTGATGACGTAATGTCTGGAATATTTCCCAGACTAATATTATTAAATTCAATTATAGTTTTTATAAAAAATTATCTAAGCTTTAAAATAATTATTAAAACAATATTTAATATTTTTAACTTTCACTTTAAAGATCGATGGCAATTATATCTAGTTTTAAATTCACACAGTTTATTATTATTTTAACAAGAGTGTGTGTGAAGGCATATAATATACGGTCACGTGTCTACTAACTTTATAAAAATGATTTTTTATTTACGTCTTGGTTTAAATTACCAAAACTGATATATTTTATAAAAAATTTAGAAAATAATTTTAAAATGTAGAACTAAATATAATTCTCACCATCCCACAGTTTATTAATAAATTATACTCTATTAAATTTGATTATTAAATATAATTATACACTACATATAGTATTTATTTAATTTATTAGTTTTAAAATATTATATTCAAATTATTAATCTACTTTTAACTATCTATAGCTGTATTATTTTATATGGCCAGCTTTCACAACCATAAGCAATGATATGATTAAGCTTTATTTAACTGTTTTCTTTTAAATAATTTATTACACTGTTACCTACCAGGTATTTTTAGCTTTAAATTGTACTATAAAATCTCATTCTCTTATTATTATTTATATCTCTTACAAATATAACTTAAAATTTAAAATTTTTTAATAATTGACCTTTCTACCCTACCTATGACCTACAGACAAGGGCACAATATATATTGTAACCATATATTTTAGTAGAAAATATATTAATTGATGTAACTTATATAAAAATTTCTCTTTCTTCTCTTGGTGATTTGGTTGGCTTGATTCGCATTTGAACAGATTACTTTCTGATATTATTTTAATAATTTTCAATTTGCTTCATTCCATATGCTAACTCATATCAGAATGTTTAACTTTTTAAAATTTTTACAACATATTAAAATTTGGTAAAATATTATTTTTAATAATATTTTGTTTTTATTTATTTAAAGTAATCTTAAATTATTATTTCTATTGAATTAAAATAAAACCATTTGTTCAATTAAAATAAATTATTAAATAAATACAATAATTACGTAGGCGTCTCAATGTAATAAAAGAAAAGAGCGCGAATTTCTAGGAGAATATCGTCTGTTAGTTTGTCTTTTGGTGGGAAGAAGAACAGAAACGGTAAAGGCAAATGGTGTAAAATTTGCTGAGCTGATTTTGAAACCGTTAATAAGTAAATAGACTACCACAAAATTTGCTATAAACATAAAATAACTTAGTGGTATCTAATTAAGATGGATCACTAAAACTTAAAGATCTTTTCAAGTCGTTCGGCCAACTGAATCAAATCACCGTAGCGTTTTCCAATATCGCATTTTTGAAATGTCGGAGCTTCCCAGTTTGAAAGAATTAAATACAAGAATTTGGTATGTTTTGAAATATTTATTATTCTACAATTTGGAAAATTTGAATCAGTGTTTTAATTACAGAAGTTTTATGAAAATGAAAATTTGTTTTTTAAAAAAAAAAGAAAAAGTTTAAGTTAAAATAAAGTAAAGCGTTAAAGCTATCAAAATATTTAATATTTCCGTTTTTTAATTCTGATAAAATATAATATTGATTGATATTTAACTTTACAATGCCATTAATATTTGCTAATTAATTTGTTTAACACTTGGATCATAAACATTTTTCAAATAATTAATCAAAGTTTTTTTTATAATTGTATCGTCTATTTAAAATGAATAAATTAATTGCTGTAATTGGTTATTCCTGGATTAACGCAATGGATAAATAAATACTTGCATGGATAGGATAAACTTGGAACACTTTTGATAGAGAGATGTAGGGATTAATAACTTTATGAAAAACATTTTCATTTAAATTCTGTGTATCCTGTTTTAAAATTGTTTCATGTTTGGAGAGCCACGCAAATCGTTAATCTAATATTGCTTTAATAACTAATCAAATGGATATAATTGCATGTATGGAATTTAACTACAGTTATAGCTATTACCTCATATACTTATTATTCTACACATTGTACATGGATTCCACGGATCACATTAGGAGTTACAAAATGCTATACAATCCAATTTGTGATACACATCTGCTAAAATTCATGTATTTGAACTATAAAATGCTTTACATTTAGTTTTATCACACACACACACCGTTAAATGTTATATGTTAATGAATAATACATTTATTTAATTTTATCGTTATATGAACTCGCATATGAAGTTCATAAGTTATATTTGTTAGATTTAAATTAATAAAGGTTGAATAAAATATTTATTCAAAAGAATAGCGCTTATGGAGAAAGCTTAAACAGTACTTAATGAATTCATGAGATATACCAATCTTTATGAGATATTTTGTGAGTCTTTCCAGATTTATATTCCCATGCCAATATTATTTACATTATATTATACATGTTTATTTTAAGCAAGATAAGTAGTACATTAGTTGTCCTGATTATTGTAATATTTTACTAAGCAAGAACCCACATTTGCTAAAGTGTCAGCGTATTCTGAATAATCAGAAGAATTGAGGGGGATGATTTGCACTTTAATGTGAAGTAAATTATAATGTTGTTTTAGTATGTTAAAGGCTTTAATCTGTGCTGGTGGTTAATCCGCAGATTATTTTAATTGCCATTTTGTATTTTACACACATTCCTGCGCTGGTGGTTAATCCGCGGAATTGTGTGATTATACGTATGACTTTATGATAGTGTTTAAATACGCAAAACGTTAGTATTATTTAATTCCTACGTGTAGATGAATACATCCACAGGAATATGTTTGCTTCACAGATATAAGTTGGGCAAAGTATTTTAGTTAATCTGCCAAATCATCTTCTTCATTTGTAAGCATAATTTATCGGTTAGATTGATAAATGGCAACAGGACATTCTATTCAAGTACTTCATGATAATTAACTGTTGGTTAATTATTATCTACCGGAGTGTAAGTTTACATTTTCATTTTAATTAATGATTACATTATAGCTAAAACATACAAACATCATATTATTTATTATATTATTATAGGTATACAGTAGGGATTTATTGAATCTGGAAATGACGTTCAATATTTCATAAGTTAATGCTGAATTTAATAATTGTCTCAATATTCATTATATTAGATTGAAATAAGGTATGATTAGGTTTTTAAATACTGTACCTGTGAGATGTATTGAAGAAAGTCTATTGAACCATCATTTAATTATTTTATTTGTTTATTTATGTTTTATTTAAAATATTGAAATTAACTATTTATTGTTCATAAAGTTTGTAAATAAAAGTTGATTTATAATTAAACTTACTTTGCCGTTGATATGTGTCATTCATAACATCAGAAATCATAAACTTTGGATAGAGCATACATTATAGAGCATACATTGAATACATTGAATTACATATTATTGTCTACATGATATAAGAATTTATTAATATTTTGAGAAAACATTAAGATGCTTTTCGTCTTTGGTAGTATATGATTGGTAGGGTACAATAAAATCCCATTTACCTTTTCCATCATTGTGGCTTTGCGTAGTTGATTCTAGTATAAAATACAAATTAATTATTAAACTTGTGAACAGATTTATTCAATAATGATATGATTAAATATATTTACCTAACATTTTTAAATTTTCATTCGTCAATACAATAAGAGTCTCAATGATATATTAAATTATAAAAGAACCCAATTATTCATGTTTATTAATTGCAAAGCTTTACCTGGACTAGCATCTGTCTTAGAAATCATATAGATGATTTAAAATTTCATAATCTTATGTAGTTCCACAAATTACGCTATCTTGTACATGGTCGGCCATAGGGTCGCATACCATAAAAATCGCAAATTGAGGTTTAAAAGTGATAAAATTGCACTTATAATTTGTTTAATATGTTTTATAATAATACTATGATAGGTCTTCGCGGTATACCCTGGCTGCGATCAAATAAATTATAAAAAGTTAGGTTAATTCATTAATTTTGTCTGTAGTAAATTGCCCCAGATGTTGATTGTGGTCTTTTGTGCATAAAATAAATAGTATGATATGCTTTTGGATACAGCTCTTAATAGCTGATAATGTGCAATGAGAGTTGATCAGTGACCAAGGTTGTAATTCCTAGTGCACTTACGTTACGTAGTTGAGATTACACAATTTACGGTTACAATTTATAGTGCCGCAACAAGTACGGCATGATGATGGGTAGTTGGAGGGGTGATGGAAGGTTGGTTACCACCTTTGTGAGCCATCAGGGTGGACGGCTCCGGGGATTTTGGTTACAATATATATATATATTATGTTGAGCCAAGGAAAGATCATAGAACTAGAATGATGCTACATTCATTAATTAATGTATAAACAAGCTAAGATAAAGTCTGGGGCTGTTAACTCATCAGTCTTTCATAATCATGAAAGAGAACAGTCATTATTGTGATCTGAATGTTGTTAAAATTATATGCAAAGAAATGATCACAAATATAAGTGGCATGGGTCATTACACATAATGAATATGTAATGATCCAACAATCAAAAAGCATTCAAATCAGCAAAAAGTTAATGTTCTCAGCAGAATAACCATCAATATGAAGTGAAAGCATAGTTGATATAATAAATTTTACTAAAGTTCAGATTTAAACTCTGTTGCTGATACAATAAATTTTACTAAAGTTCAGATTTAAACTCTGTTTTAGTATATTTACATTAATGTTTAGAATGACAGAGTATCAAAATGTATTTTTTAATATTTTAAAGTCATTTGTTAAAAAAAATATATAGAATTCAAATTGTTTTAATTAACTATTTTGTTTTTTTAAGTTTTTTTTACTTAAATTAAACGTTAGAATACAAAATTGTTGTTCAATCTTTTTTTCCTTTGACTTTCATTTAATATTAGTTCCTGCATAATTATCTCTGACTATTGGTAATAAATGCCCTCAAGTAGTGGTATGTAACAAAATCAGAAAGTACCTAAATTCTAAAGCTAAGTTTATTCCAGAGAAAAAATAATAATGAAATGCAAATACATATCTAAGTTTTAAAAACAATAAAAAAGATTGTTAATATATTTAAAAAGAAATGAAAAATAAATTGGGTAAAAAAATAAAGAAACTTTATTTTAGATAATTTTAGTTTGGTTTTAATAGCAACAAAGAAAGATGGTTAACAGTTAAATTAAACTTACACAGACAAAGATCACAGGCTAAAAGCATTTTACAAAAGAATGCCAAAGTAAACCAAATTGTTAATTATAAATCCAGATATAACTAATGGTTTTAAGAGACAGATAAAACTATTGTTTAAAATCAAATATTAAACTAATTTTAGAAGCAAACAAACAGATAAAATATTTAAAGCTAATTACTAAGGAAAGTGAACAGGTGTAATTAAAAGCTGAATCCTAATCATCACCATAAAAATGCATTAGCCAAATGGAAGTACAGTTACAGTGAAATGTTAAGAATTTATTAATAATAGCAAGCAAAAGAAAAGGAGTATAAATTACCCACTAAGTCATCAGATGTTCTGGACTCAACACAAGCTGCTGTGTTGTGGATATCAGAAGTATCTAAAGAAAATCTGAGGAAAACGATATTTAATTATAAGCTTGTATTTTAATAATAAAAAATTCTTAAACTCGGAGGTAAAAAGCCAATAAACTCACCACACTGGCTAATGCGTGTTGGTGAGCAGCCCATCCATGTTCATATACTATATGAATAATCACATAGTAATAACAGCTGCAATGACAAGAATGTATGGAATGGTCATTAGGAAATTTGCCCTGCTTGGTTCCTTTAAGGCCTCCAAGAGGAATCAAAGGGTCTCCTTTCAGTTAATAGCAAACTCCTTTCTGCAGGGGTGATGTGGAGAAGAGAAGCTAAAGGTAGGAAAAGGTGGATTGAACTTGGATAGACCTTCATCCTGCAGTGGATTGATAATGGTTGCTAATGATGATGATGATTTTAATAAAAATATTTCTCTGAAAATTTCTTTTGAATATATTTATATCCAAGAGTAAACAGAAAATAATCCTATTGTCAAAAATGACTTCTTATGAAATATTGTTACCAAGATATTAAAATTGACCAAGAATAAAGAGTAATTTACAAAGAAAAATAAAAATACTTTTTAAATGTAAGTAAATGTATATATATATTTTTTAAAATTATAATTATTATTTAGATTCACTCATTCTTTTAAAAGTATATTCCTATTTGTAATTAATAAATTATGATATTTTTATTTAAAATTTTACATTATTCTCTACTTCTAATGTTCACTTAAATTGATGTAAATAAATACATCTAAATTTAATACTGCCAATGCTGTACTAGCAATTATAAATAACATTAAAAATCATATAACATTACAATACTCATCAAAAAGCAAATTTTACTAATATTTTTTCACAACCATGGTTTCATCTATTATACAAATAGATGTTTTCAAATGTAATTAAACAAATAAATATATAAATGTTGAATGTTTAAATTGCACTTGAAAAGATCTATTTGTTAATAGATGAAATCATAGTCTAATGTTATATGATTTTTTAAATTTTATTATACTTGTTTATTACATAGTAATACTTGTTATTACATAATAGAGATGTCTGCCCATCCCTTGTATATGTATTAAATGGATTATCATGAGGGGTCAGATTGACTTTAGGTCAACATGGATGTGACAAGAATCTCAGCCTTGGGGTGGCTTTTGAGCATTCCATCAGATTTTCAATTGGATGGATGGTTGAAAAGTTGGAGTGTGGAGTGGACTGAAGCCTGTCCATTAAAGTATGAGGCTTGGCTATCTTAATATAAATCTGAGCACTTATAGCATATATGTGTAGAGATGATATTCTGGACCAACTGATGATTGCTGGTTTAGCATGAAATATGTATATTGGTGATTATTTATCTTTTCAACATATATGTGTTCAAGGGTATCAGTGTTATGAGATAGTTTGGACAGTGGTGGGGCATGTGAAAGTCTGTGCTCATATACCCTATATATTATACTTGTTTATGTAATTGTTCATCATCATCATCATCAACCATTATCAATCCACTGCAGGATGAAGGTCTCTCCAAGTTTAATCCATCTTCTCTGATCTTTAGCTTCTCTTCTCCACAACACCCCTGCACATTTTCTTATTTCATCCATCCATCTCACATGTGGTCTCTTTCTGGGTCTTTTACAATCTCTTGGAATCCAGTTGAAAATTTCAATTGTCCATCTATTATCATCTCTTCTAGCAATATGTCCAGTCCAACTCCATTTCAATCTTTTAATTTTTTCAATAAGGTCAGTAACACCTGTTTGTTGTCTTACCCATACATTGCGTTTTCGATCTCTTCTTGTTACTCCCAACATACATCTCTCCATACTCCTTTGAGTGGTCTGAAGTCTCTGTATTGCTCTTCTATTAAGTGTCCAAGTCTCAGATCCATAAGTAAGAACTGGTAAAACACATTTGTTAAAAACCATCCTTTTCAAACACATAGGCATATTTCCTTTTAGTATCAAGTTATTTCTACCAAAAGCACTCCAACCAAGTTTAATTCTATGACTAATTTCCTCCATTATGTTTCCATCTGTATTAATAATCTGACCACGGTATTTATAACTGTTAACTTCTTCTAATTCTTCATAATCAATCTTTATTTTCATATTTTGAGCAAATCGATTAAACATTACTTTAGTCTTTTTAACATTTATCTTTAGTCCTACTTTTCTACTTTCATCTGCTAACTCCTGCAACATTTCCTGCAGCTCTGAAGCATTATTTGCAAAAACAACTACATCATCTGCGAAATCTAAATGACTTAAATACTCTCCATTTACTTTCACTCCTTTAGTTTCCCATTTTAATCCACAAAATACTTCTTGCAGCACTGCTGTAAAGAGTTTTGGAGATATGGAGTCACCTTGTCTTACACCTTTCTCAATGTTGATTTTTCCAGTATTATTATGTAATCTAATTGTTGCTGTTGCATTTTTATAAATATTCTTTAAAATATGACAATATCCTGGATCTATACCTTGATGATCCAATGCTTTAATCACTGAAGAAATGTGTATAGAATCAAATGCCTTTTTATAATCTACAAATCCAAAACATAAAGACAACTCATATACATTTGTCCTTTCTATGACTTCTCTCAATACCTGGATATGATCTATTGTACTAAAACCACTTTTAAATCCAGCTTGTTCTCTTGGTTGGTGGAAATCCAATGTTCTCTGTAGACAAGTTATAATTATCTTGGTAAAAAATTTATATAAGGCTGATAGGTCTGTAATTTCTAATATCTTCTTTATCACATTTTTTAAATATTAATATTGTTACTGCATTCTTCCAATCTTCCGGTACATCTTTATCATTTAAACATTTGGTATATAACTTTGCTAAAATTGTTTCTATTTCTTCACCTGCTTCTTTTAATATATCAATTATAATTCCATCATTTCCTGGAGCCTTTCCTTTCTTCATACACTTAATTGCATGTCTCACTTCTTTATTTAAAATTCTGGGCAATTCGGAAGATGTAATAGTTATAGGAGGTACTTGTTCTTTATTACTATATAATTCTTGATAAAAATCTTCTACCAATTTCATGATGTCATCTCTCTTTTTAGTAATAATTCCATCTTTTTTTCTTATTGCAGATATAAATTTCCTACCAATACCAAAATGTTGTTTAACATTTTTGAGAGTTTTATTTTTTTCTACAGCTTTCCTTGCTATTTCACAGTTATACTTTCTTATATCATTTTCAACTCTTTTCCAAACCATTTTACAAAATTCGAGATATTCAATTCTTTTTAATACATCATTTTTGTAAATCTTCATATTCCTTCTTTTCTTGATAAATTCTCTAGTCTCAGTAGAAATTTTATTAGTCAATTGCTGCTTTTTTCTACCAGCTATGTTTGTTGCAGTTTTTAAAAGTGTATCAGTTATTTTCATATTAATTTCATTCAAATCTGTATCATGTTCAAAATCTCCTAACACTTGAAACCTATTTGTAAGTTCTAATTTAAATTCATTAGAATGTTTCTGAAGATTAGGAATATCAACTGTAAATATTGTTTTTCTTAATAATTTTTGTCTCTCTAGTTTTACATTAACACGTAACTTACACCTTACTAATCGATGATCACTTCCTGTGTTAAATTTATTAAGAACATTACAATCTTGAAATATGTATTTTCTGTTAGTCAAAATATAATCCAATTCTGCTGTACTTTCATTTGGATGCTTCCATGTCCATTTCCTTTTAACATTTTTCTCAAAAAATGAATTCATAATATAAAGTTTTTATTTTTCTGCAAACTCCACAAGTCTATGTCCTCTCTCATTTCTATTACCATAACCAAAATTACCTACAGCAATTTCATCTTTCATTTGTCTACCAATTCTAGCATTAAAGTCTCCCATAATAATTTTAAAATGTTGTTTACTCTGATCAAAAGCCTTTTGTACATCCATATAAAAATCTTCTACTACTTCATCACTATGAGAACTTGTTGGGACATAAACCTGAATTATCTGCATTTGGTATCTGCTATTAAGTTGTATAACTAATCTTGACACTCTGTCTGATACACCATCAATCTCCACAATATTGTTCTTCCACTTTTTATTTATAATGAATCCTACTCCACTTGTATTTCCAATATGTGTGCCTTTATAATAGAGTATATGTCCACTTTTTAAATCAATTGTTTCTTTTCCTTTTCTTCTAACTTCACAAAGTCCAATAATGTCCCATTTAATATAAGACAGTTCTTCTAATTCTTGCAATCTTCCTTCACTTGAAAGTGATCTGCAGTTGTAAGTACCTAAATAAAAAGTCATCATGTAATTGTTATATGTGAGTATTTACACAGTAATTATCCTCTCATAAAAATGTTTTTATCCTAAAATAAAACATACTTGTTTTTATAAAACAACTATGAAATTTTTAAAAAATTGTGAGATTATTTTAAAGTTAAAATATGTAAAATATATAAACTTAATATATTTTGATTGATGCTGCATGTCAATATAGTATTGTACTGTTTCATATATTTCTCATTACATCATTCTACAATTATAAATATATTATGAATATATATATTAACCAAAGTAACAAAAGAATTGTATCAGCCCTTACAGTTGGGCGATCATTTTTCTAATTTATAAAAAGAATCAAATCCTAATCCAAATATAAAAAACTGTCAGAGACTTCTAATAACACTACCATCCCTACTGATGATGAAATCATTCTATGGCTAAGCTCAGTGGATTATTAGTTATAAAATTTACTAGAAACATGCATTAAAATACAAGGAATTTAAACTATATCATACTAAATTGTCCAAGCACTTTACTATTGTTACACAATTCTATATTTACCAACCTTCTCTTACTGTTTACAGTTTCAATTGCCCCAGCAATCTTCTTTGGAACTTTATATCTTCTTTCTTCTTATCCCAGCTCATTTCCAGTATTTCTTTATCTTCTTCAAGATAATTACTTTTTCTTATTACATTGCCAAATGTATACCATATAACACAAAATTGTCCAAGCACTTTACTTCTGTTACACAATACTTTATTTACCCCCCTTTCTTGTAGTTTTGATTGCCCCAATTTAGTATTATATGGTATACATTTGGGCATGCAATAAGAAATAGTAGTTATACTTTTTGAAGAAGATAAAGGAATACTGGAAATAGAGCTTGGATAAGAAGAAAGAATTTATATATAAAGTTCTGAAGAAGATTGTTGGAGCAATTGAAATGGTAAACTGTAAGAAAGGATGGTAAATAAAGCATTGTGTAACAGTAATAAAGGGCTTGGACAATTTGTAGTATATGGTATACATTTGATAATGCAATAAAAAGAGTAGTTATTATACTTCTTGAAGAAGATAAAGGAATACTGGAAATTTAGCTTAGGTAAGAAGAAAGAAGATATAAAGTTCTGAAGAAGATTGCTGGAGCAACCAAAACTGTAAACTATAAGAAAAAGTGGTAAATAAAGCATTATGAAGCAATAGTAAAGTATTTGGACAATTTTGTATTATATAGTATACATCTGGCAAAGCAATAAGAAAGAGTAAGAATTTAAACTAATAATAAAAGAGTATTATAATGTAGACCATTAAATTAAGATGAGGAGAAAACTCATTCATTCTTCTTATATGCTACTTTGCAAATCAAGCATCTTTCACCATATTAACATCATTTATCAAGTAATATAAGTATTCACATGTGATATAAAATCTTATAATGAATTTCTTTTATTACATACATCTAATTGAAATATTTTAAGAAACAAATATTAATCCCCAATCCATTTTATTGCTATGATCTGATGTGACACTTCTAGAGTAAAAAACGATTTACTTTTCTAATAGTACAATTACCTATAATTAGTTTCTTAATGCCTCACTTGATTTTGCAATAATAAAATTAATTTGGATAATCATGAAATCATATATAATAATCTCAGAGTTCCTTCTTTACCAATTTTGAATATTAATCATATCATGTTAAATAAATGAATGACATCCTTGTAGACTAAAGGAGACATACATTTCACTTATAAGCTAATATATCCCAATATATTATAGTCAATTAATTAAACAAATGTTTAACTAATAATATTTTAAAATATATAAATTTAATCAGCCATTTAAGCTATTGTGCGCTTTTTCACGAGTGTTAAATAATAATAAATGAGTACTTCCGTGTACAACACAAGATATAGTATTTAGGAAAGAATAAAATGAATCCACTTATTCAATCCAACCCAAATGCTTATATATGGGTTGGATTGAATAAGTGGATTCATTTTATTCTTTCCTAAATACTATATCTTGTGTTGTAAGCGGAAGTACTCATTTATTATTATTTAACACTCGTGAAAAAGCACACAATAGCTTAAATGACTGATTAAATTTATTACAATTAGAAACAGCGCTAAAAATAAATGTTTAAAATATATATAAATTTGGAAAAGATAGTACCCAGAACACAATTTAAAATCAGTTTCTAAAATAATATATTCTTTGTTTGAAAAATTATAAATAATATGCAGTTTGAAATATATGATGAATTCAAAATAAAGTCTAATAAATAATTGATTTTTCAAATGCAACTCCAATCTTTGGAATTGCAATACTTATATAAGTTTTGCATTTTAAGTTTGGATCTGTGAATATCTGATTTACCAAGATTTCTGTTTCATAACTAGAATTCAGGACACAAAAAATCATATATAGACAAGAAAGACTAAATTCAAATAATAATAAGTACATTTATTTATACTTAACATCACATTTACAAAATTTATTTTCATCTCTTTGCCAAAGAAAGGTAATCTGCAAAGATAGGTGCTGTTTTGTATACAGGATGCAAAAAAATGATAGCATAATCTCCTACATACTTGCAAAAATCCTCTTTTACTTGCATAAAAATTTGGGTGATTCATCTTATGACCAATTCATTTTAAAGTAAACTACTTCACTATTTTTCTAACTTTTTACATATTTTTTAGTGTATACCATTTTTATAAAATAATCATTTACTAAATAGTTTTCAAAACATAATAAAACAAAATATATCTAAGATAAACTTTTATGTGCAGTAAGCTACTATTGCTTGTCATATTAACTTATAATATTTTATTGGTAGCATTTACAAAACATGAAAAATTAGAAAAACTTAAATCTTAACTGACAGATGGTAAATTTTTCCCAGCAAAGTGTTATTATAATGTTAATTATCATAGAAAACAAATAATTAAATTATTGTGTGGCATTATTTACTTAACAATAAAAAGATGAGAAAACACTACAAAATCCACACACACAAATACTAGATTTGGCCCATGTCCACATAAATTATTTAAACTCTAAGTATCTTACCAATGCATTGGCAAACTACTGGATAGTATTGCATATGTGCATCTCATATGCTGTTCACACAAGTAAACATTATAAATTTCTAACATATTTGTTGGTTTGCTTGTAAACTGTTGGCAAGGCACAACAGTACAATACATACATTTCTTGACTTAACTAAATACTATGAATGGACAAGTGATCATCAAGCCACTATAAACTTTCAAATTCTATCTTATCACTGCCATGATAATCTCAAACTATCCATACTTTTGCCTTACATGATGGAATATAACTAAATATCTTCAGGGGTGAGATAAGAAAGGAAGGCTCCTCAGAACAACAACTATATAAATGGAAAGAAATATTGGCATATTCTTTTTTCAGGTGAATATGCATGGACAAGGTCTCAACACATGGAAGGGTAATATATACCACAGGAAAGAGCCTTTCTAGGGATGAAGCTGCAATGGCTAAGCATGAAAATAATCATAAAATATCAAAATATAATCCAGTAATAAGAAATAAAGATACTCTTTTGATATCCAGGCATGGCCACTTTATGGCATTGCTTTTGTAAAAAACAATCATATGTAACATTATGCCTTTTTTATTTCCAAGACATTTTTCTACTGTTTTTAAATTTTTTTATCTTATTTTCTAAAAAAAAACATTTTAATTTTGACTATTTGTAATAAACATCACATGATCACCATTTCTTATACTTGCTCATAACTTATATTAAAACAGGAAAAACTCCCTATATGTATTGCCACTCAGTGCAAGCTGGCATAATCAATAAGTGCAGAAGGCTTGTGTATAAAATCCCTACCTAGTGCCTACTCGTCCATTATCCCCAGACTAGTTTCTGTCTTGTGGCATTTATAACAAAGTGTCTCTTCAAAACAGGAAAAAGTTATGCCTTACCACATATGCTGAGGTCATTCAATTTTTTATCAGAATATGATTTTACCCTATATTACATGTAGATGTGTTGTCATTTGCCTGTAGAGACTGCAGATAGGCTAACTACAGCAAGTCTGTCAGTTAACATGATTGATTTAGGAACAAATACACCACTAAACAGTAAATCATTGGCTGAGTGGATCACAAATGACCCTGGGTTCCACAATGTTCAAAAATGGATTCAGCAGGGATAGTCAAATAAGAAATCAGAGGAGTTGCAATCAACCTATTGAACACAAAGGCTGAAGCTCTCAAGCGAAAAGGGCTGTATTATTTAGGGATCTGAGGTAATAATTTCCCAACTGGACAAACATAAGTGCTCAACCTGTTACATAATGGTTATCCAGGAAAACCAAATGAAGATGTCAGCAAGGGCATATGCATGGCAGCCAACTTTGGACATGTATTGCACTTGTCCATCATTGCTGGCATTGCAAAGTGAATCAGAACATGCCATCAAAAGATAAAAGTTCACTGGCATAAATATGAAGGTACCTGGACTAGATTCCATGTGGACCATGACAGCTCATGGAAAGGCAAACTACTATTAATTGTAGTTGATTCATATTCTATGTAGCTGTAGGTAGTGGAAGTTCCGCCACTCCAGACCACTGCAACAATAGAAGCTCTTAGGAGGCTAATTGCTACCTATGGCATTCCTAAAATGATAGTCTCAGATAATGGCACAGCACTTACTGCACTGGCATTTAAAAACTTTTGTGACAATGGCATTGAGCACCATTTCACACTGACAGCAATGGCCAGGCTGAGAGATTAGTTCAAGAGACTAAAAAAAGTTATTTGTAAAGATAGACACAAGAAGCTGGAACACCCATTTTTCCAGAATGTTGTTAGCACAACACTACACTGAGTACAGCAACTGGAAAAACTCCAACTAAATTACATTTAAATAGAACTTTGTGAACTAACTGATGAGCTCTGAAACCTAATCAAAATGATAAAAAACAAGAAAAAGACATTGAATTACAAGTAGAAACTAATGTGCTATGCAGAATGTATAGTGAATCTATTAAATGGATCCCAGCAGTGATTGCACACCATTGTAGTCAGAACTGATGGATTTCAACATCATCACCATTAAAATCAACTTAGATTTGATTATACAGATGCAGCAACAATGAATGAATTTCCAGAGACAAAGAATGCGAGCAAGAAAAACCAACAAACTGAAGGTGGCAGCAAACCAGAAGTACCAAAGTGGATTAGTTGTCCTCCAGCACACTTGCATGACTATGTTCTCTAGAGCTAGTTTTTAACCAGGGGAGGGATGCTATAGTTCTCCTTTCCCCAAGAAGTGGACTATTGCAGATTCTGTCTTTATCTGATTGTATTAAGCATTGTTTGCTGCTGGCCAATAGTTTGATATACTGCTAAACATATAGCCAATGATTAGTACAGGTCAATAAGCAATGATGCTTACTGAATCTGAAACTTTTCAGTAAGCATCAGAGATCTAGCTATAAATGGTCAGCCTTTTGGGAGAAAAGAGAATGCTTGTCTGACCTACAAAGACAGTAAGCATTCTCCCAGGGAAGCCCTGCTAACCTGAACAGCATTAAGCATTCCCATGATAGCAATACCCTATTTGTTCACGCAGCTAGGCAAGTTCACAGAGGGACCGGATACTGCTAAGATTACTGTTGACTCGAGGCAAGCTGTCTTGGACAGCCAGAAGTGTAATTCTTCCTACCCATGAGCCAAGCTATCAGGGGTATCTGGAAGTGGTAGAACCACAAGACCTGGATATCCAAGAGTTCACATTGTAACTATTTATTATGTATTGTATATATATATATATTGTAACCTCCCTTCAAGGGCACAATATATATATATATCTGTGAATATAATAAATCTTATATTAATTGTAATACTGGTGTTAGTATTATTTTCTGTAGGTTGGGTCTGTAATCCAGACCAAACCCAACACTATTTTTGATGTAAAAATTGCAAAAAAAAAGATTGTTGGGTGATAGCTGATGTTTCTATCCAAGACTGGAAATGAAATGTAATTTTTTTCATTGTGCATGAATGCAAACTAGAAAAGACATGCAAACCAATGTTTTACTCTGGTTGAAGCTACCATCTAGAGAAAAATTACTAAAAGAACAAAGTACTATAAATGTATTAACGAATAACTCTAAAAACTACGAGATTTGTTTGAAATATCAAACAGCTAAAATATTAATTCTTTGACAGATGCAAACGATAGTGTGCAACTTTGCCACAGAATGGTAGCAGTATTTTGCAATAAGACATGGTTAATATCAAATAACCATTATATTTTAAGCTATTTTAAATACAAAAATACTATATTATAAGCAAATTGTATAAAATTGACTGTTTTACACATTTATGAACTAATGTAGCAAAATAGTAATATTACAGTTTTTCCTCCTTACATTAAAACTTTATAAAACTTCCATTTAACACAACTCTTATTATCTGATTTAACTATTTTACTTATTAGAATTTTAAAATTTCATACAAACTATTTATTAAAACATATGGCACATATTACTAATGATACATTTTTCTCCATGATTATTAGATTTCATAATTGTACATTGAGCTTTATTGTTCACTGAAGCCAAACTTACCTATCAACAAATTTATGACACTGAAGAATACATATCAACAAATTTTTGACACTGAAGAATACAGAATCAAACTGGGGCATTATATTTTCCCCTATATCCTTCTGGCATTGAAAGTATAGTTGTATTTTTATCTGCTTTGCTTAATATTTTGTATGGACCCTCATACAAAGTAAGAAACTTTTTAATTTTTTTTCCTCTGTGGACTGCTAACATGGGGTGGTCTTACTAATTCTAGATCATTAAATGGATGGTGTTATGGGATCTTTTAACTAAAAATTTTATCACCAAAACTTCACTTTAGTTTGTTCAATGTCTATGATTATCAATTTCCTCTCTAATGATTGGCAATGGAGTTTTTATAAGCAATAGTTCATGTCATGCATAATGAAGTCTTATAGATGTAATATGTATAGATTTATTGTAAGTTACATTTATGTACTTTATCACTTCAAGAAGTGTATGACCATTGCTTATGATCATCAGCAACATATACCCTAAATACTCTACGTAGCTCTTACATTATGTACTCATAAGAATTAGATTGCAGATTTCTTATAGAGCTCATATTATGTTTGATGTTCTGAATTTGAATCAAACTACTCCATTTATTTGACATAGCATGATCAGTAAGAATTATTTCTGGTTTTCTTATTTAAGGAAATTGATGTTCTATTAGATATTTTTAGTTTTAGTTATGTGAATAAACTGACACCAACTAAGTAAACATTTCATAAGTAACTATTATAAACTTTTACTTAATAAGGGGTGAGAGAAGCCCATAAAAATCAATCACTAATAATTTATTATAGGCTGCCTTATACCTGCATAAAATTTATTATAGGACTTGGATTTCAAGAAAACTTCACATTTTAATTTTATTTACTATTTTATGGTACATTTTGTGCCAATAAAATATGGAATTGAGCACCAACATAATTTTAGGAGCACCATAATACCTATAGTTACAATGTGCATATATGATTACTTTATCAACCATGGCCTGTAATACTACAATTCTCCATGATTCATCAACTACATTTAATTTTATACATTAGAAGATTTTGATAAATTTTATATTTAAACAAAGCAAAACTCTCCATACAGTATTGGCACCATGTGCCAACCAGAGTAATCAATGAATGCCAGAAGGTTTGTGCATAAATTCCCTATCTAACGCCTACTCATCCAATATCCCCAGACTAGTTTCTGGCTTGGGGCCATCGTCAGTGAGGAGCTTTGGATCTGAGAGCACTGCACCTAGATCTTAGGATCTAATGCAACCCTCCAGCATCCACCTTTTATCTCTACTTAACTACAAAACTATGAGAATGAAATTGAAACCACAAAAATATTTTCAATCTAAGCTCAATAGCTTATATAGTCATATGGGTCTGAATTCAGTTCAGCACCCATACATTTTGGTGTCTTTGGTGTCTAACGATGGCCCCAAGCCAGAAAGTAGTCTGGGGATATTGGATGAGTAGGTATTAGATAGGGATTTTATGCACAAGACTTCTGGCATTCATTGATTACTCTGGTTGGAACAGGGTGGCAATACTGTATGGAGAGTTTTGCTTTGTTTATAAACAATTATGTGCTAGTATAAGATAGTGATCATGTGATGTTAAATTTTATATTTCTTGTAAAACATTTTTATATATCACCACTACTCACATTATCATGATTATTTACGATAGTCATGATCCTATTTAACTTCTGATCATGACTTTGAATCATAGTGAGACTGTTATAATCATCAAATACAGATTCATCCCTAATGAAATTTATATTACTAACAATATTTTGAGTATCAGGAAGTTGAGATAGCAGACAGATAGGGAAACAGCTAAGAATATCTGCAGGAATAGTTTCAATATATGAGGACTCTATAATTAAATTTTTGGAAATACAAGTTCCACTTCATGAGTCTCTCATTATTGAGATAACTATAAGTCAAAAATTCCAAGCTCCTTTAGTCAGATAAACCAATTATCTCTTAGCCTAACTAAAACTGGCACAATTTTTAGAATGCCCAGATAACAGCTAGTCTCTTTTTCAATAATGAAGTAGTTCAACTTTGTTCTTCTTAAGTGCCTAATTAAGAAGTACAAATCATAAAGTACTGATTTGTCTGCAAATAAAACTTTTTATTAAAGTCAAGATAACACTACACATTTTTAGAAAATTTTGTTTAATTCTATTAAATTTAGTGGTGTGTTCAGTGGTCTATCTCCATTTTTCAACTGTCTTAAGCAACTTAGACAAGCATATAGTATTTTTGGCAAAGTTCTCATAAAACTTATGGTAATAGTTACATAGACTGTAAAAAGACTTCAATTGTTTTACTGCCATTGGCATGAGAAAACATTGAATAGCTGCAATCTTTTCTGGATCCCAGGTTCATTAATTAAATGACCCAGAAAAGTAATTCCTTTTGCGGGTATCAAACACATCTCCAGATTGTTTCACATTTTTGGAACATTCTTGAAAAACATCCATAAATGTTCCAGATACTCTGCTACATTACTAGAGGAAATGACAATGTTGTCTATGTACATGATGATTTTTTTCAATTCTTTTAATTGCTTTGAAAAAATCATATTCAAACATTTCATCGGGCCAGCACTGCACTTGATGAGGCCAAAGAGCATGCATCTAAAAATGTATGACTGTCTCTTGAAATGAAATTCTGTATATTGCTGATCATTCTAATGCAACAGTATTTGTCAATAACTAACGGTCAGATCAAATGAAGAGAAAATTGACATCTTATGAAATTTAGTTAAGAGTTTGTGGATGAGTGGAGGAATGTCATGCTCAGAAATTATTATTTGATTAAGCATATGAGCATCTAAACAGACTCTGACAATGTTATCCTATTTTAAAATAACCAAAGGGTTAACATAAGGAGAAGGAACTTCTTATAAGATTATTTTCCATTCTAGCATGCAATCTCTTCTTGATGTTGAGGATATATTTCATTGAAAAGGATTGTTACTCTTCTATTTAACCCTATGAGTATATCTTTCTAATATATCAGGGACTTTAGAAAATCTATTCCTATAACTACATTGATATAAATTGACACCAAATTTGGAATTGTCTGCCTAAACATGATCAATTTTGGTCTTTATGTTAGCATAAATTAATGTATTACAGACGCATAGTAATTGATTGGAAAGGGTATGCATATCATATTTAAACTCAAGCCTTTCCTCTTTACAAACAAAAATCTTGTTACGGACAAACGAAAATCTTGTTATGGACAAACGAAAATCTTGTTACGGAAATCAGCATTACAGTTATTGAATATCATGAAGTCACTCCTATTATGGTTTCATGCATTAGCCCAGGCATAATAAGAAAAAGCATGCCCAATTTGGTGTTATTAGTAGTGAAAGTAGCCCACACCCGTTTCTTAGACAATTTGGGCCTCTCTCTATTTGCTAAAGTGACGTAGATTTCCTTTATTGGCAAATGATGTCATTATAGATAGATTTTGACAGAATTGAAACTTGACTTCCAGAATCAATTAATGCTTCAATCTTCCTTTCATTAATAAATAAATGTTATGATAGGATATTGTTAGGATATAGGAGGTTCTCCTATTGTAAAAGGTTCTAGATAGTCAATATCTAGATCCAAAAGATTGACCATTCACATCATTGTTCCACATCTTGTTCACAGAGGGTCTTTGCAAAGAGGAACATACATACAAAGACCCTTTTAGTTTAACTTTACCATCTTATATTTGGATTTTCCCAAAGGGTTTTTGTAATATTGTGATTATACCACTAGTAGACAGTTGTTTTGAGCTATCTGTCTCATCTTAGGTTTACCAGATCTACTAAATCTCCTAGGATAGGGAGACACCCTAGCTCTATTACTATTATATTTTTTATCATGTTTAATACCATACAATCAATTGGAGTCTAAATTTATATTTGATACACGATAACTAACTTTATCTTTTAAAGACCTTAGCATATTCTCAGTATAGATTTTGGTAATTTCTAATGCAGATAGAATCTCTGATACCTAGTGAACCTTTCTGCAGTTATTAGAATTTGTTTTATATTGTGGGGTTAGTTATGCCTAATTGTACATACTCTTTGTTTCTCAGATATTGGAAAATCAATTAGTTTTAAGTGCCAGCTTAACTTTTGAGAAAATTAGGGTGGCTACCTTTACTTGCATGATACTTTTCCTGAGTAATTTGATAACAAATACTGTTCTGTTTATCACTACCCAAAAACTTGCTAATATGATGTATTTGAAATCACCATAAGTATTTAGCCATTTCAATAAAGATTGCCACCAATCTTTTGTAATTGCATATAAGTCATTACTAGATATAGATAATTTTTCCTTCTCCAATAATGGACACAAAGAAAATAACTCGTCAAGATTATTTAACTATTTGGAAGGATTTTCCATATAATCACCTCTTCATAACATATAACACCAGTTGATTAATAGAACTATTCTCCCTTTTTAGAAATTATTTAATTTGGGTTGACTTTATATTTCTCATTGCACTAACTAACTATACTTTCATTTTCAGCCTTTTAAGAGTAATCTAAATATCAAAACTTTTTGGAATACTAAGATTATCAGGTTGACTAAAATTATTTCTATAGTTTTTTCAACCTTACTACTGTTAGTTAATCTGTATCTCTTTTATATTTGTATACAGATGCTGCAGTTTTTCCTCTATATTAATTTGACCTATTATTTGATCAATATAGATTTTTTGTTCTATTTTGAATTTGTCAAAATTTTTATCTAGTACTTCTTTATGCTCACTATTCTTCTCTAAAATATTATTTTGTTCTTCAGGTTGTTCTTTAAACTCTTTTTGTGATCTCTTTATATTCTCTCCTACATTACATTTATACTTATGTTCTTCAACTTTGTTGATTTACATTCCCTGTAACTTCTCGACTAATTTCTTTTCCAACTTCTTTTAACTTTACTTTACTCTGATTAACTGCTTCCTTTACTACCTCCAGTTCTTTTGTTATAAACTTTATGAGATTTTACTTCTTGAATATCTCCTGATAAAGTAATATGGGAATCCCTATCTTTTATTAACATTATCATTATTAATCTTGCATTGATTTACTACTACTTTAACTTGAATCATGAATTTTACAATAGTATTATCAGTCAACTCTTGTAACCTCTGATCTAAAATCTTGTGTGCTTTATATCTGGTTGAATTACTTTTTATTGCAAAAAGTGTATAGCCTCTTCATTTATAATAACTCTTAAATTAAAATTTTCATGTTTGTCCTTTAATTAATCTCTTATGGATTTTTCAGACACTTTATTTTCTTCTGTTTTATTATTCATTGATTCTATAGCTTGCTAGTTTCTAGCTTACTATCCATACATTCAAATCTCTTTATTCATAGATTCTAATTTACTATTGTTTTCTTCCATTTTATTATCGATTAATTCAACAAACTGTTTACTATATTCTCTAATGAATTTATTATTTTCTTCAATCAATGAATCCCCCTCTCCCGTGAGCGCAACTCTAATATTTCGTTTAATAAGTTATATCAACATTAATATAGTAACCTGTGTGCTATTGTTAACAGTTGAATGTAATTGGAAAATTTAAATAAAGTTATTTTTTTTTAAGGACATACAATACTTAATATTAGATGATGGAAATAGTCCAATATCATCATCACAAACATTCAGGAAAACATTTTATTAGTTAAAAAACGTCTAATCCCAGTAGATGACGGTGCAAAACAAATGTTGAGACGAAATCAGGAACCGCCATTTTTCTCGTAAATAAATAGTTAGCATATAGATAACGTACTTTTAAATTACGCATTAATATTTAAATGTGTAATACTTAATATTAGATGATGGAAATAGTCGAATATCATCATCACAAATATTCAGGAAAACATTTTATTAGTTAAAAAATGTATAATCCCAGTAGATATTTATTATTATAATCCCAGTAGATAGTGGTGCAAAACAAATGAGACGAAATCAGGAACCGCCATTTTTCTCATAAATAAACAGTTAGCTTATAGGTAACGTACTTTTAAATTACGCATTAATATTTAAATATGTAATACTTAATATTAGATGATGAAAATAGTCCAATATCATCATCACAAACATTCAGAAAAACATTTTATTAGTTAAAAAATGTATAATCCCAGTAGAAGGCGGTGCAAAACAAATGTTGATACGAAATTAGGAACCGCCATTTTTCTCATAAATAAATAGTTAGCTTATAGGTAACGTACTTTTAAATTACGCATTAATATTTAAACACGTAAGTTAATACTGCATAAGAGAATGCATCATTGAATTAATTATATTACTTTTTATGAGTAAATACTTAAATTTTATAATTAAACTGTTTACTTTATAATAATAGCTCTAATGGGTTTATATTAGCGGTTGGAGGGTTTTCAATGGGTGCGGTGGATGTGACGCATCCCTTGTAAAAAATTATTTACCTGTGCTAATTTATCGAATAAATAATAATCTTTTAAAAATAAATCCAAAATGTTCGAATAATTATGGGTGGAAGATTCCGTTTTTGCAGCGCCATTAGTAAACTTTATATTTTAAAAATGAGTTTTTGTATTCAAGTTAATTTTAAAATATGTGTGCGATATAAATAAGATTTGAATCAAATAAACTAAACGTTGAAAATTGCTCTTGTTCACAAATTTTTTTTAACCCAGAAAGTAGATCGTATTTATAATATTTTTTAAAAAATTAACTTGAATTCAAAAACTCATTTTTAAAATATAATATTTGCTAAACTTAAAGTGATCCGTCCAGATATATTCGCAATGAACGTATGCGTAATACTCAAGTACCCTTTAGGTAAATATAAAGTTTATTGCTTTTTTACTACTGAGATTAAGATCAAAAAACACCATGGTCTTTTTTCTCAGCAGCCTGATAAGGCAGAATGAATGTTTGTGTAAGTGGTAAATATTTTTCCAATAGTTATATACAATTATGACAGACAAAAATAAAGCATGGCCCTTATTCCCTGGAGGCTCATGACCCTTATTCCCTGGAGGCTATAACGTCACCAACGAAGGCAGCAGTTGGTAGGCGGAGGGTGCTAAAAATCTGATTGCGGGCACAGGCTGCCATTTGTAGATCACTTTCAAGTGAAGGAAGATTGCAAGAATTAGGAGAACTGTCTTATATTAAATGTGACATTATTGGACTTTGTGAAGTTAGAAGAAAAAGTGAAGAGACAATTGATCTAAAAAGTGGACATGTACTCTATTATGAAGGCACAAATATTGGAAATACAAGTGGAGTAGAATTCATTATAAATAAAAAGTGGAATAACAACATTGTGGAGATTGATGGTATATCAGACAGAATGGCAAGATCAATTATACAACTTAATAGCAGATACCAAATACAGATAATTCAGGTTTATGCCCCAATAAGTTCTCATAGTGATGAAGCAGTAGAAGATTTTTATATGGATGTACAAAAGGCTTTTGATCAGAGTAAACAGCATATTAAAATTGTTATGGGAGACTTTAATGCTAGAATTAATAAACAAATGAAAGATGAAAATGCTGTAGGTAATTTTGGTTATGGTAATAGAAATGAGAGAGGACATGGACTTGTGGAGTTTGCATAAAAAGAAAAACTATATTATAAATTCTTTTTTTGAGAAAAATGTTAAAAGGAAACGGACATGGAAAAATATCCAAATGAAGGTACAGCAGAATTGGATTATATTTTGACTAACAGAAAATACATATTTCAAGATTGTAATGATCTTAATAAATTTAACAAAGGAAATCGTCATCGATTAGTAAGATGTAAGATATGTGTTAATGCAAAACTAGAGACAAAAATTATTAAGAAAAACTATATTACAGTTGATATTCCTAATCTTCAGAAACATTCTAATGAATTTAAATTGGAACTTACAAATTGGTTTCAAGTATAAGTAGATTTTGAACATGATTCAGATTTGAATGAAATTAATATGAAAATAACCGATACACTTTTAAAAACTGCAACAAAGATAGCTGGTAGAAAAAAGCTGCAATTCACCAATAAGATTTCTACTGAGACTAGAAAATTTACGAAGAAAAGAAAGAATATGAAGATATACAAAAATGATACACTAAAAAGGATTGAATATCTCAAATTTTGTAAAATGGTGCAGAAAAGAGTTGAAAATGATATAAGAAAGTATAAGTGTGAACTAGCAAGTAAAGCTGTAGAAGAGAATAAAAGTTTCAAGAGTGTAAAACAATGTTTTGGTATTGCTAGGAAATTTATATCTGCAATAAGAAAAAAAGATGGAATTATTACTAAAAAGAAAGGTGACATCATGAAATGGATAGAAGTCTTTTATCAAGAATTATATAGTAATAAAGAATAAGTACCTCCTATATCTATTACATCTTCTGAATTGCCCAGAATTTTAAATGAAGAAGTGAGACATGCAATTAAATGTATGAATAAAGGAAAATCTCCAGGTAATGATAGAATTATAATTGATATATTAAAAGAAGCGGGTGAAGAAATAGAATTTTTTTTTAGCAAAGTTATATACCAAATGTCTAAATGATAAAGGTGTACCAGATAATTGGAAGAATGCAATATTAATATTTAAAAAAGGAGATATTAGAAATTACAGACCTATCAGCCTTCTATCAGTTTTATATAAAAAATTTTCCAAGATAATTACAACTCATCTACAGAGAACATTGGATTTCCACCAACCAAGAGAACAAGCTGGATTTAAAAGTGGTTTTAGTACAACATATCATATACAGGTATTGAAAGAAGTTATAGAAAGGACAAATGAATATGAGTTGCCATTATGCTTTAGATTTGTAGATTATGAAAAGGCATTTGATTCTATAAACATTTCAGTGATTAAAGCATTGGATCATCAAGGTATAGATCTAGGATATTGTCATATTTTAAAGAATAATTATAAAAATGCAACAGCAACAATTAGATTACATAATGATACAGGGAAAGTCAACATTGAGAAGGATATAAGTCAGGGTGACATCATATCTCTAAAACGTTTTACAGCAGTACTGCAAGAAGTATTTTGTGAGTTAAAATGGGAAGCTAAAGGAAAGTAAATGGAGATTATTTAAGTCATTTAGATTTTGCAGATGATATAGTTGTTTTTGCAAATAATGCTTTAGAGCTGCAGGAAATGTTGCAGGAATTATTAGATGAAAGTACGACTAAAGGTAAATGTTATAAAGGCTGAAGTAATGTTTAATGGATTTTCTCAAAATATGAAAATAAAAATTGATTATGTCAAGTTAGAAGAAATTAACAGTTACAATTACCTTGGTCAGATTATTAATATGAATGGAAACATAATGGATGAAATTAATCATAGAATTAAAGTTGGTTGGAGTGCTTTTGATAAAAATAACTTGATATTAAAAGGAAATATGCCTATGTGTTTGAAAAGGAAGGTTTTTAATAAATGTGTTTTACCAGTTTTTACTTATGGATCTGAGAATTGGACACTTAGAGGAGCAATATGGAGCCTTCGGACACTCAAAGAAATATGGAGAGATGTATTGTGGGAGTAACAAGAAGAGATCGAAAACACAATATATGGGTAAGAGAACAAACAGGTGTTACTGTCTTTATTGAAAAAATTATGAGACTGAAGTGGAGTTGGGCTGGATATATTGCTAGAAGAGATGATATAGATGGACAGTTGAAATCTTAAACTGGATTCCAAGAGATTGTAAAAGACCCAGAAAGAGACTGCATTTGAGATGGATGGATAAAATAAGAAAGGGTGCAGGGGTGATGTGGAGAAATTAAGCTAAATATCGTACAAGACGGATGGGACTTGGAGAGACCATCCTGTAGTGGACTGATAATGGTTGATGATGATGAATCTTTAAAAAATGTTACAAACGTAAAGTTTTAGAATAATTATAGCGGAACGTTTACATCATGACAGCCATAATCACAAAGTACCATCATATACAGCGTATATTGGATTCAAAAATGTCAAAACTAGTACTAATTTAAGAAGCCCGGAGACATTGTGTTGTTAAATTTTACATTTTCGTGGGCAGAAAGTAACTTTAAAAGAAAATGACTCATGCGATAGTATGTACTATTTCCAGTGGTGTTGCTTTGTATTACTATTATTTTAAAGAAAAACAATATCAGCCGCTTGATGGCGTTACATACAGTTTAAAACACATAAATATAATGTTACCTGGCTGGCCTTTCTTTATTGTCAGATTTTTCTCGAATTACATTTGTTGTGGTTGGTCTGGGTTACAGACTCAACTTACGGAAAATAATACAAACACCTGAATTACAATTAATGTAACATTTAATATATTGACAGAAATATATACAATAAATAATACAGATGTAACGTGAACTCTGGAATCCCGATCTTGCTGTTCTACAGCTTCCAGCTACACCTGATAGATTGCCTTGTGGCTAAGGGCAATGACTTCTGGCTGTACAAGGCAGCTTGCCTTGAGCCAAATTCAATCTTCAAGTGAATATTGTTCTAGCATTCAGGTTAGATGGGTTGGCTAACAAAAATTCATTTTTTTTTGTGATCAAATTTTTTTCATCATCATTCAGTTTTGATCTTTGATATTTCTTGTATATGCTGAAAAGTACACTGTTTTTCTTAAGTTGCTTGCTAATATCTTCTGTTTTTAATGCCTGTATCTCCTATCTGACTTTTTCTTATAACTTTTGTAATGTTTATCTGTATATTTATTATACTTCCAATCTTTAAGCAACTTTTTACTTTGTGTTATTAGTAGTATTTATTATACTTCTAATCTTTAAGCAACTTTTTACTTTGTGTTATTAGTAGTTTTTTATCTTCCTCATTGGACATTCATTAACTTTTTTTTCATTTTTCTTTAGTATTAGACACTAATTTTTAAGTTATATATTCATTTTTTTAAATTTCTCTCAATAAAAATTTAAAAAACTTGGAAAACTGAAAATATTTGGTCATGCTATGTTAACATTTTTTGGCTGCCTTACTACTCAAAAAAAAAGAAAAAAGTATAGATTATATGCTTTTTAATGCTATTTTATCATAATATGTGTCGGGTGACTACCTAATGTAATTTTAGTTTCCTTAAGAGAATACATTGTAGAAAAACAATGCAATACTTACAGATAACAGTGTAACCAGAGATGGTCTCAAAAATTCTTAGTATTCAGTTTTGTCAGTACGTGCGACTATTGTTCCAGTTTTGTGACTATGCAAGTGTGGTCACATAGTCATGTAAAATTAAACTTACCATCTAATTTATGATAGAGGTGTCAATTGTAATTGATAGTTTGGGGGCTTTTATTGAAATATGCTGTGATGCCCAACTATCTACTTGATTTAACTAGTTAGGTAGGCAGGAATTGCACTGATAGTACAAATATTTAAAATTAGGTATAAGTAAAGTTTTAATTAAGTCATATATATTGAACCTGACAGTACTATTATTTTTTTTCTCACTCTAAACAAAACATATTAAAAGAACTTTAGTGCACAGTACTTGAGATCAGTCAGTCACTATCAAGAGAAGAAGATGACTGCCAAAAGTAAAACAATGCTTTTCTTGAATAATGCTAATGAATTTATTTCTAGTATATTGCTGTTTAATTAGATGAGTAAACAATATATTTAGAGAGTAATGAAATGTATAATTATTGGCAGAGTGTAAAATAAAATATTTTCAGACATTTAGCAATTCCCAAAAGTAAACGGGATAAATTATCAGTAATTTAATTTTATTGTACTTGTTAAATCCATGCCTCAGCAAAACTTGGTGATATATTTACGTTGTGTGTCTATTATTTATTTTCACTTATATAGCTGAGATTGTCTCCCCATGAACCTGGCAGATGGTGCAAATGACAGTTTTTAAGAACTTGCATAGAATAGCTAAGTTAAAGAAGAATAATTGCACATTTGTGTGGAAAAAGTGAAGCAGAAAAATGGCAGTTCTCACTTATAACTTGTGCGAATTTGACATTAATAACCCCTCAGTGTGGAATTTGTATGTGGAACATATAGATTGTTATATGAGGATCAGTATAATTGAAGATGATAAGCTTAAAGTTTCAACACTTGTGTTTTTCTGATAGCATTGTTCTACAAATTGTCTCTTTAGTGCCTCCATGCAATTTTGATTATTTGAGTAATTTTTAACAAGTTAATAAGAATATTGGTTTGTACTTTGTGTTTTAATTTTTCAACTACATGAAATATAATTTTCTTATATAAATATGTATTTATAAGTATAACATATAAAACATAAGCTGTAATTAAGAAAATAAAGAGTGTTTATTAATATATATCTCTATGTATATCATTAAATCAGTAATTTCTCATGTATATCTCTGTAGTTTGATTATAAACTGCTTTCCCGGCATTTAATATCACTGCATGCCACACTTAGTGTTTTGAATATATTTAACATTTATTTGAAGCTCTTTGTAACTTATTTATATCAAATAGGTCTAACCCAAATGAAGTCAAGCTAACACACCAGACTAAATAATCATGTAATAATATCTTTTATCACATTTATACATTTGAATGGAAATTAGATTGAGCAGTAAAATAAAATTGAAAATGAAAACAATTCCTTTAAAAATAATATAAGAAATGAAAAAAACTACAATTATTTGTGTGTAGTTTTGCAATTTGAAATATATAACAAAATGTGTATGTTATTTCAATTAAAGGTTTTGGTCTAAATAATATATTTTATTTACATTATTTTAAAATAGAAACAGTCTGAAATTGTTTCTGAAAAGAAGACTTTAAAATAACTTTTATGTAAATAAAACAATTCTATTTTGTATTTAAAATACTGACATAATTAATGGCTAATAGCGAATGAATAGTGCCTAAATAACAATATCTTACTGCTTTTTAAGATATAGTTTTGCATAAATCGTTTCTGGATAATCTTTTCTCACATATTGTTATGTATGCTTGTCTTTGTTTTTAACATGTTCTTGTGATTTTGGATATTCACATGCATTGGTGAGTAAGAGAAGATCTTTATACATGTATATAATATCTAACCTACTGCTGTGTTCCCACTGGGACAGTTAAACCCAACGGTATCAAGAAAAATAAATATAAAACTAATATATATCAGCAGATATATTTCTCTTTCCTGAGGCATAGAACAAATACAATAAAATAAAACTACTATCAATAATTTTTTTAACTTTTGAGAATTTCAGTAGAGTATATATTTAGTCCATGAAAATATCTTATTTCATATATAACTGAATAAATTATATAGTTGATTAATCTTCTTTTGATTTGTTTAATTTTTTTAATGAAATTTGTATGTGAAGTTCTTTCTGTCGAAAGTTTAGCATTATGCAATTTACTAAAAGTACCTTCGTTCAGTATTATCTTTTTGACCTTTCAAGTCTCCATTGTTTTATTTTCAGCAGCTGTTTCCTTTTCTTGACTAACCGACTGCTACATCCTAAGAATCTAAATTTCTATTAGCTTTGTTAATTTGTTTTTAATTTTTTTTTTATATTACATTTTGTCTAGGATAGTTTCTGGGTATAAATATTCACTACTGTCATGCAATTTACATAGTGTAATTAAAACTGTATTTACATACAATTTTAAATCCTTGTATTATCAGTGCACCTTCTCTCACTCGAAAATATAATCTCTATATGTGACAGGCTTTTTCCACTTTTTCTGAGTCTGAGCAGTCGATATCAGGATCACTGTTTACATCTATTAATTCTTCAGATCTTGATAATTGAACACCTTTGATCCAGTTTATTTCCTGTATCTCACTCAACTGACAATACATCATTATGCAGGCATGACTTGTCTTTTTCCTGATTTTTGTTTATCTTGTATATGTGAGCTAAGTGTCTTTTATCTTTTAAATATGCATACTGTTATTGTGATCTCCACAATTTGCAGATATATCATGTTAATTTATTTCTTAATAATATGTATTCTCTTGTGATATTTCTTTATTCATTTGTTACTTTTTGACATTTTTGTGCATTATCAATTATTATCTCATGTGTTAATCCTTTTGCAATAACAGTTATGGATGTTGTATCTACTTCACATAATAGAATTTTTTCTAAGATTGTGGTCCAACATCCCCATATAGTAGCTAATCCAGGAATAACTTCTTTAAGTCTGCCATAAATTCACATTGTCTGGCCAATCTGTGCAAAGCCATATATTAATCTTGATAACTCTGTGAGGTAAATATTTTCTCATTTGAAAATGCTGCTGGCTCAAAACTTGTACTCAGATTTTCTACTACTTCACTATATAGTACATGTGTGGAATCTTTGGATTTGTTAACTGCTTAGCAATCTGTAGAACATTGCTGTTTTTGCAAAGAAACAAGAGTGTTGAAACTTTATATTTATCTTTTTTAATTTTACTTATCTTCATAGAATGGTTTATATGTTGTTCCACTTCAAACTGAGGGATTACCAATGCCAAATTCCTGGTAGTTTTGAGTGCCATTTTTCTTTTTTACTCTTTTAACACATTCATTATTGTGATAAATGTTTATCAGCTGACTTTTTTTAAAAAATATAATATGCCCAAACAAAAATTATGTCAACATCAGACAGTTATTAATAAATAAGTATATGACAATACAGGGAAATTTTTTATTAAGTGATTTTCTCTGGGATAAAAATTGATAGTATCAAAATGTAAACCAAAACACTTGTAGAAGAGCAATAGTCAAGACTGCATTTAAGCAAAGATTTACCATTAGTTATTTACATTATTATTTTTGATGATAACTTTGTTTGCAAAAACTATGCATTGTTTGATAATTAACTAAGCATGAAAGATAGAAAATGTATAGTAAATAAGAGCAAATTAAAAATATGAAATATATTATTTTAGGCTGTGAGCTTTTAAATAAGTAAACAATTAAGATTAAAAAAATGTGAGAATAAATTTAAAAAGCATTAATGAGGATGAGATAATATTATTGAGAAGTCTGTTTTAAAATGATAAAAGCTCAAGTGGAGAGAGAAATGATTGGAAGTTATGAGGTCTTTTTGAGAAAATTGCAAAAATAGGCAATGCTTGCATAAATATTTTAATGACTATCATTACTTATTTGATTTGTTGAAGGCAGTATGATCGTAAAATTAATTATCATTATTGAATGAGTTTCTTAGGTCTTTATTTGAAATTTGTATTCACTAATTTAGAGTTTCTCAAACTGTTTGTAGTCATAGAATGACTACAGATTGGTCAAAAACATTTCACTATATAAAGTCCTTCAAAAATAATAAATAAAAAAATTGTAGTTAATATATAATGTAGTACAGAAGCAATAATACATTTTATCCTATGTCTATAAGATATCTTATGTTTTACCAAATATTGTTTTAAAATATAGCATGTAGTAATTTAATTGTACATACATATGTTATTGTCATCTATGAAAATACTTTTGCTATACTATTAAAAATTGTTATATAATCTTATATCCTGCCTGTTACAATTTTTACACATTTTTACATGTTTTACATATTAATTATTTTTTTCTTACACTTGTGTTATTACTAAGTAAGTCACTGTTATTTATAAAAGGACTAAATAAAATATTTCAGCCAGATTCAGAGTTACTCAATTAAAATCAATTATACAAAGATGGAGGTTGAATATTATATTTAATGAAGTTGTTTTTATAATCAAAACAAGGTAATAATTATACATATTAAATCCCCCCCCCCCCGTTTTTTTTTTTTTGGGGGGGGGGGAACCATATTTTTATATAATTCAGCATACTGTCTGTGTAATTCTTTGAGTATTATTTTCTTCATTTATATAAAAAAAAGCCTGTTTGTATCTATCTCAATATGTGTTTGTGTAAAGTTTATCATACCTATTTTTGAGTTTTGTTAATGAAAGCTAATGAATGATAACTACCATTATCATAGATATGATTGGAAAAATAAAGGCAATAATAAGTTATACTTCTGAATTTAGTTCTTTTTATATGTAAATTCTTTATAATAATAATTCGGTTTGAAATAATAATTCTTGACATGGATCTAAGAGAAACATAAGCATACAGATTACCTCTAGTGTTAGTAACTGGAAGCATAAATTTGATCTATGAACATTGAATATGGAATGTGATAAAAAGCTTAAATGAATTTCTTATTTTAAAAATATTCTAATGAAAATGAATTTATGCTTCCTTAGTAAAGAAAGTAATTTTATTTGTTATTTATAACATGTTATGCATTTAAAAAATTGTGATTAATATTTTTTTTCTATTTTGTTTAGGTCAAAGACATGGAAAAAGAGAATGATATTTGATAAAAAGAGGATATAGAAATATTAAAGAGATTTATAATGGAATTAATGAAGTTTTTATATTTCTGTAAGGATTGTAATGCTTGCAATCAAAAAAGTATTTTTTGACAAAAAATTGTATTCGAAAGTCATTTGTATTAAAATGTTATGAAATTAAGAAAAGAAAGCCAAGCTGTTTTGAATATTAGAAATTTTAAAATACAGTATATATCTGTTGTTATTATCTTATCCATCATATAAAGACAAGTGATTATAGTATATTTAAATAAATATTTAAAATGAGAATATATTTTATGGATACATATGTACTTTCATAATAGTGATAAACATGTGTTAATGCAAAATAACATTCCTGATTGAGAACATTTATTGAATGAAATATTTAGTCATATAAGCCATAAAATGTTTGTTTAGTTATTTTATCACTACTTGTTACATTACACACACAAAAACTTTCTGATAATGTAGTATGAGAAAAATGGAAAACCAGTTTGTGTCAATTTTTATGAAAGCATCAGTAAGAATGAGAAATCTTGAAAGAAGCCATAGATAAGAAAAAGGGATAAAAGCTAGATAAATAGTTATATGGTTATGGCTTTTGGTAACACTAAAATTTCGCAAAAACCTGTTAATAGTATAAAAAGTTACAGATTGCACTTTATCTGAAGTCAAAAAATATTTATTAAAGATCTATGAAAAAACATAACAGAACCCATAGAGTTGAAAAATGTTTTTAATGTGCCAATTTGAAGTAGCAGATGAAAATATTTCTAGAATACAAGACAAGACAGATTATAAAAATCTTTTCAATGTAGTTGGTATGAACTGAAGACTGCATGGAAGAAAAATTGAGAAATGCATATAGACCAAAAGTTTTCCAATGTATCTTGTGTGAATACGAATAAAAAAATGTAAGAACAAAAAATCTGTCAGTGTAGTTTGTGTAAATATCGGACTGCTGAAAAGAGAAACATCAGGATAGATAAACACAAGGTAAAAAATGTTTCAATGTAATTTGCCTGAATATAAGACTGCAAGTAATAATTTATCAGTAAGATGAAAGCACATCCAAGAGAAAAATGTTTAATCGTAATTTATGTCATGGAGTGCAGTAAATAGTAGTTTATAAATGAAAGAAAAATGAAGTTATACATCAGAAAATCCTTTCAAATATAGTTTATGCAATATAAGACTGCAGGTAAAAGGAATTTATGACTACACAAAATGATCCATATAGGAGAAAAGCCTTTTCAATGTAGTTTGTGTGCCTACGGAACTACTTCAAAGAGCTATTTAATTGAGCACAAAAGATCACATATAGAAGAAACATCTCTTGAATGTGATTTACGTGACTACAAGGATAACGAAAAGAGTGATTTACTTCAGCATGTAAGAACACATGCAGGGAAAAAATCTTTTGAGTGTAATTTCTGTGACTATAAGGGTACTCTAAAGAGATATTTAATTCAGCACGAAAAATTACATATAGGAAAAAAACCTTTCGAGTGTGATTTCTGTGACTATAAGGCTACTAGGAAGAACCAATTAATACAGCATGAAAGAATACATACAGGAGAGAAACCTTTCGAGTGTGATTTCTGCGACTATAAGGCTACTAGAAATATCCAATTAATAGAGCATGAAAGAATGCATACAGGAGAGAAACCTTTCGAGTGTGATTTTTGTGACTATAAAGCTACTCGAAGGAAAGATTTAAGTCATCATGAAAGACGGCATACAGGAGAAAAACCTTTCAAGTGTGATTTATGTGACTACATGGCTACTCAAAAGAATCATTTGCTTAAGCATGTAAGAACACATACAGGAGATAAATCTTTTGAGTGTGACTTGTGTGACTATAAAGCTAGTGAAAGGAGAAGTTTAAGCCAGCACCAAAAAACACACACAGGAGAAATGTATTTCAAATGTGATTTGTGCGACTATATGGCTACTGAAAAGAAGCTTTTGCTTCAGCATGTAAGAACACATACAGTAGATAAACCTTTTCAATGTGATTTGTGTGACTATAAAGCTGCACGGAAGAGCCAATTAATTAGGCATGAAAAACAACATCCAAAAGAAAAAACATTTCAATGCAATTTATGTGACTATAGGACTGCTGTGAGGGGGGAATTAATTCTTCATGAAGCAACACATACAGAAGTAAAACCATTTCAACATGATCTGTGTGACTACGAGGCCATGCAAAGAAGCAAGTTAATTCAGCATGGAAGAACACATGCAGGAGAAAAACTTACGCAATATAGTGTACATGACTATAGGTCCGATGAGAAGACGGTAATTTTGCATGAAAGAACACTTACAGGAGCAGGAGAGTTACCTGACCAATGTATTTTGCAAAAAAGAAAACATATTAAAGAAAAATTTTTTTGTGAAAAAGCACGTGCAGCACAAAAACCTTTTCAGTGTGATCTGTGTGACTATATTGGTACCCATAGGAATAGTTTTATTCGGCATAGAAGTACTCATACAGGTGAAAAACTTTTCCATTGTAATTTATGTGCCTATAGGGCTGTAGAGAAATGTGAATTAATTCTCCATGAACGAAGACATACAGGAGAGAAACCATTTCGGTGTAATTTTTGTGACTATGAAGCGGCTCAAAAGAGCTACCTGGTTAAACATGAAAGAACACATACAGGAGAAAAACCGTTCAAATGTGATTTGTGTGAATATAGGGCTACTCGGAAAGACCTTCTCATTTATCACAAAAGAAGGCATACCGGTGAAAAACGGCATACTGGTGAAAAACCTTTCAAGTGTGATTTGTGTGAATATAGGGCCATTGAAAAGACTCTTTTAATTCAGCATGAAAGGACACATACCGGAGAAAAACCTTTTACTTGTGATTTGTGTGACTACAAAGCTGCGCAAAAGACCAACTTAATTCGGCATGTAAGAACACATACAGGAGAAAAACCTTTCAAGTGTGATTTATGTGACTATGAAGGTACTCAAAAGATACTGTTAATTCTGCACAAAAGAACACATACAGGAGAGAAACCTTTCAAATGTGATTTGTGTGACTATAAAGGTTCTCAAAAGGGGCTTTTAATTGAGCATGAAAGAACACATACAGGAGAAAAACCATTTGGGTGTGACTTGTGTGACTATAAAGCTTTTCAAAAGAGACACTTAATTCAGCATGAAAGAAAACACAGGAGAAAAAACTTTCAAATGTGATTTGTGTGACTGGCCACTTCAACGAGGAGGGGGTTGATTCCGCATGGAAGAACACATACAGGAGAAAAACCCTTCTACTGTTCTTTATGTGACTATAAGATGCACTTAATTTAGCATGGAAGAACACATACAGGAAAAAAACTGATCCAGTCTGATTTATGATTATAAGGCTACTCACAAGAAGACTTTCATTCTGCATGGAAGAACACATATAGGAAAAAGCCTTTCTAATTCAATTTGTATGACTATAGAATCCTGGCCAATTTTATTCTGCATAAAGCACATCATGAGAAAACATTTTCCAATGCAATTTGTGTGACTATAGGACTACTACAAATGGAAGTTTAATTCAGCAAAGTCGACTTTAGCATTCAAATAATGTACGACTTTACGTTTATGCTTTCTAATCTTTTTATTAATCAAAGTTGAATCTTAACACTTTTTGCATCACTGTAGGAATTGAAAGTGCATTGATGATTACACTATTTGTAAGATATCATCAATAACTTTTCAGAAATTTATAATGTTTATCAGTGAAATGGTGAAAACTTCTCTAAGCTGTCTGTAAAGCCATCTTTGAGTCAGTTCATGTGTAATATGACAAAATAATGTTAGCTATTTATGAATCACAAATTGTGGCATGAAATGTGTTACTCATATGAACATTAGATTTTGTATTCATTTGCTAAACTACTACTGCAATATTTGAATGATTCACACTGAATGTGAATGCATGTGTTGCTAGAATTTACTCACATGATTTAAGATAGGACTGCAGGAAGAACATTGAATGTGATCCAGTGAAGTATAAAGTACAGTCATTTTATGTTGCATCTCTTGTTCCGCATATAATATTACCTGAAAATGTTCATAAATAAGTTAATAATATACAGAGATAATATCACATGTTTGTAATAGGTGTCAAAATATGAGAGTTTAATATTACATATTTACAACAAATAACTACATATTTTTATATCTACAATTGCTATTTTTGTTTTGCATTTGCTAATATTGTAATGGTAGCACAATAACATGATTTACAACAAATAACTAGATATTTTTATATCTACAATTGCTATTTTTTGTTTTGCATTTGCTAATATTGTAATGGTAGCACATAATGTTAGATACAGTAAGAATTCAAATCACAATTTAGTTGTTTGTTATGATTGTAAATATTACAAAAACTTCACACAGTTTTTCTGCTTTCAAGAAAACTAAATTTTAGTTACCAAGTAAGTGTGCATGAAATGTGAAGAATGACCCTGTTGTTCTTGATTTTAAACCCAATAGTGATATGTCAATAACATTATAATGGTTTTTGTATAGTGTGTCTCTGAGAAAAGCATGTTCTCTTTCAATGTGAAGTAATTCTGCTGCAACAATGTGGAGTGGATGGCAGAAATCTGCCCTCTATGGTTATGTTCAGCCCTCAGAACAGGATTCAGTAGGTTTTGTAAAAAATAACAGCAAACTCCTCTCACCCACTGAATCATAAAGATAACTAGATTTAAAATTCACATTTTACATGAACTTAGACAGGCAGAAGGAAGAATGTAAAGAAATGGATTCACTACATGTCAAAAAGATTTGGTCACTTTTTTTGTGAAATTATTTATTTAATAGAAACATTATAAATTGATTCATTTAATCTTTTATTTAAATAATTACAATATATAAAATTACGAATATTTGTTTACTCTACATGTTAAAATATTTCTCACGGATTTTATTCATTTTTTTAAAACTACATAATCTATCAGCATATACAGAAGAAAGTAATATTTAAGAAATGTTGAAGACTTTGCTTTACTGTACTCTTAATTTAAGTAAGCAATGGTATAATCTCTTATATTTCTGATTATTGGCATGAAACACTTATTTTACTTAGGATAAGAAAGCATTCACCAAGGTTATATATAAATGTTGGCCATTCACTCATGCGACTATGATCAACACATTCTCTTCTTGCTTTTTATTCTGCTTCTAGAAATCACAATCCTTGTTGGTATTTTGGATGATGGTCATTATAGTTGAATCATCATTACAGCATCGCCAATAAAATTAGCGTATACAGATATGAAGGTAACATTGTGTCATTTCTCCATAAAGAGTTTAAATGTTAAGCATATTTTTTAAACATTTCCACTTATAAAATGCTTTAAAATTTTTTAGGATAAACATTAATAGGTCAGCTTAATTCAAAATTAAAGATTGTTAAAAATATAAGTTGACTCTTATTTTAAAACATTTGATAAAATGTTGATATCAGGGATCAGGTGATATGGCAACCAAAGTTTGAGATATGTTTATGCAGTCATAAAATGGTTGTGCTCTTCTATTCTGCATGAATAAGGTCCTCAGATTTTGGGGAGTTGAACATTAACTTGCTGTTGGGAATTGTCTTGATGCAACAAATACTTCACGAATCCAAGCAAAGGAGAACATTCCATTTAGAAATATGTTATAATTAATAATGATACCCTTATTTGGGATTAAGCTTAAGTCCTTACATAATGTTTAAAGTGCTAACACGTGGATCCACAATTTATGATGTGGAATGTAATGTGTTTCCTAGTTTCATCTTCATTGCTTTCTCTGTGAGTATGAAATTTTGAAAAGCATTTGACAATCTTGTGATTATTTGGTTTACCGCTATATACTATTTAAATCATTTGAAATGTGACAATATTTTTGCCAATTTGTAATAAAGTTTAATATTAGCTTATTATTCTGTTCCAAGTTAAGATAGGAAATATACATATGTTATAACCCTAGCCAATCATGCTACCATCTTAAAAGTTTTATGGTGAAGAGTTTAACTGTTGCAACATGACATTTTTATTGCTTCAGGGATATTGCTATAGACAGGTGAAAAGTAGAACCAATTATTAGTTATATTCTTAATGAGAACTTATGTACGTTATGACATTTTGGTCATATGTATGTATACTCTCTAAAGAAAGAAAATGATTAAGAATTTTTTAATGAAGGTTTGGATAACTTCATGAAATAAAATTATATTCGTTTATCTTTATTTTTTGTAGTCGAAATATATATTTATAAAAGCAATATACCATTAAAAACAATTACAATCATTAACATAAAATAAAGATAACAAACTTAATATTTTTACAATTAGTCATTTTGAAGATATCAATTATGAATTTTTCTATGTCAGTTTTAAAATTGGAAAATTTATTTTTATTTTTTAATTATTCTGCATATCAAATTTGATTAAAGTGACAAATAATAATACTTGCCAATTATTGTAACATTTTTTCCCTCTAAATATTAAAGTGCAAACTTTTCTTCAGTATAATAATGGATCAGAAGTGAGTCTATAAAAAAAAATCCTCAGTATTCGGAAATTATTAAACATTCATTTATTAACACTATTTTTAATATTTGATCGAATATAATTTATATATTTGGAATTATGCATGTAATTATATAAAAGATGTGGACACAGAGTTTCAAGCTCCCAATGCATATGTGAAAAAGATAAATGATCTTCAACATATGGATCTCATGCTGAACCAGTACTCATCAGTTGGTCTAGATCATTTCTCATCCATATATATAATCAGCACTTTTTTATATTAAGATAGTTTCAATTTATCCAACTCTTTAGTCATCCATATCATTGGAAATCTAATGATAAGTCCAAATCCCTTGTTGAAGCCAATATTATTGTCATTTCCACGTTGACTTTTTAAATCAATCTGACCCCTCATATATGATACCGTTATCCAATTAAATACACAAAAGAGGGATGGGCAGAATACGGGCTGAATGTGTAATATTTGAATGAATATAAGTAATTTATATACTTGGAGTTTTAGATGCAATTATGTAAGGGATTTGGACACAAACTTTCAAACTTCTTTTGGTCACCTGTTCATCTCGTACAACCAATACACATGACCACACACTTGTAAAAAAGATAAATGATCTCCAGGTTATGGATATCATGCTGAACTAACACTCATCAGTTGGTCCGAATCATCATCTCCCATGCATCTATATAATCAGTGCTGGATTTATATTAAGATAGAAAATAGTCAAACTTTAATGGACAGACTTCAATCTACTCCACTTTTCAGCTATCCATACCTTATTAAAGTGAATATAATAGGCATAGCAATAATAATGCCATTGACAAGGGATTTGGGCTTCCAAGAATATCTTCAATGGTTTGGTTGGCTGAACTGTTGGAGAGTCGACTAGACAGAGGTCTGTCCTTTAACATTTGAGGATTTGCTATCTTAATATAAATTGAGTACTGATTATATATGTGTGAGGGAGATAATCTCGACCAAGTAATGAGTGCTGATTTAGCAGAAAATACATATGTTGGAGATTGTTTTTTAAAATGGGTGTGGTCATTTCTATTGGTTGTATGACAAGGAACATATGGCTGAAGGGAGTTTGAAAGTTCATATTCAAATCCCTTATATAATTACATCTAAAACTATTTTTATGTTAGATACTGACTGTAGTGATATAATAAATGATTTTTCTTAGGGCAACCAAAAATATGTTATGTAAATCATAATCTTAAATAAATATTTATATTACAAATAAATGTAAAAATAACGTGTTTTTAAAATATTTTTTCGATATTTGCTATTAATAATTTTTTTCTACAATAAAAGATTGAGGGGATAAATATATTTTCTGTCTAAAGGTATAAATGAAGTAAAACGAACTCTTGTTACTTTATATTCAATGGAATGTCAAAACAACTAGCCTGAAGGCAAACATAAATAATAATTTAGATCAATATGGGCTATAAGTGCTAGCTGGCTGATCCTATGTTCAGAGGCCAGCTCTCTGCACTTGAAGTCTCAATGCCAAGGGAGATAGATGATCTGCTCCAATTGATGTCTAGGTGCACAGGTGAAGCTCCAAGAATCAAGTGAAGCCTTTTTTATGAAATTCGTACTGAGGCATTCCTTGTTTTAATACCTGCAATTGATTGGCTCATACTCCCATTCGTCCACTCAGGTGATTGTTCATTTTAATCTCCATACAATAATTTACATCGTTATCTTTCTGATTTTAATGAGTTATTTTTATAGTTTGTCGTTATTTCATGAAGGATATCTAAACACGAATTCCTTTAATTGTTTTATTTCATTAATGACGTATTCTATTCTTATTACTTAGGTTGGTATTAATGTTTAAAAAATATTTTTCTAATCTTAAAAGTTATAAATCTTTAACTAACTATTTTAAAACAATCAGTCTTTTAAAATTCTTTAATTATTAAACTTATTACTTTTTCTCTCTCTAAGTTTATACCATATATGTATGTGCATTTAAACATATACGTACATATCAATTAACTTCGTAAATATATATTTCTTTTTCATAAAAAAATATAGTCATATAAGAAGTTGTTTGGGTAGCATTTCTTAATTAAGAAGTATATTTGTAACTGTAAATAATACAATACATTCAATAGCAAAATAATCTTTTAATATATTATTTCATAAAAAAAGATTTTCTACGAAAAATAAATATTTAGATTTTGCCTCTTATCCACTTAAGTAAAATCCTCGGTTTTTCAATTATAGATATTTTCAACAATACAGCTTTAAATATTTGAATTCTTGTTATTATTGTTTTCAATTAATTGATAACAATCTTTGCAGATCTAGATTTCTTATTGTGGTTGCTTACTTCCAATTAATTGCTAAACATCTTTGATACTCATAGTCTCATCTCTATTTTCCTTTTTCTTTTTCCAAGAAAAACATTGAAATAAATGAAGTTAAACAAAAAAAAAATATTTCCCCTTATTTCAAATAAAGCCAAACATAATATAAATTTCACATTTATATTATTAAAATGTCCTAAATTTATCACATCATTACTAAAGCATCACATGACTATCACATTTCTTCAGCTTATATATTGCTTGTGTAATAGCAAACTATGCCACAATCTAAACATTGAAAAGAAATGACAGTTGTCAGCTAATAGTGCTTAATCATCAATCCCTTACCTGCACTTTCTTATCCAAAATCCATAGAATAGTTTCAATTATATCACTCTCATCAATGCGGACTCTTGGATCAGAGCAACTATCCTTAGGACCTAATGCACTTTCATTCCAACACCCATTATTCACTTTTATGTTATAATCACAACTTATCAGCCCTAATTGAAAAACAAATATCTTCAATTAAATTAACTTCTTTCTATAGCCATCTAAATCGAGTTCATTTTATATTTTATGGTATCATAATTTTTTAATAACTAATGTCACCTCTATCTCAGAGGCAAAAACTCTCCATACAATAGTGCCACTCAGAGCAAGCCAGAATAATCAATGATGTAAGGATGTATTCCTATCTAGTGCCTACTCATTCAATATCCCCAGACTAGTTTTAATTTGTGGCTTTCATCAGTGAGAAGCCATTGATTACTCGGGATTGCACTGAGAAGCACTTGTGTATAAAGAGTTTTTTGCCTCTGTTTTTAACAGCTTAAGCAAACATGAGAAATGGTGATCAAGTGACATTTAGTGGTTTCACATCTATCTTGTGGTATTTCAGTCTATGCTTTGTTTACCAAAAACAATTTAATAATAAATTAATGACCAATGTATTTCTAATTTAATTAATAACTTTCAATCTGAATAAATTTGAAAGCAAAAACTGAAATAGTTAATTCTGTTCTCAGTGGTATACTGTCATAGAATGCTGTTTACTGCTGTATAACTCAGGAATTAATATATTTGGGGACAAAGATAAAAACTAAATTACAGCATTTCATAATAAAACTAATTGATAGTTATCAGAAAAATATATTTTTTTAATCTTGGCGACTTTTCTTTTTTCAGTAATTTATAATTAAATATAATCTGTCCATTGTTAACTCATTAATCAATATTTTGAGTTCATGTCTTATTATTAATGAAAATAATAACTGCATTTTCACTGCTAAGATTTCCATGGTTATTGAGATAAAAAAACCACATTTCCGAAACTAATACTGTTATTTGTTTAACAGATCCAAGAATATGGGTTGAAAGAAAATATGGTAAAAACTTAAAATACCTGAAAACAAAATTTAGCGTCATCACAGGAAATATTTAATGCAGTAAATCCCTTATGGTATCAGTGAAATGTGGAGTAAATTTTTCATATATTAATTTTAACACGTTAAGTTCTGTTTTGAATTTTGAAATATGTATACATTTATTATATACAATAAAGTCATAATTTAAAAAAAAAAATATTATGGGAAATTTATATTAAACCACTAAACATCACATGATCGCCATCTCATGATTACTCTGGTTAGCACAAGGTGGCACTACTATATGGAGAGTTTTTGCCTGTTTAAATTTATGTTATTGACATAATGGTAAAAATCAACTGCCAGTAGAGATTAGTATATGACAAAAATTCAGAGAAGATAAAACAAAGTTTTTGATGAGTAAACATGTGTGAACAAACCTGAGACAATCACGGGAGGCATGTGTGTAACCAATGAAATCAAAATTGTATTGGATTTTAAGATTGATAATAAAATTAGGAATACCAGATTAATCTTTATTAGAGAAAAGATCAACTTATCAGAAAGTTAAAATCAATTTAATGTAAAAAAAAAAAAACGGGTGCGGTTGACTAAAAAAAAAAAAAAAAACAATTGGTGAAAAAGAAAATCTAAAGTCAGGGAAAATAAAATATAAGAAGATGAATACTTAATGGTTTCATTTATTTATAATGCATAGCTTTTTAAATAGTTTAGATTTTAATTAAAAACCTTTGGGTTACCTGTAGATGGCGTTAATATATTAATAAATTTGCTCAGTGAATAATATTATTATGTAATATACAAACATATCAATCCAAGGTTAAGCACAGTAGTTCATTTATTGGACAATTAAAATTAATATTTTTCTTCCTTTTTCAATCAATCAATCTTCTCTTGTGAGCGCAACTTTAATATTTCATTTAATACCAAGTTATATCAACATTAATATAAGTAACCTGTGTGCTATTATTAACAGTTGAATGTAATTGGAAAATTTAAATAAAGTTATTTTTTTTAAGGACATACAATACTTAATATTAGATGATGGAAATAGTCCAATATATAAATACAACTAAAATACTATAATCACAAACATCCAGGAAAACATTTTATTAGTTTAAAAATTATATAATCCCAGTAGATGGCGGTGCAAAACGAATGTTAAGACGAAATCAGGAACCGCCATTTTTCTCATAAATAAATAGTTAGTTTGTAGGTAACGTACTTTTAAATTACGCATTAATATTTAAATATGTAAGTTAATACTGCATAAGAGAATGCATCATTGAATTAATTATTTTACTTTGTATGAGTAAATACTTAAATTTTATAATTAAACTGTTTACTTTATAATAATAGCTCTAATGGGTTTGTAGTAGTTGTTGGAGTGTTTTCAATGGGTGTGGATGTGACGCATCCCTTGTAAAAAATAATTTACCTGTGCTAATTTATCAAATAAATAATAATCTTTTAAAAATAAATCCAAAATTTTCGAATAATTATGGCTGGAAGATTCCGTTTCAGCAGCGCCATTAACAAACTATATTTAAAAAATGAGTTATTGTATTCAAGGTAATTTTAAAATAATATGTATGCGATATAAATAAGACTTGAATTAAATAAACTGAACGTTGAAAATTGCTCTTGTTTACTAATTTTTTTTAACCCAAAAGTATATCGTATTTATAATATTTTTTTAAAAATTAACTTGAATTCAAAAACTCATTTTTAAAATATAACATTTGCTAAACTTAAAGTAATACGTCCAAATATATTCGCAATGTATCTATGCGTAATCTTTTTTTTTAATTAAAAAACTAATTCTTTAAATATAAAGTTTGGTGGCTTTTTACCTCTGAGTTTAAGATTAAGAAACACCATGATCTTTCTTCTCAGCTGCCTGATAAGGCAGAATGAATGTTTGTGTAAATGGTAAATATTTTTCCAATAGTTATATACAATTATGACAGACAAAAATAAAGCATGGCCCTTATTCCCAGGAGGCTATAAAGTCACCAACGAAGGCAGCGGTTGGTGGTCGAATACGGAGGGTGCTAAGAATATTTAGTGATAGTCAAATGTTTTTCAACAGTTCGTATCTTTGAAAAAAAATATCAGTTCGTAAGTATCTTCTAAAAACACCCCATATTTGTGAATAGTTAAAAAACCATTATAGAAAAAAACCATCAATTCGTAAATTTATTCTTTAAAAAAAAAACAGGACTTCGAACATTTATTTTTTTTCCATTCCAGCAAAAATAAGATTTTTTTTTCTGATTACCAGTTATTTACACTGAAAAAAATGTAGGCACCCTCAGATACACATTGACCAAAAAAAGTCGCACCGACATCTGAATGTTTGGCCACCCCTGCTATATGAGACCGAAATGCGCATATTTACGCAAAAACAAGTTTGCAATTTCGACCATAATAGCGCGCAAACCTTAGACGTCACAGTTACGGGTCTTTTTCTTTCTCTTCGCCATTTTAATATCTTCTAGCACGTGTAAGAATTTTTTCTGTGCGATGAAAATTAGATTTTTTATAGCAATTTTTGTAAAGTACGTTATTAAAATTTATAATTTTTTTTCCTTTCTAGATTTTATCAACGTATAAAATTTTTTTCGGCAATTATGTCTTCTTTCGCCGCTGAACGTGATTTTGATTATGATTCTGACGAAGATTTTCCTGTTGATGATGTGTTTGATTCTGAGGCTTCGTCGTCTTCTTCTTCTGTGGATTACAGTGACTCATCAGATGATTATTCAGATGATCGGGAAGCTGTGGTTTCAAAGAAAAGGAAGAGAGGTGCAGTGAAGTCATCTAGAAGGGTGGCGAGGATGGCAACTAGCCCGACGCCGGGGCCTTCATCTCGGCCTGATCCAGTTACGTTTCATGATAGTGAACCATGCGTGGCAATAGGAACTTTCACTAAGTCTCCAGGACTAAATTTCCCCATTACCCGTGAGTATACAATTCCTGATCTATTTCATTTATTTTTTGACAAGAAAATATACAACCACATTTGCACTGAAAGCAATAGGTATGCTTCAGAGTGGAAGGCATTACCGAAGTGGGTTGATCTGTCACCCGCTGAATTGAATGCATTTTTTGGTATGGTTATTCATATTTGCACTATATCACGCATACCAAAACTAAAATTTATTTGGTCTAAAAATGAATATTTGCATCAAGCGGTACTTGCCAGAGTTATGACCCGAGATCGATTTTTTGGTATTCTAAATAATTTACATTTCAATAATAATAAAACCATGCCCCCAATTACTAGTAAAGAGCATGATAGGATTTATAAAATAAGGCCAATTATAGATCATTGTAATGTTAACTTCAAGGCTGCATACCAGATGCACCAAGAAGTAGCAGTTGACGAAGCAATTACCAAATTCAAGGGTCATAACGCGATGAAACAGTGTGATCCCTCCAAACCGGTAAAGCGAGGTTTCAGATGGTGGGTCTGTGCAGACAGCCATAATGGATATGTGTACCATATGGAGTTGTATACAGGCAAAGATGCAACTGCAGATGCGAGCCTAAATCTGGGAACCCGAGCAGTGCTGTCAGTGGTTTTGCCACATTTAGCTAAACAGAATCATGTTGTTTTTTGTGACAGATTTTTTACTAGTGTTCAATTAGCAGAAAAGCTGTCTCCTAGTAAAATTACTGTATGTGGCACGCTGAACACTAATTGGAAGAGGATTCCAGATAGCATCCGTGAAAGAGCAAAAAATCCTAGAGATATGGAGAGAGGAGACTTCAGTTCCGTTTCTGACAGTGGTCTTGAGTTTGTAGTGTGGATGGATAAGAAGGCAATTATTATGCTCAACAATGCTTATCCACCAGCTACAAGCGGTACTGCTACTAGAACACACAAGGATGGTACACGTCATATATATCCATGTCCCAATGCTGTCAGAAAATACAACTGCTTCATGGGTGGGGTTGATTTAGCTAACCAGATGCGAACTGTATATGGCTGGGATAGGAAGTCTAAGCGTTGGTCTATGCGCCTATTCTGGCATTGTTTTGATACAGCTGTCACTAATTCCTACATTATATACAAACTATACATGGCCCAAAAGCAAATGCGGCCTATATCACACTTGGAATATAGAATAGCTTTATCATCCAGCCTTATGGGTGACTTCACAACCAGAAAGCTGAAGCCTTCAATCATTCACCATCTTCCATCTCCTTCCTCTGAGTGCCATAAAATTGCTGATCTGCGCAGTCATAACAAGCCTACCAGAAGAAGATGCACTGTGTGTCTGAAAAACAAAGTCAGACGTGAATCTTACTTTGGCTGCGTGGAATGTGGCTGCATCACCCTGTGTAAGAGTGAAGATAGAGGCTGCTTTGCTGCTTACCATGCCAAAAGCAGCATAAGTACAGTGCCTACATAAATCTATCCTACACAGCTGCAACACCTATGGCACACATACAGGATCATAATCATAATCACATCATTTCTGGTTTTCCCATAGGTAAGATATAACATGATTTTATTTATATTGCTGTTTATTATTTTGATGATTATAGTAACTATATATTTTGTTGTAATTTTGTAGTCACATGATTCAGCTCTTGCAATTCAAGCCACCCTGCTTTATGTGTTGACAAAGAACTATATCTCCACTTGGTTCTCCATTAGGTAAAATATATTGTGATTTTATTTATATTATTGTACATTTATTGTAGGCTTATAGTAAGATTATATATTCATTTGTTGCAGATTTGTAGTCACACTGCACTTTATTTATATTGTACATTTGTTACAATTTTGTAATTCTTGATTTTTTCAGTTTTAGGTGAGACAATTTCAACTCTACTTCAAGGTCTCGCACTACTTATGTTTTACAGTATGTATGTATCATCACCAGTTGCTCCACATCATCATCATCAGTTATTTTGAAATTGATTTTGCTCATGCATTTATGTTTTCAACAATTTGCAAACTCTTCAAACTATCCACTCTGTTCTATGAAACTAAAAATATGGAAAAAAATAAATAACTCCCAATGCTGAATCAACAGTCATCATCATCTATGTATGTATCATCACCAGTTGCGCCACATCATCATCATCAGTTATTTTAAAATTGATTTTGCTCATGCATTTATATTTTCAACAATTTGCAAACTGTCTTCAAACTATCCACTCTGTTCTATGAAACTAAAAATGTGGAAAAAATAACTCCCAATTCTGAATCAACAGTCATCATCATCTATGTATGTATCATCACCAGTTGCTCTACATCATCATCATCAGTTATTTTGAAATTGATTTTGCTCATGCATTTATATTTTCAACAATTTGCAAACTATCCACTCTGTTCTATGAAACTAAAACTGGAAAAAATAAATAACTCCCAATGCTGAATCAACAGTCATCATCATCTATGTATGTATCATCACCAGTTGTTCCACATCATCATCATCAGTTATTTTGAAATTGATTTTGCTCATGCATTTATATTTTCAACAATTTGCAAACTATCCACTCTGTTCTATGAAACTAACAATGTGGAAAAAATAAATAACTCCCAATGCTGAATGAACAGTCATCATCATCTCCCACTCATATATAATAATTGCTTGTAATTCCTTTTGATTATTTACTATGTTTTTATTCATTTTATTTTAGAAACAAATTTTTAATTTATTTATTCAGATACTTTGCAATTATAGTTTCCTATGAAATAATGCATAATTTAGCTCACCTCACCCCTGATTTTTCAATAATATAGTCATTATTTTTTACCCCCATAACTTAGAATTTACTAAAGTTATTACTGTTATTTTTTTTTGATCCTCACTAAAACCTTGCATTTCTAATAGATATCCTGCATAGAGGGCCTAGAAAAACAACTGCTTGCAAAAATAGAACACAGATGATCAAGCAGAAAAACGAAATTGAAATTATCACCTTCTGCCACATTACACCAACAAACTGTAACTCAGGTAGGTCATGTTATATATTATTTTTTTCTGTATTTTATGATGAATGTGATGAAGCTGTCTAGGAAATTGTCATTTTAGGGTATACCTTTCAAAATTGAGAATTTGTGAACCAATGTAAAAATAAAGATATTTAAAAGTGTGAAAAATCTTTTTTTAATTATTTTTTTATGGTAATGACGACTTTATCAGCTTCATTACATTCTTTCATATTTGCACTTCATAAAAATGTATATATATTTGTTATTTATTGTAATAAATTAGATATTTCATTTAAAATTGCATGTCCTGTAATTTTTTCTGCGAATTCAAAATGGCCGTTCAGGTCTCTAATAAAAGAAATCATATTACACATAAATTTAGAGAAATATAATTTTTAAGCACTTATAGTGCATGCATGCCATTTTTAAAATTGCATTTGTATAGTTAATGGATACAATTTTAATATTCAAATAGAAGTATATTGTCTCTAGTACTAAACTTACTGTAATTACAAGTGCCGCAATTGCTATTCTTCATCTAATGAATATAAGGTTTGCTTTTCATATTGGATGATTCAGAAAGGAACAGTTTAATATTGATCTTTGCAATAAAGTTAGCTAATCAAAAAAATCTTTCAATTATATTTATAATTTACCTAAATGTTTTTAATATACTTTTATGAATATAGAAGTAAAATAAACTGTTTGATATAGAAATTGATCACGCAGAAGAAATGATGCAAGTAAATAAAAGCAGCAGGCTGAGTAGGAAAAAAAAAAAAATCTCAGAAAGAATATATGGCTGTGAGGGTTCATTCATAGTTATTATCATATTCCTTATGTTGTGAGATCCTCTTGATTCAGAAAATGTCTATTCATGAACTTGTAAGAATGTTGTATTTTTGACCAATCTGAATTCAATAGCATTATGAAATATTCAAAGTTATACTTGCAGACATCATCTGATATGTTATTGTCTATGCTTGATAAATGAGGGATTTATAGATTCTGTTGATTGAAAATGTATCTAGATTTCTTGTGTCCATTTCAGTCTGAAATATCTTTTAGCCAGTCTGCCTTCTAGATATTGCTTCTAAATATAGACTCAAATTTACTCTAGTGTTTTATCTTCCTTTTTATGTTTTCTTATCAAATAGATTTTTTTCCCCACTTGTTTCAAAATTCTCACATGTACATACAATTCTCAAAAACGAACACTGAGTTGCTTCCTTTTAACTATTATTCTTGTTTTTTTTTGCAATTATAGAAAAAACTAAATAGGTGGTAAAACAGTATGATTTTCAAAACAATTGAGCTTTCAATGGTAATATTTTATATTTATGGAACCTCAAAAAACTGAGTTCACGGCAATCATTGTTTGTCATTAGTTAGTCATCCAGAAATTTGGGCTACATCAGTTATTTTAAACATTTCATTAGTCTGTTATAAGCTAAGCTTTAACATATAGTTTATCCATCAAGATTATTTAATGAGTATCTTAGTTTTTTTAACTATTGTCTTCACATTAAAGGAATTAGACTATCCAATACTTTTTCTGTAATTAGCTGTGAGTCAAAGCTCTGTCTTTATAATTTATACTTTAAATGTTCCTCTTACTGCTGTTGCCAAAGCAATTCATAATTTTGCTGTAACACATTTTTTTTGTAAGCACCATCCTTTTATTTTCAATGTGACATTACCAAAAAAAAAAAACTCATAACTTTACCAAATTTAATTTTTGTTAGAGTTGTACTCCAAAATCATTTAAAACATTTGTGTTGGTTATGTATTGTTCTAGGAATCTCTATTGGCATGATTAAATCTTCTATTATCACAATGGTTTCCACATTTTTTTTTAAAGAAAGAAGTTATTAAGTCTCAAATTCAATCTTCAAATGAATATTGTTCTAGCATTCAGGTTAGATGGGTTGGCTAACAAAAATTCATTTTTTTTTGTTTTTTGTGATCAAATTTTTTTCATCATCATTCAGTTTTGATCTTTAACATTTCTTGTATATGCTGAAAAGTACACTGTTTTTCTTAAGTTGCTTGATAATATCTTCTGCTTTTAATGCCTATATCTCCTATCTGACTTTTTCTTATAACTTTTGTAATGTTTATCTGTATATTTATTATACTTACAATCTTTAAGCAACTTTTTTCTCTGTGTTATTAGTAGTTTTTTACCTTCCTCATTGGACATTCATTAACTTTTTTTTCATTTTTCTTTAGTATTAGACACTAATTTTTAAGTTATATATTCATTCTTTTTAATTTCTCTCAATAAAAATTAAAAAAACTTGGAAAACTGAAAATATTTGGCCATGCTATGTTAACATTTTTTGGTTGCTTTACTACTCAAAAAAAAAAGAAGAGTATAGATTATATGCTTTTTAATGCTATTTTATCATAATATGTATCAGGTGACTACCTAATGTAATTTTAGTTTCCTTAAAAGAATACATTGTAGAAAAACAATGCAATACTTACAGAGAGCAATGTAACCAGAGATGGTCTCAACAATTCTTAGTATTCAGTTTTGTCAGAGCGTGCCACCATTGTTCCAGTTTTGTGACAATGCAAGTGTGGTGACATAGTCATGTAAAATTAAACTTACCATCTAATTTATGATAGAGATGTCAATTGTGATTGATAGTTTGGGGGCTTTTATTGAAATATGCTGTGATGCCCAACTATCTACTTGATTTAACTAGTTAGGTAGGCAGGAATTGCACTGATAGTACAAATATTTAAAATTGGGTATAAGTAAAGTTTTAATTAAGTCATATATATTGAACCTGGCAGTACTATTATTTTTTTTCTCACTCTAAACAAAACATATTAAAAGAACGCATTTTATATGCATATTATCAAGGTTATAGCCTCAGTAAATATTACTTACGTAATCTATGTGCGTTTAATAAATTTATAATTAAAAGAACTTTAGTTCACAGTACTTGAGATCAATCAGTCACTATCAAGAAAAGAAAATGACTGCCAAAAGTAAAACAATGCTTTTGTTGAATAATGCTAACGAAATTATTTTTAGTACATTGCTGTTTAATTAGATGAGTAAACAATATATTTGGAGAGTAATGAAATGTATAATTATTGGCAGAATGTGAAATGAGATATTTTCAGACATTTAGCAATTCCCAAAAGTAAACGGGTTAAATTGTCAGTAATTTAATTATATTGTACTTGTTATATTGTTAAATTCATGTCTCAGCAAAACTTGGTGATATATTTACGTTGTGTGTCTATTATTTATTTTCGCTTATATAGCTGAGATTGTCTCTCCATGAACCTGGCAGATGGTGCAAATGACAGTTTTTAAGAACTTGCATAGAGTAGCTAAGTTAAAGAAGAATAATTGCACATTTGTGTGGAAAAAGTCAAGAAGAAAAATGGCAGTTCTCCCTTATAACTTGTGTTAATTTGAAATTAATAACCCTTCGGTGTGGAATTCATATGTTGAACTTATAGATCATCATATGAGGATCAGTATAATTGAAGATGATAAGCTTAAAGTTTCAACACTTGTGATTTTCTGATAGCAATGTTCTACAAATTGTGTCTTAAGTGCCTCCATGCAATTTTGATTATTTGAGTAATTTTTAACAAGTTAATAAGAATGCTGGTTTGTACTTTGTGTTTTAATGTATTTATAAGTATAACACATAAGCTGTAATTGTGTATATATATATCTAAGTATGTCATTAAATCAGTAATTTATCATGTATATCTCTGTAGTTTGATTATTAACTGCTTTCTCAGCATTTAATATCACTGCATGCCACACTTCATAGCCATAGTGTTTCAAATATATTTAACATTTATTTGAAGCTGTTTGTAACGTATTTATATCAAATACGTCTAACCCAAATGATGGCAAGCTAATACACCTGACAAAATAATCAAGTAATAATATCTTTGATCACATTTATACATTTGAATGGAAATTAGATTGAGCAGTAAAATAAAATTGAAAATGAAAACAATTCCACTAAAAATAATATAAGAAATGAAAAAAAATACAATTATTTGTGTGTAGTGTTGCAATTTGAAATATATAACAAAATATGTATGTTATTTCAATTAAAAGTTTTGGTCTAAATAAATATTTTATTTACATTATTTTAAAATAGAAACAGTCTGAAATTGTTTCTAAAAAAAAGACTTTAAAATCATTTTATATAAATAAAACAATTCTATTTTGTATTTAAAATACAAAATACTGACATAATTAATGGCTAATAACGAATGAATTGTGCCTAAATAATATCTTACTGCTTTTTAAGATATAGTTTTGCATAAATCGTTTCTGGATAATCTTATCTCACATCTTGTTATGTATGCTTGTCTTTGTTTTTAACATGTTCTTGTGATTTTGGACATTCACATGCATTGGTGAGTAAGAGATCTTTATACATGTATATAATAATCTAACCTACTGCTGAGTTCACTGATACACTTAATCCCAACTGTGTCTGCAAAAATAAATAAATACAAAACTATAACATATATCAGCAAATTTATTTCTCTTTTCTGAGGTATATAACAAATACAATAAAATGAAATTACTATCAATAATTCTGTTAACTTTTGTGAATTTCAATAGAGTATACATTTTTCCTATGAAAATATCTTATTTCATATATAACTGAATAATTATTATACAGTTGATTAATCATCTTTTGATTTGTTTAATTTTTTAATTAAATTTGTATGTGAAGTTCTTTCTGTCGAAAGTTTAGCATTATGCAATTTACTAAAAGTACCTTCGTTCAGTATTATCTTTTTGTCCTTTCATGTCTCCATTGTTTTATTTTCAGCAGCTGTTTCCTTTTGTTGACTAACCGACTGCTGCATCCTAAGAATCTAACTTTCTATTAGCTTTGCTAATTTGTTTTGAATTTTTTTTTTATATTACCTTTTGCCTGGAATAATCTCTGGCTATAAATATTCCACTACTGTCATACAATTTACATAGTGTAATTAAAATTTTATTTACATACAATTTTAAATCCTTGTATTATCAGTGCACCTCTCACTCGAAAATATCTATATGTGGCAGGCTTTTTCCACTTTTTTTGAGGCTGAGGAATAGATATCAGGATCAGTGTTTACATCTATTGATTCTTTGGATCTTGGTAATTGAACATCTTTGATCCAGTTTAACTTTATTTTCTGTATCCCATTCAACTGACAATACATCATCGTGGTCAATAGAGGGAAAACTTTTACGTTCATCATTTGTCAAAAATTCTGACTTAATATTGATTGCTATATGTTTTTTACATATTATGGTTAACATATCAGAGAATTGTTCACATAAATGATTCATGTGCCTTCTGACATACAATCCACTTTCAAGTTGAACCACTCGTATGACTTCAGATCCTTTTCAACAATGGTGTCCGGTATACATTTTTTTAAAAATTTGTCACGAATGTATACAGCTTCTCTAACTGAATTCTTACGAATTTTGCATTGTATGCTTCTTCCATAGAAGTACCTTTTAAAACTTTTTTATATGTAAAAGATTAGATAAATGAATATGACTTTTTCTACAAAACAGAAACTCTGCATGTGTTTTTCTGTTTGTTGGAGTAGAGAGAAAATGCTGGTAGAACATGATTTTTCTTCCATATTCATGGCTTATTTTTCTCAAGGAAGATTTTAAACTTTGGACTATCTTTTCTGGAAGTTTATTAGATGCTAGGAAATAGGCTGGAGTCAGAACACAATGATTGTCTTTATCTATTAAGTAGTTATAAAAATGTACATAAGTGAACTTTGTCCCATTAAATGATACCAAGATCTCGGTATCCATGAGTAGTAAACACTTGCTGTAGGGCTTTTACAGTTAATTTAGTATTCATAGTTTTTATGAGCTTATATGCTGGCCATCTGCTTATAAATTTGCTATTATTAATATTAGATGTTTATTCAAATATGTTGCATAATCCATATGGATAGATTCCCACAGTATCTTGGCCTCTATCCTTGGTTTTTGAATTTTCCTTGATAAATAAGCACAAATTGGCAATAATGGCAAGCTTTTACTATTTAATTATGGCATTCATTTTAGGCTACAACACATATGGATGTTTGACTGTTTTTATCTGTACTACTTCAGGATATCCTTTATATAATAACTAATGCTTGTTTTTATCATTTGCTGATATGAGCACTTGATTGATTATCCGACTACAGCCATTACACAGTTGCTATAGCAATGAAACTTGGTCAATGTTATTGCAACCAACATGTCTAGTTCTGTTAACTTATGAGTTCTGTCTGTCACAGGTAGTCCTGATAATGCATCCACATGCAAAATTCATTATCAGTTTGTAAACTAATTTAATCATAGACTGTTAATATATTAGTTTACCTTGAAAGTCTCTGACTTGCATACTCATCATTTTTTATTTTTCCAAAAATTCCAAATAAAATATGGTCCATGCATTCTATAAAACTGTCCATATATGTATTGATGGAATTTGTTTATTGCAAAAATTATAGCCAGAGCTTTTTTTTAATCTAGTTGACTATATATTATTTCAATGATAAAGGTTTTGTAGACATAAGTGATTGGACATTTCCCTTCACCATGTTTGTGTGATATAACATCTCCATACCATAATCCCAACATCTATAGTAATCATCACATCCAAATGACTATAGTAATACACTATGAGTTACTCTGACTTCAATAAATCCTTGGCTTTCTGGAATGCTTTTTTATGCTTATCAGTCCATTTCCTGTGTTTTTCTTTATGCATAACTCATACAATGGTGCTAATACACGCGATTTATACTGTAAAAATTTTCCTAGAAATTAAACATTCTCAGAAAATCTTGTAATATTTTTCGTGTACTTTGGAGTGATGGCTCTTTACTGCTATCAATTTCTCAGAGTTGAAGTATTTTTCATTCTTATTTATTAGCATGTCAAAAATTTTATTTCCGAACTTTTCCAAATGACAGCACTTAATCTAGGTCCCACTTTACTTAGCATCAAGCACTCATATCTTTTTGTTCCAGCCCTGTTTTTTACTGGGCAGTATTTACGCATTGTCTATGTAGGGAATAACTCCATTTATGTTTTGATATAATATGTACATCTTCTCTTGAATGATTTTTGGTGCCACGGGTAATGTACTACTTTTAAAGAGTCCAATAGAGATACATAAGGCAATAGTTTGCGATGTTTTTGTAACCAGTATTTTGTGGAACACATCTTTAAATCTATCTGTTAAGAATGAGGCTTTCTATAAAGATGCTAACCCTTTGTGTACACTTGTCATGTATTGAGGATCTCTATTGATATATTTATTTATAGTACTTCAATTGTCTTTACGCAGATGAATAACCCTATCTGGTCTTATGATTACAACCACAGTAGTAACCTGAGATGAATCTGTCACTGATAATAACTTTTCCTTTTAATAATATTTTCTATTTTTTCTTAATATTTTTGACTTCAGAGCATACATACTGCAGGTTGCATATGTTTAGCTTATTCCATATCTACTGGCCGTGTTCTAGTTCTAACTTCTGTTTCTAATTTGATCGTAATTACACCTGGCTCTCGTTTTACGCAGTAGATATGTTCCTCAGAAAATGCGCACAAAAGAAATCACACAATAATAAACTTAACTTACCTTGAAAAATGGTGGATAGGTGCTATAAATTTCAGAAATCAGCATAAAAGTGAAAAATTATTTTAAAATTCGCATTCAAAAAATATGCGTTCATTTGTGAACTGGTAAGACATCAGATTCCTGACGTGATCTACAACTAGCGCCACTTTCAGTCTTGTGCTGTGTTAATGGTTTTCTGTTTCTATATTAAAAAAATGAGATCGCAATCAAAACTAAAAGATTATCATTAGAAAGATTATTTTCAGTTTATAAAGACAATAAAATCTTCATTATTATTTATTTTAAAAATCTAAAAAAATATTTATTTCTGTTAATATCTAACAAAATACGTTTTAAAAGTTTAAAATTTTTGAATATTTATTGTGATATTTTTATATGTACATGTAAATCTATTATTATTATTTACTCAATAGTATAAGTAGGTTATTTACATAGAAGCTAAGATTCTAAATACAGCTTTAGGCCGTATTCACGTTAGCTGCTAATATAACATTACATTTTTGAAAAAAAAAAAAAAAAATTTCAAGTCAAAATAAGTTATTAATAATTTAAATTTCTTGATATCTAATAAATATAGTGAAACATGAAAGATATTAAGAAGAAACATGAATCGCATAACTTCAAAATCGCATTAAACGAGACCGAGGTGTATTTTAAAACAGATTCATAATAGACAGAACTAGTTTTAATTTAAGCAATGAACTAATGTCTCTTTTTACAATAAACTAATAATCATCTACTAAGCACATTTAGTACGCAAGTTGCAGAAACTATAAAAACGAAAATATTAATAATTCAGTAAAGGCTGAGAGTTTTTGAGGATCCATGCCTCTTAATCATAGCTATGAAACTGTGGTATTGTTTACATGAGACTTAGGATATACAAATTAAATGCAAATGTGTTAGGTAGTCCATATTTTAAAAATATCAAAACAGGTGTCACGTCAGTTTATTGCATTATTATTGCCTCTATTATTTTTGTTTTGTTTCTATACATACAATTTTGGGGTTGGAGAGTATGCAGTCATGGCCAGTCTTTTTTAAATGTTCAAGCAATGTAAAAGTGTTGTTGTTCTGTTCCCTTTTATATGCATACATGTGTTGAGCAGCTCTGTTGTTAATTGTTATAAAACTTTTTGATTTATTGTCACTGAAACAAATACTTTTCCACAAATTTGTATTCTGTTTTCATTCACCTCTGTGGCCATTACTTGTATTTTACTCTTTCAGAAGTGGAATCAGTAATCCAGAAATTGCTGTCAATCTCTGTATTGACTAATTTTACAAGTGGTTGCAATCAGTTTAAATCGGCCATTATTTTAATTTTATTATGTCTTTAGCTCACTTTTTACAAGCACCACCTCCCCATACTTTAACATCCAGGCATGACTTGTCTTTTTCCTGATTTTCATTTATCCTGTAAATGTGAGCTAAGTGTTTTTTATCTTTTAAATATGCATACTGTTATTGTGGGCTCCACAGTTTTCAGATATATCATCCTAATTTATTTCTTAAAAATATGTATTCTGTTGTGATATACTTTTTGACATTTTTACACATTATCAATTATTATTTCATGTTAATCCTTTTGTAATAACGGTTCTGTATGTTATATCTACTTCACATAATTTTTTTTCTAAGATTGTGGTCCAACATTCCCATATAGTAGCTGGTCCGGGACTGCCTTCCTTTAAGTCTGCCATAAATTCACATTGTCTGGCCAAACTGTGCCAAGCAGTATATTAATCTTGGTACATCTATGAGATAATTGTTTTCTCGTTTGAAAATGCAAACAAACTATGCTCTTCATTACTGCTGGTTCAAAATCTGTACCCAGATTTTCTATTAGTTCACTGTATAGTACATGAGTGGAATCTTTGGATCCATTAACTGCTTAGCAATATTATCTTCATATAATGGTTTATATGTTCCACTCAAACAGGGATTACCAATGCCAAATTCTTGATAGTTTTGAATGCCATTTTTTACACAAACATTATTGTGATAAATGTGTATCAGCTGACTTTTTTTAAAAAATATAATATGCCCAAACAAAAATTATGTCAACATCAGACAGTTACTAGTAAATAAGTATATGACAATACAGGGAAATTTTGTATTAAGTGATGGATAAAAATTGATATTATCAACATGTAAACCAAAACACTTGTAGAATGCAATAGTCAAGACTACAGTAAAGCAAAGATTTACCATTAGTTATTTACATTATTCTTTTTGATGATAACTTTTTCCTGAATGTAATAGTTTGTTTACAAAAACTATGAATTGTTTGATAATTAACTAAGCATTTTAATATATAAGGTGAGATTAAAGATAGAAAATATAGAGCATTTAAGATCAAATTAAAAATATGAAATATATTATTTTTTACTGTGGGTTTTTAAATAAGTAAACTATTAAGATTAAGAAAATGTGAGAATAAATTTAAAAACCATTATGAGATAATATTATTGAGAAGTCTGTTTTAAAATGGAAAAAGCTCAAGTGGAGGAAATAATTGCATAAATATTTTAATGGCTATCGTTACTTATTTGATTTGTTGAAGGTAGTAAAAATATAGAATTAATTATTATTATCGAATGAGTTTCTAGGTGTTTATTTAAAATTTGTATTCACTAATTTAGAGTTTCTCAAACTGTTTGTAGTCGTAGAATGACTACAGATTGGTCAAAAACATTTCACCATATAAAGTCCTTCAAAAATAATAAATTAAAAAAATTTAGTTTGGGTATAATGTTACAGAAGAAATAGTAAATTTCATCCTGTGTCTATAAGATATATGATGTTTACCAAATATTGTTTTAAAATATAGCATGTAGTAATTTAGTTGTTCCTACATATGTTATTGTCATCTATGAAAATACTTTTGTTATACTATTAAAAATTGTTATATAATCTTATATCCTGTCTGTTATAATTTTTACACATTTCGAATAGAACAATGTGCTTTACATGTTAATTATTTTTTTCTTACACTTGTGTTATTAATAAGCAATTCATTGTTATTTATAAAAGGACCAAATAAAATATTTCAGTCAGATTTATAGTTATTCAATTAAAATCAATTATACAAAGATGGAGGTTGAATATTATATTTAATGTTTTTATAATCAAACGAGGTAATAATTATACATATTAAATTTATATAATTCAGCATACTGTCTGTGTAATTCTTTGAGTATTATTTTCTTCACTTATGTAAAAATTGTATCTGTCTCTATATGTGTAAAGTTTATCATACCTATTTTTGAGTTTTGTTAATAAAAGCTAATGAATGATTACTACCATATTGGAAAAATAAAAGGCAATAATAAGTTATACTTCTGAATTTAGTTCTAAATTCTTGGTGTTTTATATATTTGTCTATACTTATCTTATGAAATTTGGTAGCTGTGTTTTTAGAAAGATAGTCACACTATAGAGGAGAAAGGAAATTTGCATTTTTTGTATTCATTCTTAACATTGTCTAAATAAATACTTTATTTTTCTGGAATTTTCCATGGAATTAATGACAGCTTATGTGGAACTCAAGTTGAGAAATGCAGACTTATCACTATGAGTATTTATACTGAGTTGTTTTTTATATAAGTTAATGCTAGATTGATTTTCTGTGTTTCTAGTTCATAAGCCTTTATATACAATTTTTGTTTGATTTTATGTAAAGCAATAATAATTTGGTTTGAAATAATATTTCTTGACATGGATCTAAAAGCAACATAAGCATTCAGATTTTCTCTGGTGTCAGTAACTGGAAGCATACATTTGATTTATGAATGTTGAATGTGGAATCTGATTAAAAGCTTAAATGAATTGCTTATTTTAAGAATGTTCTAATGAAAATGAATTTATGCTTCCTTAGTAAAGAAAGTATTTTTATTTGTTATTTATAACATGTTATGCATTTAAAAAATTGCGATTAATGTTTTTTTTTTTCTGTTTTATTTAAGTCGAAGACATGGAAAAAGAGAATGATATTTGATAAAAAGAGGATATAGAAATATTAAAGAGATTTATAATGGATTTAATGAAGTCTTTATATTTGTGTAAGGATTGTAATGCTTGCAATCAAAGAAGTATTTTTTAACAAAAAATTGTATTCGAAAGTCATTTGTATTAAAATGTTATGAAATTAAGAACTAAAAGAAAGCCAAGCTGTTTGAATTCTAGAAATTTTAAAATACAGTAACAGTATATATCTGTTATTATTACCCTTATCAATCAGATAAAGACAAGTGATTATAGTATATTGAGAATATATTTTATGGATACATATGTACTTTCATAATAGTGATAAACATGTGTTAATGCAAAATAACATTCCTGATTGAGAACATTTATTGAATGAAATATTTAGTCATATAAGCCATAAAATGTTTGTTTAGTTATTTTATCACTACTTGTTATATTACGACACAAAAACTTTCTGATAATGTAGTATGAGAAAAATGGAAAACCAGTTTGTGTCAATTTTTGTGAAAACATCAGTAAGAATGAGAAATCTTGAAAGAAGCCATAGAGAAGAAAAAAGGATAAAAGCTAGATAAATAGTTATATGGTTATGGCTTTTGGTAAAACTAAAATTATGCAAAAACCTGTTAATAGTATAAAAAGTTACTGATTGCACTTTATCCGAAGTCAAAAGTATTTATTAAAGATCTATGAAAAAACATAAAAGAACCCATAGAGTTGAAAAATGTTTTTAATGTGCCAATTTGAAGTAGCAGATGAAAATAGTTTTAGAATACAAGACAAGACATTATAAAAATCTTTTCAATGTAGTTGGTATGAACTGAAGACTGCATGGAATAAAAATTGAGAGAGGCATATAGACCAAAAGTTTTCCAATGTATCTTGTGTGAATGTGAATAAGAAAATGTAAGAACAAAAATCTGTCAGTGTAGTTTGTGTAAATATCAGACTGCTGAAAAGAGAAACAGGATAGATAAACACAAGGTAAAGAATGTTTTCAATGTAATTTGCCTGAATATAAGACTGCAGGTAATAATAATTTATCAGTAAGATGAAAGCACATCCAAGAGAAAAATGTTTAATCGTTATTTATGTCGTGGAGTGCAGTAAATAGTAGTTTATAAATGAAAGAACGAAGTTATACGTCAAAATTCTTTCAGATATAGTTTACGCAATATAAGACTGCAGGTAAAAGGAATTTATGACTACACAAAATGATCCATATAGGAGAAAAGCCTTTTAAATGTAGTTTGTGTCTACAGAACTACTTCAAAGAGCTATTTAATTGAGCACGAAAGATCACATATAGAAGAAACATCTCTTGAATGTGATTTACGTGACTACAAGGATACCGAAAAGAGTGATTTAATCCAGCATGTAAGAACACATGCAGGGGGAAAATCTTTTGAGTGTAATTTCTGTGACTATAAGGGTACTCTAAAGAGATATTTAATTCAGCACGAAAAGTACATATAGGAAAAAAACCTTTCAAGTGTGATTTCTGTGACTATAAGGCTACTGGAAAGATCCAATTAATAAAGCATGGAAGAATACATACAGGAGAGAAACCCTTCAAGTGTGATATTTGTGACTATAAAGCTAGTCTGAGAGATTTAAGTCGGCATGAAAGATGGCACACAGGAGAAAAATCTTTCTAGTGATTTATGCGACTACATGGCTACTCAAAAGAATCCTTTGCTTAAGCATGTAAGAACACATAGGAGATAAACCTTTTGAGTGGGATTTGTGAGACTAAAGCTAGTGAAAGAAGTTTAAGCCAGCACAAAAAAAAACACAGGAAAAAAGTATTTCAAATGTGATTTGTGCGACTATATGGCTACTCAGAAGAAGCTTTTGCTTCAGCACATAAGAACACATACACTAGATAAACCTTTTCAATGTGATTTGTGTGACAATAAAGCTGCACGGAAGAGCCAATTAATTAGGCATGAAAAACGAAACCCTTTCCAATCTGATTATAAGGCTACTCAAAAAAACATTATTTCAGCATGTAAGCACACATACAAAAGAAAAAAAACCATTCCAATGCAATTTGACTATAGGATTGCTGTGAAGGGAAAATTAATTCTTCATGAAGCAACACATACAGGAGTAAAACCTTTTCAATATGATCTGTGTGACTACGAGGCCACACAAAGAAGCAAGTTAATTCAGCATGGAACAACATGCAGGAGAAAAACTTATGCAATATAGTTTTGTGACTATAGGCCTGTTAGGAAGACAGTAATTTTGCATGAAAGAACACTTACAGGAGCAGGAAAGTTACCGCACCAATGTATTTTGCAAAAAAAACATTAATGAAAAATTTTTTCATGAAAAAGCACGTGCAGCACAAAAAACCTTTTCACTATGATCTGTGTGACTATATTGGTACCCATGGGAATAGTTTTATCCGGCATAGAAGTACTCTTACAGGTGAAAAACTTTTCCATTGTAATTTATGTGCCTATAGGGCTGTAGAGAGATGTGAGTTAATTCTCTATGGGGCCCTTTGTTATTTTTGTGAGTTAATTGTCTATTCTCTATGAACGAAGACATGGAAGAACACATACCAGAGAAAAACCATTTGGGTGCGATTTGTGTGACTGTAAAGCTTCTCAAAAGAGATACTTAGTTCAGCATGAAAGAAAACACAGGAGAAAAACCTTTCAAATGTGATTTGTGTGACTGGGGACTGAAAAGACTGGTTGATTCTGCATGGAAGAACACATACAGGAGATCTACTGCGCTTTATGTGACTATAAGGCTATTCTAAAGTTGCACTTAATTTAGCATGAAAGAACACATACCGCAGAAAAAGTGATGCAGTATTATTTGTGACTAAGGCTACTCAAAAGAGTACCTTAATTCTGCATGGAAGAAAGAACATCACATACAGGAGAAAGTCTGTAATTTAATTTGTATGACTATAGGAGGCTAGTTTTATTCTGCATAGAGCACATATAGGAGAAAATCTTTTCCAATGTAATTTGTGACTATGGAAGTTTAATTCAGTAAAGTCGACTAGCATTCAAAAAATATATGGCTTTCAAAATATTTATGCTTTCTAATCTTTTTATTAATCGTAAAGATGAATCAACACTTTGTGCCTCACTATAAAATGCATTGGTGATTACAATATTTCTAAGATATCTATAACTTTTCATTAATGAATAAATGGTTGATCAGTGAAATGGTGAAAGCTTCTCTAAGCGGTCTGCAGAGCCATTTTTGAGTCAGTTCATGTGTAATATGACAACATAATATTAGCTATTTGTGAATCACAAATTGCGGCATGAAATTTGTTACTTATATGAACATTAGATTTTGTATTAAGTTGCTAAAGTACTACGAAAATATTTGAAATGATTCACACTGAATGCGAATGTATATGTTGCTAGGACTGCAGGAAGAACAATGAATGTGATCCAGTGAAGTATAAAGTACATTCATTTTGTGTTGCATCTCATGTTCCACATATAATATTGCCTGAAAATGTTTATAAATAAGTAAATTATATTCCTAAGTAATATACAGAGATACTACCATATGTTTGTTTGTAATGTGTCAAAATATGAGAGTTCAATATAACATGATTTAGAACAAATAACTAGATATTTTTATGTCTACAACTGCTATTTTTTGTTGTGCATTTGCTAATATTGTAATGGCAGCACTTAATGTTAGATACAGTAAGAATTCAAACCACAATTTAGTTGTTTGTCATGATTGTAAATATTACAAAAACTTCACACAATTTTTGTGCTTTCAAGAAAACTAAATTTTAGTTACCAAGTAAGTGTGCATGAAATGTGAAGAATGACCATGTTTTTGATTTTAAACCCAATAGTGAAATGTCAATAAAATTATAATGGTTCTTCTATAGTGTGTCTCTGAGAAAAGCATGTTCACTTACAATGTGAAGTAATTCTGCTGCAACAATGTGGAGTGGATGGCAGAAATTTGCCCTCTATGGTTATGTTCAGCCCTCAAAATAAGATTCAGTAGGTTTTTTTACAAATAACAGCAAACTCCTCTCACCCACTGAATCATAAAGATAACTAGATTTAAAATTCACATTTTAGACAGACAGAAGGAAGAATGTAAAGAAATGGATTCACTACACGTCAAAATAATTTGGCCACATTTTTTGCAAAATTGTTTGTTTAATATAAACGTTATAAATTGATTCATTTAATTTTTTATTTAAATAATTACAATATATGAATTATGAATATTTGTTTGCTCTACATGTTAAAATATTTTTCACAGATTTTTATTCATTTTTTTAAAACTACATAATCTATCAGCATATACAGAAGAAAGTAATATGTAAGAAATACTGTTAATTTAAGTAAGCAATGGTATAATCTCTCATATTACTGATTATTGGCATGAAACACTTATTTTACTTGGAATAAGAAAGCATTAACCATACTTATATATAAATGTTGGTCATTCACTCATGAGACTATGATCAATACATTCTCTTCTTGCTTTTTATTCTGCTTCTAGAAATTACAATCCTTGTTGGTATTTTGGATGATGGTCATTGTAGTTGGATGATCATCACAGTGTCACCAATAAAATTACCGTATACAGATATGAAGTTAACATTGTGTCATTTCTTCATAAACAGTTTAAATACTAAGCATGGAAAATGTTCTAAAATTTCTTTTTAATTTAAAATTAAAGATTGTTAAAAATATAAGGTAACATCTCATAGTTGAGTCTTATTTTAAAACATTTGAGAAAATATTGATCCCTGATTTATGATTCAGGTGATATGGCAACCAAAGTTTGAGAAATGTTTATGCAGTCACAAAATGATTGTGCTCTTCTATTCTGCATGAGTAAGGTCCTCAGATTTTGGGGAGTTGAACATTAACTTGCTGTTGGGAATTGTTTTGGTGCAACAAATACTTCGTGAATCCAAGCAAAGGAGAACATTCCATTTAGAAATCTGTTGTAATGAATAATGTTAGCCTTGTTTGGGATTTAATCTTAAGTCCCTACATAAGTTTTAAAGTGCTAACATGTGGATTCACAATTTATGATTTGGAATGTGACCATGTGTTTCCTAGCTTCATCTTCATTGCTTTCTCTGTGATCATGAACTTTTGAAAAGCATTTGACAATCTTGTGACTATTTGGTTTACCACTATATACTATTTAAATCATTTGAAATGTGATAGTATTTTTGCCAATTTGTAACAAAATTTAACATTAGCATATTATTCTATTATCGGTTAAGATAGGAAATATACATATCATGTTATAACCCTAGCTAGTCGTGCTACCATCTTAAAAGTTTTATGGTGAAGAGTTTAACTGTTGCAACATGACACTTTTATTGCTTCAGAGATATTGCTATAGACAGGTTAAAAGCAGAACCAATTATTAATTATATTCTTAATAGGACAACTTATGTATGTTATGACATTTTGGTCATATGTATGTATACTCTTTAAAGAAAGAAAATAATTATGAACTTTTTTAATGAACGTGTGGATAACTTCATGAAATAAAATTATATTCGTTTATCTTTATTTTTTGTAGTCGAAATATATATTTATAAAAGCAATACACCATTAAAAACAATTACAATCATTAACATAAAATAAAGATAACAAACTTAATATTTTTACAATTAATCATCTTAAAGATATCAATTATGAATTTTTCTATGTCAGTTTTAAAATTGGAAAATTTATTTTTATTTTTTAATTCTGCATATCAAATTTGATTAAAGTGACAAATAATAATACTTGCCAATTATTGTAACATTTTTTTCCTCCAAATATTAAACTGCAAACTTTTCTTCAGTATAATAATGGATCAGAAGTGAGTCTATAAAAAAAAAAACCCTCAGTATTCGGAAATTATTAAACATTCATTTATTAACACTATTTTTAATATTTGATTGAATATAAGTATAATTTCTATATTTGGAGTTTTGCATGTAATTATATAAAAGATATGGACACAGAGTTTCAAGCTCCCAATGCACATGTGACAAAGATAAATGATCTTCAATAAATGGATCTCATGCTGAACCAGTACTCATCAGTTGGTCCAGATCATTTCTCATCCATATATATAATCAGCACTTGAGCCAGTCCATTAAAGTATGAAGATTGTCTATCTTAATATATATCTGAGCACTTATAGTATATATGTGTGGGAGATGATAATCTGGACCAACTGATGATTGCTGGTTTAGCATGAAATACGTATATTGGTGATTATTTATCTTTTCAGCATATATGTGCTTGAGTGTATCACTTGTTATTAGATAGAGTGGAGAGTGGTGGGTCATTGAAAGTCTGTGCTCATATACCCTATATTACATATATAGACACATGGTATATATTAAGCCTGTGTTTCAGTTATTATATTAAGATAGCAAATCTTCAAACTTTAATGGGCAGGCTTCAATTTATCCAACTCTTCAGTCATCCATACCATTGAAAATCTAATGATAAGTTCAAATCTCTTGTTGAAGCCAATATTATTGTCATTCCCATGTTGACTTTAAGTCAATCTGACCCCTCATATATGGTACCTTATCCAATTAAATACACAAAAGAGGGATGGGCAGAATACAGGCTGAATCTGTAATATTTGATTGAATATAAGTAATTTATATACTTGGAGTTTTAGGTGCAATTATATAAGGGGTTTGGACTCAAACTTTCAAACTCCTTTCAGTCAGCTGTTCCATCTCATACAACCAATACACATGACCACACACTTGTAAAAAAGATAAATGATCTCCAGGTTATGGATATCATGCTGAACTAACACTCATCAGTTGGTCCAAATCATCATCTCCCATACATATATATAATCATTGCTGAGTTTATATTAAGATAGAAAATCCTCAAACTTTAATGGACAGACTTCAATCTACTTTACTTTCCAATTTTCAGCCATCCATACCTTAATTAAAGTGAATATAATAGGCATAGCAATAATAATGCCATTAACAAGGGATTTGGGCTTTCCAAAAATATCCTCAATGGTATGGTTAGCTGAATTGTTGGAGAGTCGATTAGATTGAGGTCTGTCCTTTAAAGTTTGATGATTTGTTATCTTAATATAAATTGAGTACTGATTATATTTGTGTGTGGGGCTTAATCTCAACCAAGTGATGAGTACTGGTTTAGCACAAAATACATATGTTAGAGATTGTTTTTTTAAATGGGTGTGGTCATCTCTATTGGTTGTACAACATGGAACATATGGCTGAAGGGAGTTTGAAAGTTCGTATTCAAATCCCTTATATAATTACATCTAAAACGATTTTTATGTTAGATACTGACTGTAGTGATATAATAAATGATTTTTCTGAGAGCAACCAAAAAGATGTTATGTAAATTATAATCTTAAATAAATATATTAGATGTAAAAATAATGTGTTTTTAAAATATTTTTTCGATATTTGCTAGTAATAATTTTTTTTCTACAATAAAAGATTGAGGGGGTAAATATATTTTCTGTATAAAGGTATAAATGAAGTAAAACTAATTCTCGTTACTTTATATTCAACCGAATGTCAACTATCCTTTATCATAATGCAAGCTCATGTTTTAAAGAGGATTTCTTCTTATCTTACTTGAGTAATCTCCAGACTTTTGTAGCTTTTGCCTTCATTACTGAATAACATCATTTAAAACTGTACTTAAATATTAAATAGGTACTTTTTATGCTTTTATACTATTTAAGTAAATATTCTAAAACTAAGGTTTTGAACCTAGGCTGTTTACTTATATAAATCTGGCACCAAATCAATTTATATATTATTTAGATACTTCAGTTTAATGACAATTGTGAACCTTTTCTATCGGTTGTCTAGTAAGATTGTTACCCCCATCATACTATTTTATGTTTCCAAGAGTAGTAAACTTCATCATATGCATAAATGCTTTAATTCCTACTTTTAAACTTTGTACTCATTAATGAAAGTGGAAGTCAGAATTTGGTGTAGAAAGATTATCTGTTGTCATGTTTTACTCATGTTTTCCATAAATGACTGAGTGAAGATAACTGCTTTTATAAACATAACAAAAAGTCAGGGGTTTGGGGGTCCTGACGGTGATATTTTAAGTGCTGGCTCTGGCTAAGCATTTATCACAAAGCTTGCAGAGGAATTGGCAATCCTCATTGTATATAACTTACCAGCTTAAGAGATAGAGTCATGTGATCTATGACTTATTTTGACTATAACAAAAAGTCATTTCATATTTGTTGATAGTAACATTTCTAGCGAAAAAGTAGAATGGTTCTATTTTTGTCATAAAATTCAGTGTTTTAGAACATAAATAATCTGGACAATCGTGATTTATCTCATCATTTGTTCATTTTCATGTTCATGTGCAGAACCATATTATCATCATCATTTATTTTAAACATTGAAACATTTTATTCTAGGCAAGTGTAGAAACTTTTAATCTTTATAATCATGATTGATTCATTATAAGTAAATGACAAACAATATATTAGGATAATCTTAATGTGCCAATAAATAGCTGCAGTCATGTAACTAAATCTTAACATAATTATCATTTAATGTGCAAATACTTTCTATGATATTAAAACACTCGTGTTGGAAAGAATATTTAATCCCAGGCTGAAATTCTCAGAAATGTGTTAAAATTTTCTATCTTCATTATTCTTTAAATTCGAACATTTATGTTTTTTTTATTTAATCTAACTTCATTCATACGTTTTTGCACTAAAAAACTTTCAATGATTCAACATAATGATATTATCTTCTTTATTTATCTCCAAAGTTTTTTTTATCTGAGTGGTATAAGCATACACACAAGTAAATATCTGAATTATTATGTAATATCAAATCTCAACACTTCTCAATAATTCATATAAACCTGGACACTATATATCATAATTGATTTTAGCCATAAAGATGAATTGACACTGAAATACACAAAAATAATTCTTGCTTTCACATAAATATAATTATCTTATATGTTTTCAGTGAAAATTAATTTGTCCACATTGTATATATAACTAAGCTTATTTAAATTTCACATTGAGAAAACTTTAACATGCAAATTAGTCTGTTACTATTTTCAGTAAGTTTTATTTCTTTCTACAGACTAATTATCTAGTTTATGTCTGGAGTATTTTACAATTGTCCATACACTTTTATTTATTTTTAATAAATATAGTAAAATATATATCTGTGTGTATCCAGCAATTTTGTTGCTTGTTTTTGTCATATTTGTATTTTTTAGATAATGTACCATCCATGACAAGTGATCACATGATCACCATTTCTTATGCCTGCTTACTCTGACTTGCACTGAGTGGCACTCCTGGGGAATCATAAAAAGTATACTATTCATATATATATAAACATTTTTATTTATATAAAGAAAGTTGTGGATAGATAATTTTTACATGATATTAATCAGTGGATGAACTCTTGAAAAAAAGAATCTGAAAAGACTACAGCATTTGTATTAGTTACGGTAATTAATAAAGATTTGAATCTCTTTAATGAAATTTTATGTATCCTGATAGAGGGCGCTATGCAAGAAGCTTAGAAAACCGATAAATATCACAAATTTTTTTTGTTGCTTTTTTTTTCATATGTGCTTTTTTGTTTAATTTTTACTGCTAGTTTTGCTGTTTTAAAAAAGGATAACTGTGGTAAGATTTTCATAAACTTGTACATACATTTACTGCCCCACATTATATTAATTGTATCTTTTTAGGACAATTTAATTATGTGAGTTAACCTTATTGTCTCTATTGATAAATATGTATTTAAATTATATGGATTAAACTAAATTTATATAAATGTGTAATTATCATTATGTAGTTAATAGTCTTTTAATGTAAATATGTACTTTATTAACATTTACATTTTAAAAATTATATAAAGCTAATTGATATGTAGCAGCTTATTATCTAAATAGGACCACTATAAGCAAAATAACTAACTGCCTTGAACATTAGTAATCGCGTGATGTTCAATTTCTACACTTGGTAGTCTTTACCGTTTAAAAAAGTTGGAACAAAATTGGTTTGAGTAAAGAAATAAAATTAAAAATGAATATAATTTTTAAAAATATTAAACGAAGAAGAAAAAGTAAAAATCGTTGCTGTTTTTCTAATTTTAAATTAGAAATTGCTATGTCCGGACCTTTCAAACAAAGTGGAATTGGGGCTTCAAAAGAAAGAATTCGAATGAAATCATAAATCAATAAAAGATCATCAGAGCATAGTTTAGTACAAATATTTAATACAGTAAACTTAAATAATAATTCATTAAGCGTAAATTTGATACAAGATTTTGCAATTCTTTTTGAAGATGTAATAAGAGCCAAAGAGCATTTAAAGTGACCTTAGATCATATTCGTCATCTGGGATATCACTAGGTAGTAATGTATGCTGAGATCCTTCTTTTAGGTGTTTCTTCTATCTTGACGTGCTGACTTCTTCCCTGGTCTGCCACTTGTTCATATTTTTTAAGCATTTCTGTAAACTATTACTTTTTCTGTTATATAAAACTGACTTTTCCCCCACATCTAACAAGCTAATCTTTTTGTATTTGTAAGTTTATGGTATTAACACTTCTTAATACGTTAAATGTATGTGTGCGAATAGCTAACACATATTTCATTATTTCTCTTAAATGAGCCAGAGCATTATCCTCTTCAGAGTTTCACATACAGTCCTAAAGAAATAAATGCCAGCCATTTCTCTTCGTGTTTTTAGGTTGTTGCCTTACTTTTTATCAGTCAACCTACATTTTCAATTATATTCTCAATTAGATTAATTTGAGAAACTATATAGTTTCAGTATAGTATAGTCTAGTCACCAAGTGACTCCTGTTCTTGGCAGGGTTAGCATGTATCCCATTTCTTTTGTATGTGATTAACATAATTAAGGAAATGAATACTGGAAATTGTTTGAATTGAACAATGCGGATTAAGTATTTCAAAATTTACAACTTCTTGCATGTTTTCCATAATGCTATTTATATTTTTCTTCAGTTGTCAAACAACTTTCTCAGCAATCCTGTTTGATTCAGGATAATATGATAGGATACAAACAAGCTCCCCTCCCCATGCGCTTATGAAATAAGTTTAACAGAAGAAATCCCTTACCATTATCTGACATCAGGATTTTTGATAACCCAAATTTCTGTTAATATCTAAACATTTACAGCTGAATTGGTATTTTTTTACTAGTCTCACTTTCTGCCAGCATTAAATAGAACCACAAAGAATGACTTGGAATGCTTTACATAGTCCATTTGCATTTTCAGTTTTTGGCCAAGAAGACTATATCTGGGCAGTGAATATGTGATGGATTGATATGATTTGCAATTTTTTATATACTCTTCATTTTTATATCAAGGTTAGGTTACCACACACCAACTGTATACTAGGGCTTTAGCTTTTTGGCAGGACAATGTTTCAGAAATATTTCCAACATAGGACTTTTATTGCCAATTATTATATATCCTTTGTTTGTGTATAGTTGCTTTTATGAATTCCACAAGCATCTTTGACTATTTACTGAGTAATCAATCCTTTATCCAATCAACAAACATTTGGTAGTCTGTACTGGCTTTAGTCCAATGTGCAATTGATTTTACAATTGATCAATTTTGGCTGTCAGTGGGTTTCATAATTTAGTGATATCTTGCTATTTCTGTATTATATTAAGTATGTGAGATAATAAATTAGCATATTTTGCCTTTTTTCTAAATCATAATTATACATTGATAACAGATTATAGCTTAAATGATTCAGTAGTGCCTTTTTATTTCAAAATATTCTTAATAATGGTTAGTGACTAGGTGATTATAATTTTTTTCAGTCTTTTGACATTGTCCATACATGAATTCTATTGGATAGTTCACCATTTTTCAAAGAGTGACTAATCCTGTAATGTGACACATCAATTCCTAAGTATGATCAAAATGAAATAAATGCCTACATGTTACCAATGCTTTTATCTTTTGAGAACCTTTCTTTTGTGGTTTCTTTTAATTCACTGATGATTGATGGAAATGATGAACGGATATGAAAATTCTCAAAAAGATTTAAAAAAGCAAAGCCTGCCTGCAATTCTTTTATGTTCTTTAGTCGAACATTTCTAATTACTTTAACCATTTTTTGATTTAGATCTTTGGACTTGCAATAATATGATTTGAAAGTTAAATATTTTTGTATTCCAAATGCATTTCTTGGAGTTTAATATAGTTTCAAATTTTGAGTCATTCACATTTATTATCAGTTTTACTACATAAAGATTATACTGAATTAAACATTGCTAGAATATCATAAGAATATGAGGTTCCAAAGGAAAGGCGAATAACATCATAATAGTCAGGTTTGTCATTTCCTTTGACACTGGTAGTATAATGAAAATCTGTGTTCGAAACCAATTTTTTTAAAAAAAATTGATCCATCAAAGCTCACGTGAATGTCTTGCATGTAGATTGGGGTACAGACTTTAATTTATGGTTTTGTTAGTTGTTATCCAATAGTTCCATCCTAGTTTTTGTAATAATAGCTATAGGAGTGATCTATTTGACTATTGCATTGTGTATAAAAAATATCTTACATGATTCCTCCCCCTCAAAGCTTGATCTCAACACTGACACTTATCTTTTTCTGTTCAGACCTACATAATTTAGTCTGTATTTTACTTTCAGTATTGATTTTACTGATCTTTATGCATAGGGGAACAAATGCCTCTTTTAATATGGAATTTCAGTTACCTTCTGAATTGTTATTTTAACTACAGTGATAATAACAATGAGATTTCCATTTGTCTTTAAATTATGTTTTTACTAACTTAAGACTGCTTTTCGTATTTTTATCAGAAACAAGAAACAATCAGCTCTTCTATCTCATTTCCTTGCTATGGGTACAAATTTATATTGAACTTTGTTCATTTTACTGCTACATTCACTTTATCTATTTTCATTAATTGGGAAAGTTTTAGTTTATATCTTATTTGTTTTCAGTATGATACACTGTTGCTAGGTGATTTATGTTTTCACAACTTTTACGTTTTGTGGAAAATTTAGTTTATATCTTATTTGTTTTCAGTATGATACACTGTTGCTAGGTGATTTATGTTTTCACAACTTTTACGTTTTGTGCTTTTCCACTTGCACTTATGGAATGGTAGCATTCTAATTTTATTTTTGGCATTTCATTGTGGAATTATTTGTTTGGGGTCTTCTGCTGCACTGGACTGATCTTTTATATGGATTCAGACTGATTTGTATGTAGTGGATCTTTCAATGGCAGTAGTTGCAGTTACAATTATTCATTGGTCATATTCCGCAGAAATTGTTTCAATAAAGCTTCCTCCAAGTAATCTCCACACACACAATTATTTGCCAAATTTCTCAAAAAGCATTACATTCTCTATATTTTTTCTTCTTCACTTCATATCTATTATATAAATGAAGGTAAATCATATGTTTAGAAAATTTAGGGCTAAAATGATTGCTAAGTCTTTTAAGTAATTTTGCATCATAAGTTTACAGTGTTGTCAGATTTGCAAAGTTGGTTTACAATTTCAATGACTTTAGAACCTGAACAAAGTCACGTAATGTAACCATTTTCACATCTATTATTTGCAATAAATATAAACTATTGCAAATAGGTTACTCAGAAATGTTATTAATATCAAATTCCTGGATTTTCCACTGTGCCTCTGTAATGCTATTACTAATCAACTATGCTTTGATGTATTATTTTACTTCTTTAATAATTTACTTTCAATTTTAAGGAAGTGTCATACTGTATACTTTCTAGTTTTAATTTAATGTTTTGTACCCCCACCTACCCAAAATTTTCATCCATGTCAATAAATATATATCTGCTGTGGTCAAAGAAACTGCATCCATGATGCCAAAAGAAGGAATCTAAATAAAAATGTAAATCAAGAAATTTAATATAAGGCCAAATATTAATAATTTCATTAAGTATAAAATTTTATACAAGATTTAATTTATAGTATAATATTAATAGATGACTACTTACAATTTAATAGTTCAGGCTGAGGGTTTACTAAAACCATAAGACAGATGATCTTTTCAATGTTCTTACATTTCACTTTTCATCTACAACTGGTGTTTACTTGTTACTGAAGCTTGCCCAGATTTTTTTTCACTAGGTATTTGTTCTACTTTGATGGATTGGCCTTGCTTCCTAATTTCCTTTCTAATAATGTTCTGGAATTATCTTTATCTAAGAATATAATTTCTATTTTAAGAATACTATTTTACAAATATTTAATTTTGTTCAGTTCTGTTATATAAAAAATATTTCGTCCGTCTTTTTAATTTACTATTTTGGATGTTTTTGGATTTTGCATTTATTTTATTTATAATCTCTAATTATTTTGTTTACACAATTTGATATAAATCTTGCTTTATGTAAGGTTTTAGCATATATATGTATATACACTTAGTATATTAAATAGATTTGTGTGTGAATTGCTTAGTTGCATGTATTCTATTATTGTTCTTCACTGAACCACAGCAGAAATCATACCATAACATATGTAAAATTTGTAAATTATGTCAAATGAAAATCCTGTCCAAAATTATTGTTTTTGCTTTTTTTTGCTTTTTTATTTATAATATCCTACGGACAATGCAACTTAAATCTGCACTATGGCAACATTTTTATATAGTATTGTTGTTATATAGAAATAATTCTACTGCACCATTCTAAATTCAGCTTATTTAATGACATTGATTTTAAAACATTTGTTTAATATTTAAATTTATGATATTACATCTATTTTGACTTATATAGTGTTTTATGTATAAGATTTAAATCCTAATAAGTGATAAGGATTAAGATTTCTTCTTGCCGCATTGTAAGATATGATGTTGGTTAACGAAAGGCTAGTTGTCTTTCTATCTTGCTGCTGTTTTTTTTTCCACTTTCTTTTATTCTATCTTTAGTTATTTAGATTGGTATAACTATTGTTATGAATGTCATGTGTTTTGTCATGTCTCCATTAAATGTAACCATGGGATTGCGTATTCATGAAACAATTTTTTCATTCTTTAATTACATATGTCACTTTTTAAAATCTTATGTTTTTTTTCTCACTTTTTTGTTCTACTGTCTTTTGTTATTTATATAGTTATAAATTTGTATCATTATGAATCTCAAGTCTTTTGTCATTTCTCCATCATTAAATGTAACCATGCTATTGTGTATTCATGAAACAATTTTTTCACTCTTTAAAAAATAATAGTGATGGTACATTTGGCATATTGGTTATCCTTAGCTAGGCAGTAGAATCTATAATGAATGGCTTTCAAATTGGATTTAGGGCAGGAGTTTTACTGAACAAATTATTACAATCTTATTTAAGAAAGAGCCTCATTCCCTTGACTACAGATATAGAAACGTTTAAAAAAGTTGATCTGAAAATAATCTATTTGCAAAATCTTGGAGACAAAATATGTAGCATATATTAATCAGATCTAAGAAAATAGACATCAAATAAATCTAATAAATAAAATATTCTTTTGCTTCATAAATTATGAATAGTTTATCACTATTACAGCACCTTTTTTAAAATTAAGTACTTAATTAATATAAATAAATATATTAATTTTATTAATAAAAAATATAAATATACTTCCAAAATTATCTTCTATTTTTTGTTGTTATATGATACATTCACTAACAATGTTGGCATCAGCATGGGATTTGGGCATTCTATCAGATTTTCAATTATATGGATGCCTGAAGAATTGTAGGTTGGAGTATATTGAAGCCTGCCCATTAAAGTATAATGGTTTGCTATGTTAATATAAACTGAGCACTGATTATATATGTGTGTAGGAGGTGATAATCTGGACCAACTGATGAGTGCTGGTTTAGCGTGAAATATGTATATTGGTGATTGTTTATCTTTTCTACATGTGTATCAGTAGTACGAGATAATGTGGATATTGAAGGGTGCTTGAAAGTCTGAGTTCGAATTCCCTATATTTGTCAGTGTTTTTATAAATTTTTTACTAGAAAACAAATAAAATGTCACTAATCAAAACAATTAGCCAGGTCATGATTTTAATTTTTTATTAATGATTTTATAATTTTTACAAATCATTTTTTACTCCCCAGTGAATCTTAAAATTGCTTGGAATATAAAATTTTGAATATAAATAAAATTATTTTTAATAATTAGTTTGCTGCTGGTAGTTATAACAGCTCCTGAACCTAGGTGATAATGCAAGGAAAAAGTGCCTTCTTGACACAGGGATGTTAATTTTAGGAATGCACATAGTTATGATCTTAATGTGAGTGACAAATAGTTTTCAGCTTAATTTTTTTATGGATATAGTTATCTACTTCCATAAACTCAATTTAAATAAATCCAGACTTATATTGACTTTTATCAGCAATTGAAGTTTGAGAATTAAGTTCACAATCTAATTCTAGAAAAAGTGCTATATACCTCATTGTTAAATAGTACTATGGGCAATTTTAAAGTACTCGCATCAAAGCAATTTTGGCATTTTTTTAGTACGATCACAAGAGTTTGTCATATTAACCTTGATGTCCTGAATGTCATCAAAATGTCTTCTTTTCAATACTGCTTTTATGTTTAGTAAAGAAAAAAGCTCATTTGAAAATAAATAAGAGATACAGTTATTTCTTAACTTGCTGAAACCTACAGTTTTATGTAAACTAGTACATTGTTGTGATGCAATAGCCATGAATTCTTGGTGAAAACTTTAGAACATTTTCATCTAGCTTTATTATGCAGTCTTTACATAAACATGGCTGTTTGCCCAATTGGTACAAATTCATAATGAACCATCCCTCGAATATCAAACAAAATTAGTATCATTATATTGATTCTTGATTTGGACACGTGAAATTTTGTTAGTCATGATGAATTGGCTAACTTTGATTAACATGACCCATAACATTGCTTTGCCTATGTAAAAGATCGTAGTAAACTTTGACTTTTTTTTTATTTTGTTTAATGGGCAAGCTTCTTTAGGACCATTTGTGTACAGAGCTTTCTCATGTCAATATTTTCAGTTGATTTTTTTTGATATTTACTTAATCTACTATGCTTTTCACAGTTAACTGATTATTTTGACTGACAATCCACTCAATTTTTGCATTTCATTAGTTGTGCCTGTTACTGGCTGCCCTAATCTCTTCAGCACTGAAACCCCCCCCCCCCCCCAATAAAAAACAGTCTGTGTTACTGTCGTTTTGGCATTATCACTGTAAACATGGACTAGCTACTTTCAGACTTTATTTTCACTTTTATCAAATTTATCAAGAAATTTAATGTTTGTTCGATGTATATCAATAATTAATGCCATTCCACAAGACTCTGGTGCACATAGTCATGATTAGAGCAATGATAAACTGAGATACCAAGTTAATGAAATATTACCTAGTTATTTATACAGAAGTTTATTTAAGTTATATATGCTTTAGTTGCATTAATTTTCCACCACTGGCGCTGTTTGACCGTTTGGTTTCATTAATTTTAGTTGCATTTTTGGTTGCAATTTTTTGAACAATTACATTTTGAAAATAATCGCGAAATATAACATGATGTTTATTTAAGTTCAAATTTACAATTGAATTTGAGAAAAGTACGCAAAGCATAGGTAATATTACTAATTTTTTTTTATTAATATTTTCTTAAAATGTAAAAATATTTCTGTTATCAGATATTTATGTTTTTATTTCTTGGTGCATATTCGCGACCCATTAAAAATTTAACTGACCCAAAGGTTAAGAAATGCTATTATAGATCATTGTTTAAAATTGTCAAGCAATGCTTTATCGTAATTTTAAAATGATTATATACATGCCCAAAGTACAAAGTAATTTATGATTTATTTTTCTTTATCTAATTTATTCATTAAACATAACATCTCTGTAAAGTATTCATAAGGTTAAAGATATATATTTTAGTAAAAAGATTAATGTTTTATTAGCATATTTTAAAAGCAATCAATTTAGATGTGTATGACATTACATTTTTACAAATGTGTATATATATATGCATGTATGTTTGAATTTTTGTGTGAATTTAGATCACATGGATATTTTAAAAGTTACATTATTAAAAAATGTTTTAAAATGTAATAATCTTGTTTATTAAAATAAACAAATGTATTTTTATTTTTAAAGAAGAAATTAAGTTATCTTTGTTTTTCAAATTTAAAAGGAAGACATATTGAGAGAGTTACTATTCTGTTTGTCAAAGAAAATAAAACTAATATACAGAAATACAGTAATTCTTTTAAAATAAAGGAGATAAATTCAAGATACTTATTGGTTATAGTATTTAACTAATGACTTTGAATTTACATTAACAAAGAATATATATAAACTTGTGATTTTAAGATGCCACTTGCTTACTTATTTGTCCCTCTCTTTCTCCCTATATATATATATATTGATAACTTCAGTTATTATTGCATTTTACAGTATTATATATATATGTGTGTGTGTGTTATGAATATTTTATATGAGTAACAATATGAATAATTAAACAAGAAGGTTTGATATTTGCTTCTAAAGGTTGACTGTAATATTTTGAAAGATTTTTCAAATAATTAAATTGGAATTTGTTTCTTCAATTATTATGGAAGAAAAAGTTTTAAAAATGCTTGTAAAGTTTTAAATTTATAAGTTAATACTATATCTATATAATTATATGAATGCTAATGAATTGATAATTTATAAAAGATAAAATAATAACTACAAATGGCATAATCATCATGAATCATTAAGAATTAATGTGCTAAATAAATTTCTGTTAATTTTTTTTAAAAAGCTCTTCTGGGAAGTATTGGATTTTAAAATGAGATTCTAAAATATGAGATTCTGTTTGTGGATTTTGAATTTAATAAGTGATTTAAAAAACAGAACTCTATATGATAAATATTGATTACTGTTCATGAAGATTGTATATTTTATTTATGTGATTATATTTGATTTAAGATTGTTTTAAAAAATTCATTTATTGTACATATATGAGAGAATAAACATATATATATATAAACACAACTAAGCAAAAGAAAATCTTAATCCAATTTATATCTAAATAATCATAATAGATTTTATTCAATAATTTGTTTTGTTTACTGTTACATGCTCAGTAGTAGAAGCAGTCGATGTCTAATCATCATCAAGCTTCATGCTTCACCTGTGGGGCTGCAATTCAGACCTCATCCTAAATATATGCTATTCACCCACACACTGTATGCATAATGATTAGAGAAATTAGTAAAAGTAATTATATTTAGTAAAGTGAAACAGTAGTTTGCGTGATGCATATATATATATGAACGAAGCAATAATTTTATTAATATTTATTGCTGAAAATTAGATGTTCTTTATATAATGGTCAATCTTTTTATATACCTGTATTTTAATTAAAATGTTGAAATGTAAAAACAAGGTAAAATGGGGAAGGCTCGAAATACTGAAATTATCTTGATCTAGATTCAGATCATTTTTATTAATTAAAATTATAAATCTTAATTGAAATCACAAGCAATTCTTTTGTTAGTTGTTTTCAAATCTTTAAAAATACATCAAATGGTATTTCGAGCCTTATCTGTTTTAAAAATATTTTACTAATTAAATGTTTTTATTTAATCCAGAGATTACAGAGATAGCTGTGGGCAACTAAGATTGCATTCTTGGCGAAATTAAAATGTTTATAAAAGGGCCATAGAACAAAAGAAGTTTAATTTTTAGTTTAGTTCAGTGGAGTTTTAGTTGAGTGTAGTTACTTTTCAGTGGAGTTCGTTTAATTACTTTTCAGTTTAGTTACTTTCAGTAAAATAAATTTTAAGAAGCCAACACAAGTTCTGCACTATGAAGTTTTAGTAGTGGAATCTTTCACCTTTCTCTTCTTCTCTCGGAGAACTGCCTGCTGCGCCGTCAAGTTCCATCCGTTTGACCGGCCATACAAGATGACTGTCTGCCACTATGCTGCTATCCTTAGGTAACCTTTAATGTGGAGCTGCCTTTAGTATAAAGTCCTTAAATAATTTGTTTATCTAAGATATAATGAAAACCTCACATTTTATTCGTGTATTAATTCATAAATCTATTAATTATGCTCTGAAATTCTCTCTGTAATCCCTTACTAATATAATGTATTTTAACTTACCTTTCACGTTTAATTTATGTTATATAGCTTTGTGCGGCTCAATTAAATATTTAACTTATTTTGTTTAATGTATAGATGTAATTTATTTTCTTTAATATGCCAAAAATCACCAAATTCGCGAGTTTGGAAAAGGGGGAAAAATAATTGTTTAATTTGGAAACGGGGCTTCATTTAAAACTTATCAATAAAGTTTTGTTTATATTAAATAGAAATTGCTCGCGAGTTTGGTTTCATGTTAAATTCGTTATTCTTAAAGTCAAAAACTTTTACTGTGGATAAATTCTGCTAAATTAACTGCTTTGAATTTGTTTTTAAAATTTCATTTTAAAAGATGTGAACCTTGATTAATATAATTAGTCCATCCTTTTCTGCTGTTGCCTAAAGGGCTAATGTAATCCGTAATACATATATGGGAATCGAATTTAAATATAAATTTTATTAGCTTAATATTATAAATAAAAGTTATTATTCATTATGGATTTGTTAAATGACTCAGAATTGAAAACAGATTATTGTGCAAGAGGTTAGACCATTTCCAAGCTTTAAAATAATATTATATATGAAAATTATATTATAAAAATTATATCGATGTCCAATAATGTTGCTGGCCTACATTTTTGTTTATGCTGATATTTTATCTTTTCCATTTCTTTATGTCTTTGTTGTTGGGGACGTCGGAAGTCTGAAGCTCCCATCCTACTTTTCAAAATCGTTCGTAATCAGGGATACTACTCCCTGTGGAACGTGAGGTTTATGTGCTGCAGATGACCATACAGTTGGCTCTGGGCCTTTAAATCCAGCCTCTCTAGTGGTACCATTCGCCAGAATGCGCGGATGTACTACACCTAAGTTCGAATTGAGTATTGCATTTTTAAATGATAAAATATCCACAATCGCCATGCTAGTACTGTTACTCTCCTCCTTAAGTTGATCTCTGTCTGCCTAACCTTAGTAAGTCACAATGATGTGTTAAAGATAATGATTCATTTCGTAAAAATACATTCAGTTCATTGAGTTAAACTGCTTTCATTTAAAACCGTTATCGATTCCCATTGACGTAAATCTAATTTGTATTAATGATTGTATACTTTATTCTTGTAAATGTAGCGCATTGTTTCTTATGTATAAGTTCCAAAGACGTCTTTTTGAAACAATGCCAATAAAAATATATATAATGATTTTCTTAAGATAGGTAAATGATTAAAATTGTATATTTTGCCTGTTTATCAAATAAATCATTTACTACTAAACCTGTCACGATCTTTTATATTTATTTTAGACATCCACAACATCCTGTTAGTAAAATGTTATTAAATTGGCATATTAACTTTGCACAAGTTATAATACACTCCACAAAATTATATTCGTTAAATAAATGATGTAAAGGGGATTTTATAAAAACAAATCCCCAAGTTTTGTAAACGTATAATATCATTCCCAGCATGAAACACTTTTGTAATATATATATAGATGCCTTTTCTTAATATATTATTAAATATATATTTCATGTAAATCCTGGTTTGTTGTTGAATTATTATTTTCTAATTAGTATTTAGAACTATTTCTTTAGTTAATAACTTAGCATTAATAAATATAACTTTCATAAATGTAATTCCTGGGCTACTCTGATCTCGATTATTATTCTGGTCTTATACTTTACCGCTTTGCTTCTGGGCCCGGAATTAAAATAATTGTATTGTATCATCAGGATTGTTGTTCATTGGGTCAGAGACTCGAAGAATAGGCAAATAGGTTAGAAGTCAGGATTGCTCCTGACCTATGTATCTCGAGCATGATAGGATTCGAGGTACTTTTGCTTAGGATTTGAATCTTGTTAAGTGAGCATACTATTTTGGCCGGTACAGTAAGCAAAGTGTAACAAATTAATATTTTCTTTTATATAATTTATACACATTGGTCATTGGAGACAATAGATAAATGGATTTTTTTTGGTTTGAGAAATAATGCCTTGCAACATCTTATAGTGCAAACAGACATAATATTCTATGATATTTAAATTATAACAACATATTTATAGTTTCATTAATTTTGTGAGTAAAATTATTTATTAAATTCAAGTTTAGTGTCTTATTCAAATTAATAGATAGATGCTATAGTAATCATAATTTAGAATCTCATTGCAAATGTGAGCATATAAAATCTAATTCGCAAATGAAATAAATGTTATTACTGAACTGGAATTCAGTAATTATTAAAGTGAGTTTAATTTCTTTATTATCAGCCACTGATATAAGAGGAAGTTAATAACTTGATTATAAATTTTATATAATTATTAACCTTAAACAATTTAATTCAAATTAAATATCATAAATTAGTTCATAGAAATAAAAGGTTTATTTATGAAGAAACTATTCTGGGGATTTTGGATGAGTAGGCCCTAGATAGGAATTTTATGCACAAGCCTTCTGGCATCCATTGATTACTCTGGTTGGCACAGGATGGCACTACTGTATGGAGAGTTTGTTTAAGATAATAATAGAAATAAGTTAATTACACAAAAAATAGGCAATGCTAAATAAAAAATTGTTTGGATTAAAATATATTGATTAGCTTTATAAATAGTTAAGCATTAATTCAGCTTCAAGCCACCATATTGAATTTTTTAAAATACTGGCTTGAGACACAATCTTCACAATAACTTCAGTTTTAATTATGTTAGAGCAAAAACAATTACATTGCTAGAAACTAAAAAAATTAAGGAAAACAATAAGCATAAAATAAATAGTGGTAACTAAAAAATAAGGGAAAAAAAATTTTCACATCCGAATTATTATTTTATTGTTTGTTCATAATTTGGAAATTAACATTAACTAAAACTCAAAATACATCTTCAGTGATAATTTCTTTATATTCCTCACAAAATTATCTTTCTAAACATGTATAACATGTCTTACCCGAGATAATCCACAGCTTCACTATCTCCAAAAGAAGTCTGATATGACTTCTTCATTTTTATCTTATACCCCAAATGTTTCTAAATGTCAAAGGCGTCATCCTAATAAAAGATACAAAAGAAATCATAGCAATTGGCTTCTTGTCTATCTAAAACTAGAAATTGTAGGCTTCTATCTATATCACTGATAAAATGAGTTTCATCTCTTCATTTTATATTTTTTGTGTACATCAGTGATGTTTATATTCTTTATGCACAGAAGTGATGCTATCTTGTTATATTTATTGTACCACATAGATATAATTTATTTGCATATAGTCCATTTTTTAGCTAGACTTTAAAATAATTTTATGAAATATATAGCAAAACCAAAGTATGAACAAGAATAAACATAAACAAGAATCAGAATTTGATTATATGTTTGTGTATGCAATGTTTGTGTACATTTGATTATTAGTTTTATAACTGGTTATATTCTTTATGCACACAAGTGATGTTTATATTCTTCATGGTCACCAGTGATGTTTATATTCTTTATGCACACAAGTGATGTTTATATTCTTTATGCACAGAAGTGATGCTATCTTGTTATATTTATTGTACCACATAGATATAATTTATTTGCATATAGTCCATTTGTTAGCTATAGACTTTAAAATAATGTTATGAAACATATAGCAAAACCAAAGCATGAACAAGAATAAACAAAAACATAAACAAGAATCAGAATTTGATTATATGTTTGTGTATGCAATGTTTATATACATTTGATTATTAGTTTTATAACTCATTACCTGTAAACCATATTATATAAACATAATGATTTTCAAAAAGTATAATTTATTATAAATAATAAATTATTATACTTTTTGAAAATCATTATTTTAAAAATAAGTGGATTATTGTAGATAGAACGTTAGAAAATTACGATAGATATGAATTCTATATGAGCATAAATAAATATATAACTACAAAGTAACACACAGTAATTTACAAACTAAAATTAATAAAAAAAGATAATTTTTTCAAAAAATTAAAAAAAAAATTAAAATTTTATGCTTACAAATCATTACGTTGAAGCTCTATTGTAGGACTTGTTTGTGAATACTACCAGAGAATTTTTCACTTTCAGCCGATAAACCATTTTTTGTCTTTTATTGCTTCATTATAAATACAAAAATTATCAAAAACAAAAAAATTAAATACTGTGGTCAATTAAAACTTCTGCAAAAAATCCAAATTTCAACCAATTTTTTTGAGATAGAGATCGCTGGAAAGCTACATTATTAAGCTATCGAATGCTTCTATTTTGGTTGACATCATGCTTATAATTTTTTATGTCAGTAAAGAAAAAACAATATCATCTGACAAGTGACCACAGAGCTCTCACAGCACTCTTGGAGGGCAAGAAGTTAAGTAATAATTAAACATTGTATCTAACATAAAATTTCAATTTTTATACTAATAATATTTATTTTATTTGGCATAAAATAAATTTCTACTATTAACTTTCTGTCTTATAACCATAATAAAATCTAAATAATATGTTTTTAAATTTGTCTTGGAAAATTATATGACCATTTCAAATTATTTAGCTATCTTATACAAAGGATTTTAAAGCAGATTTTAGAAGTATAAAGTATTGTATGTTGCATGCAGAAAATCTGATTCTTAGAAACAAGAGTTATTATACAACTGCATTGGTTTATGATTATGCAAAGTAATTTTACATATTCAATGACTTTAATAATAGTACTAATCTGGCAATAATTTTGAAAAGCATAAGGAAGAGAAAAATACCAAATTTTGAAAATTAGGGCATGGAAAATACAAGACTATACAAAAATGTGCCCACGTGCTGATCATTTTGTTTGCAGCAATTTTTTTAACATGTGAACAGCATATTAAGAATAGCAGGTAGTTGAGGAGAGACCATACTGCCACCATTAGATGGCACTGCGACATCATCAACAACCGGCCTGAAACCTGTAAGTGATAAATTTATTTACCAAAGTGGCTGAAAAATGACAAATACAAAAAATCGATGAATGTGGCTGAAAAAGGACAAAAAAAACAGATGAAAGTGGCTGAAAAATGACAAAAAAAAAAATCAATGAAAGTGGCTGAAAAATGACAAATAAAAAAAAACCCGATGAAAGTGGCTGAAAAATTACAAATAAAAAAAAACCTGATGAAAGTGGCTGAGAAATGACAAATAAAAAAAGAGAATCGCTGAAAGTGGCTGAAAAATGAAAAATAACAAAATCGATGAAAGTGGCTAAAAAATGACAAATAGAAAAAAACCTGGTGAAAGTGGCTGAAAAATGACAAAAAAACCCCGATGAAAGTGGCTGAAAAATGACAAATAAAAAAAGAGAATCGCTGAAAGTGGCTGAAAAATGACAAAAAAAACCTGGTGAAAGTGGCCAAAAAATGACAAAAAAACCCCGATGAAAGTTGCTGAAAAATGACAAATAACAAAAGAGAATCGATGAAAGTGGCTGAAAAATGACAATTAAAAAAAAACCCGATGAAAGTGGCTGACCCCCCTCTAAAATCAAAATTTGTTCACTTAAATCGAAAAATAAAAATGGCTGAAGATATATGTACACAAGAAATACATAAAAAGTAGAAATTATTTTTAAAAAAACAAAATGGTATCAAATCCTGTAATAATTAAAATTTAAAAAATAAATAAGTCTGTGATTAATACAAAAACAAACATGGCAGACAAAATGTGGGAAATCCAAAGCAACGGTTATATATGAATGGGCAAATGATTAAGTAGCTGTCAATATTTGCAAACGATCACATATAAAAGCAGTGGTTATATAAGCTAAAAAGAATATTACTGTTTTGAAATGATGGCATATCATGAAAAATAAGTCAAATTAAGTAGCTGTCAATATTTGCAAATGATCAGATTTAAAAGCAAAAGTTATATTAACTAAAAAGAATATTACATGAGAGAATCTATTTCTCAAATTGCATCAAGAATATGATCAAAAATAATTAAAATGCAAATACAGAATTTGGTGTATTACGAAGAATAACTGAGTAACTTTTCAAAAATATACATTTAATATTTAAAAAATAAAAAGACTATTTGCAAATAAGAAATCACAACACTTAAATACAGAGTAATAAATAGTAAGTAATTAAATATATTAGCAAGCTTAAAATAGAAAATTTAAAATCATCAACTACAGTTTCAGGAAAAATTATATTTATTGGCAAGAATGTTACAAGATGTTATTTTAACAAGCATTTAAATAATTAAGAATATTAAAATAGAGAGTTTTAAAAATATATTTGTAGAAATATTACCAAATTTTTGTTCAGAATTCAGTTCGGTGCCATTTACACAATGAGTTGATTGACATCCTTCTGCCATGTTTACAATTCTTTAAAATTTTAGCCCTGTAATCTCAGCCGATCTCCATGTGAGTAACAGCAGATTAAAAAAATAATTTAACACAATACAAAACACTAGCCAAGTTATTTAAAGAAGTTTCAGAGTGAAATGTGACATAATAGCTCTTTCTTACATTAAAAAAATAGTTGCAATTGAAATGTGACGTAAGAGCTACTTCTTACATTAAAAAAATATAACATCCCAATCCAATTTAAAATAATACATGTTTCTTCAGCATTTAGCCCAAGAGAAAATATTTTCTTAAAAAGATACTTTAGTATTATATTCTGTTCATAGTAAATATATATAAGATGGATATTTCATTACGTTTTATTTAAACAAAGTTGCCAATTCCTTTTTTTTATTTTTAGTATGAGATGTCTAATTATAAATGTAAATTTTCCCTTCCCACCAAATAGTGTTAATTAATAAATGAAGTCAGTGTAGATTTTCAAAAAATATACTAAATACTTTTAAAAGAAAAGTACTTTCAACATCAAAAAAGGTACTTTAGTATTATATTCTGTTCATAGTAAATATATATAAGATGGATATTTCATTACGTTTTATTGAAACAAAGTTGCCAATTCCTTTTTTTTAGTATGAGATGTCTAATTACAAATGTAAATTCCCCCTTCCCACCAAATAGCGTTAATTAACAAATGAAGTCAGTGTAGATTTTCAAAAAATATACTAAATACTTTTAAAAGAAAATTACTTTCAACATCAAATTATTTAGCTGTAAAGCAATTATTTTTTTCCTGGCAATTATTTTTTACCACCATGGTAAAACACCATCTATTGATCATAAATACAAACGATAGCAAGTTACTGATATCAGACCCATGTAGCTATCTGGCTTAGTTTGAAGACATTACATGTCTGAAAAATTCATGCTTGCAAACTGATAGGAACTTGTTGCATAAACGCTTGGAGTCAGTGTTTAGATCTAGTTTCTAGCCCTATCCTTCACTGATGATAGCTTGAAATCAGCTGATCTGAAGGTGGAGCAAATGAAAGAGATAGTGAATTCCGACTCTTTTGACGTTTATGTAAACAAATATACGCTTGTTCGATGGTTTTGGTAAAACGTCATCTATTGATCATATATATATTATTAAAATATATATATTACTTTATAATAAAACTTATACTTTTATACTAAAAATAAATAACACTTATTTTAAAATGGAGTTTTGAGACAGATTAAATCAAGATAACAAAAAAAGAAATAAGATCTTGCAAGTTTTTTTTAAATAAAAGCTTGTTTTTTTTTTATTTGTTTCTAATTCGTTGGAATTTTTAAAGATAGGAGACGAAAGAAAGTATAAAATTTTCTGAAATTAACCCTATTGTTGAAACTTTAAATTAAGCTGAGGTATCTTTATATTATTTATTGTGCTGATCAATTGAAATGTTTCCACATGATTATAAACAAAATATGAAAAAAAGGAAGAATATGAAATGTGTGAACTTGCACTTTGAAAAAAACTATAAATTACGGATTTGCCTTTTGTTTTATTATTAATTGGAATTTGGCTGAAGTCAGTATCTGATATATTGGTTTTAATTCGGTTTGGGCTCTTCAAAAAAAAAAAAATCTGCAAATTAAATAGAGAAAAATGTTGAGTGGTTATAGACAACAGAACTTTCCCCTTTGGGAACCTCCTTTTTATTACCACCTGGAATTGCCACTGGAAATGCCAACATTGCTTAGGACATTCAGAGCTAGTCGAGGAAAATGGACTAAAATGAAAATTCTGGCCAAACCATGAGCATAAAATGAAATACTTCACCCACAGGACCAATACACTGATCGATCAGGGTAAACTGACTTTTCTTTTTATTGCAAGAAACATTTACATGATAATATAAGTATTATGTATAAAGGCGTATTTGTGAAAATCCTCCACTTCAAACATATATGTTTCAACAATAGAAAGGGGGGTCTTATATTTATTTCACTAATTTAAATTAATCCGCGTTATATTGTTTTTTATTCTATATTTTATTAATTAAACTTACCTTTCTATCTTTGTTATTCTGATAATGTATATATGAATATAAAAGTAAAAAAATTCTATACTCGATCGAAGGGAATATGTATAGGATTTAACATTAGAAAGAGGAGGTTTGAGCATGCTTGCTAACAAGAACTCTTATAGTAAGTCACCCTTGAATGCACTCATAGTATGTATTTATTGTAATTATTGATAAAATTTTATACTTTTAACCGCTAATTATATTATTGGTTGTATGAGGTAAAAATCAAATCTTTTAATTGGCCAACTCACAAACTGAAGACAAAGCCTATTGTTAAAACATATTCACCTATAATATTAAATTCAACTCAGATACGTTTATAAAAAGTATATTACTATTTTTTCAGGTTATGAAGAGAACGAAAGTTCTTTCAAAAATAAATTGCTATTTATTTATTCTAAAATATTCAATTTCGGCAACATAAAAGCTGTAATATAAACAAAAAGGTCGACTTTTACGTTATAGAAAAGTAAATATTTCTTTTAAATATTTCTTTAATATTTTTACTAAAATCTTCAATATTTTTCGAAAATAATTGTTTTTTTATTATTCTCTCTGAAAATCATTTGTAATTACTGAATATATACTTAATATTCTTTAAAATTATATTCGAAATGAAAATCTCAGCGTTTTTCTTTATTTTCTTTGATCAGGCGGTTTCTTTGTTTTTTCCAGCCAATCAGAATGTCTTTTTCGGCTGAGAGCATGCTAAGAACCAATCAAAACTCATGTTCTTTCTTTGTTTAGGTTTAAATGCGTTTTTTTTTATTTTTTACTTGTAAAATAAATCGGAAGAGGTCACCATCTTACAGAACTTTTAAAAATCTATTCAATACCTGTAAAACAAATATTTTAGCATAAGAACTAGCAGAGTTAGAGTGATGTCAGATGTCTACGAGGAGCTTCGTAAGAAACAGTGTTTTGGTCTAATAAAGTGCCGGCGCATGTTACTTCGAGAATGATTTGTTAAATCTGAATTAGTAAGAAATAGATCGGGATGGCTTGATTAAATAAATGTGAGGGAAGGGAATAAAAAGAGAATAGGAGAAAAGTATAATAAATGTGTCAATATTAGTCAAGTAGTGGTCTGATTTTTAACTAGTTAAATAGTATATTTCATTTTATAAAATTTTAGTCTGATAAAATGAAATAATTGTAGAGATTACACTTGGTGACTGCTGTTCGAAAACAAATAATTAACCGTGATTATAAAAACCAATCCGGTCCAGGCTGAAATGCTTGGTGGCGCCCTCGACCAGCCACCGTAGATCTTTGAAAAATTTTTGATTGTGGCAAAATGTTTTGGCACAGAGGGTAGGGTAGAGAAAAATTAAAAGAAAATGGCTTCCCTACATATAGGGCTCATTAACATAGCGAAGGACTCGAGGAAAGAGTTAGGATGAAATTAAGAATGACGTTTGGATGTGTGCAGGGGGGGGGAGGGGGTGAAATAGAATCCGAGGGAAGGAAAGGGATTACAGAGGGTAGTTGAAGTGTTTTTTTTTGTCATTCCAAAAAAGGAATGAGCTGGTATTTTTAGATCAGCTCATGTATATATTATAACATTAAAAGCACATATATATTAGCTCAAAATATTTTTTATATATATTTTTAAAAAAAGCTTTTTTATTATTATTATTAATTTTAAATATTGGAAAGGGTGTGGGGATAAAAAAGATTAGATTTTTTATTATTAATTACATCTATTGTTGAAACTTCCCAAATTATAAATATTTCATTATCTATTTACACTAATTAAAATTTTTCTATTAATTAAACAAAGACAAATAAATTGGACTAAGGATAGACGATCTGCAAGTCTGAAAATTTCCACAAATGCTTCTGTAGTGCATTGGATGAACTACGAACTAATAAAGATTGCCTAATCGTTGTTAATAAAATAGTCTCTTCTGAGAGTTGCACTAAGATTTTAAAGATACTTCACAAAAGTTGTCCAATCATAGAGCTATTTTAGTGCTAACTAAATGATGGCTAACATTGATGTGAAAAGTAATTGTATATACCAAAAACGCAAATCATATGGGTGAGATTTTAATGTCTTCAAAAATTGTTTTCTATTTCCCTGTTCTCATCTGAAGACTCCCTCAATCCTTCGAATTAGTCTTTCAGATAATTAATAATGTACAAAGCATTATAATGAATAATCCATATGAAAATTACTGTATTGTAGAGTAAAAATTATTTATATTTATAAACTATTCGTATATATAAAAATGAGTTTTATATAAAGACCGTGGAAAAAGTGTTTTTATATTAATCAGTGGATGGATCCTTTTAAAAAAACAACTGAATGGACTATTTTTGTTAATTAATTAATAAAGATGGTATAATTTTAATGAAAGGTTAACTTTCCCAATAGAAAACGCCAACCAAGATGATTTCAACTTATTACTGCTGTTTTTGTCTTTAGAAAAAGGATAACTGTGGTAAGATTCTCATTAACTTTTATATATATTTAATGCTACACACAATTTTCATTGTGTCTATTTAGGATAATGTAATCATGTGAATCAACCTTATTGCTTTTATTGATAAACATTTAAACTGTAGGATTAAATTACATTTATATAAATATAATACTTCTAACTATGTAGCTATGGTCTTTTAATGCCAGTATTTATTTTATTAACCTTTACGTTTTAAAGTCTGGTAAAAGCACAATTAAGGTTTTAAATAAATAAAAGCTGGAGAATCTTTAGTTTGTCAAAGAAGTACAGCAGTTTGGTTTTTCCAAATTACAAAGGTAAGAATTCATTCCAATAGCAGTCTTTTCTGCATGGAATAAAGAGTATCCCAAAATTTACTAAGAACAATGGAGCAAATTCTAAATGCTATCAACTTTATGGAATGAAGAAATTAAGTCAAATTTCTGCACATTGAACGCTATATATGATTCCAAGAAATGACAATATTCCTTTTGTTAATTGAATTGAAACACAAAAGTGAGCCTGATTTAATCCTAGGTAACTTGAAGCAACATCATTATGCAAAATCGAAAAATTAGAATATCTCACGGAGCGATTAAGCCAATGCACATGCGCTTTAAAGATAAATTATAAATGAATACTCAATTTTTCCAGACATGAGATATAATATTTTAGAAAGAATGGAATAAATCCACCCATTCTTTCGACCCAAACATTTATGTATGGGCAAATCTTAAGTGTGTGGAAATAAGAGCATGAAGGTGTTAAACAATCACTTTAAATTACATTTATGTTTAAATGAATGACACTTGTGAAATCTTTACAATTTACAAACCGTCATTCTTTTAGTTGAAATTAAACATATATAATGAGATATTATTTTATATAGTGCTATGTTTTTTATGTAATAGTAATATTAGCGATTAAGCCAATGCACATGCACTTTAAAAATAAACTATAAATGAATACTCAATTTTTCCAGACACGAGATATAGTATTTTAGAAAGAATGAAATGAATCCACCCATTCTTTTGACCCAAATGTTTATGTATGGGCAAATCTTAAGTGTGTGGAAATAAGAGCGTGAAGGTGTTAAACAAACACTTTAAAATACATTTATTATGTTTGAACAAATGACACTTGTGAAATCTCTACAATTTATGAACTATTAAATAAAAAACATAGCGCTATATAAAATAATATCTCATTAATATCTCACGGAGAAAATTTTTCTAAAAAATCAACAATGGAAGATGAAAAGTTGTGGTATTTAGACTTATTTTGAACTATAAAAACTATCTAAAAAAAGAAAATTGTAAATTACTTTCTCTTGACATATATATATATTTAAAATCATTCATGCAAATATTGTTAGATAAAAATTAAATTTCCTAGAAATAGTTTTTTCAAGTACACTAATGAAGATGTTTTATGTAAATATTTTATATAATGACATTATTCGATGACTTTAGAAAAGAGAAAAAGCTTGTGGAAACCTAAATTAAAAATAAATAAATTACTTTTTCTCTCCAAGTGATTTTAAAATAATCACTTAAAAAACATAACTTGCTGTTTTGTCCTGTTTGAATATTAAATGACAGTGGAGAAGAAACATAATAGATGTCTTTTAATTAACAGATAAAATGCTTTATATTTGATATAAAGAAATGGTGTAAGATTTTTTAAAAGAGAAAAAAAAATTAGCTAGTATATCCAAAGTGAGTTATATTAACAATAGTAGAATATATATATATACATTGTGCATATTCATGTTAAAATATGTTTGTATTGTGAAATTTAAATAAGTTTAATTTAATCATAAATACTGTGAGGGTAGCTTAAGATCGCATCCACAACAAACCTTAGCCACCTGAAATATTAGATTGTCTTTTAATTAGAATGTAAATACAAAATAAATACTAAGTTTTGCTGGAACATTTTTAATAAAATATAAATGTTTAAATAGTTATGACAGTGTACTATTTATTATATTAAATACTGGGAATGATCGGTCATTTACAGTAAAAACACATATATTAGTAATAAAATTCTAGTGTTTAATAAAAAAAATATTAAACATTGATAAAGAGTCATACAAATTTATATATATTAAATGTAAAATATGATACCCATTATAAAATATTATATATAAAGATAAAAATAAATTTTAAGATAAATACAATATTATAGTTTAAATTCTTTTCTATATATATGTTGACAATTGTATTGATTATATATAATAAATATAGACAATGACTTAAACGAAAAAACAGTCATAGCAATAATAAAAAAATCAAGTATTGTACTAATTAAACAAATGCCAGGAAGAGATATTATTTTATTTATTTTATTTTTTAAAATGAATCGATAATCAAAATATTTTTATAATGCAACAATAGGCACATGCTGCAAATTTAAGACAATGAGAATGATGCCGGGTATAAAAAGGACAATTAAAAATCATTCTTTATTATTGTGTTTGATATGAAAAGTCAATTTTTATTGAAGCAGTTATTTTTAATAACATATTTTCTACAAAATGGACATTTTTAAACCAGCATCTCAACATTGGCATGATTTGTACACTACTCATGATCAATATTGTTTATATAGTTGGAATCTTAGAGTTATTCAACAGGAGTGTTGTATGCTTTCAGTTTATTATAAATAGGTTTATTATGATGTATCCTTGTAGTAGCTGGAAGGATGCTTCAAAAGTTTCAGAGAATCATGAACAATTTTTTAAAAAACTACGGAGCACGAAGTCAGATTAAATCTGGTATTTTCAGTCAATCTATTTTAACTTTACCCAGTTTAACACATTCAGCTATTGGATATTAGATTTTTATCTGGGAAGGGGATGAGATTGTCATTCATAATTCAGATAAGCAGTAACAAGCCCTTATCTTGCAAAAGAACCTAATTGTTTTCATTCTTGAATCCAATTGAAGTACTAAGTATTCTTTTACTGTGAAAACTTCTTTTGAATCTGAGTCTTCTGTTAGTTGGATTCATCAAGTACATGAAGACAAAATAGAAAATCATTCCACTAATTTTTAAGTTGGGAGAAGCAATTGCAAAAACATGTCGGAGTGATGCTGGTTCTTGTAAATTAACCTTGTCCACGAATAGGGTGGAAACAGAAAGGTTATATAACCAAGTGATGCAAATTAATGCGAGCATTCAATGTTCAAAGTTTAAAGTTGGTTTTTGACACAAGGCCCAAAAACATAACCACATCCAGAGAAAACTTTTTTATTCAAAGGATTATCACAGAAGAAAACTGTCTCCTTTTAAAAGCTAATTGCAACAAAGCAAACAAAAATCTATAGATTTGATCATCTTGAAAGTATGGTATGGTACATGAAATGTCTCCATAATCAAAAGAATTCCCAAATCATAGAGTTATCAAGTGATAATGGGAACAGCCATATTAAACAGTATTAGCCAGAAAAGTTCACAATACCATAAGCTATGCAACACATATGAAGGTCTGTTTACATTCATTAGGCAAATAGATGATGATGCCTACATTAAAAGAAAAAGGAAGGCATGTAGCATGAGATGGATTTCGAAAGTTGCAGACTTGGAATGTGAAAATGTTTTTTTATAAATGGTTAAATCTTAATATGGTTTTCTTAAATTAATGTATATATGTAAAATAATTGAGACTGACATGAATGTTCAAGACAATATTGAAAGTTAGAGCAAAGAATACACACACATGTGTACTAAGACATAAAGGTTAAGTCATTTCAACAATACAATAATATGATGAATCACCAGTACAATTTGTAAGAATATATATATATATCCACAGCTGTACATTATGATATAAATATAGAAGTTGCTAGGAAAAATTCCCATGAATAGTTACTTAATAAAGCAAAACTGATAAGCAAGAGTGAGAGGAAAAATCCATATAAATTTCAGCTAAGGGAGAGTACTTATAAAGACTTACCACCAAAAACAAACCCCCAAGAAAACAAGTGTCAGAAATTTTTACGATAAATATAGGAACCATATGTCATAGGGAAACAGGTAGGTCCTAATATTTTGGGTTTAGAGGCACCTACAATGCCAGATTATTGAAACTGTATCTCAGTCAATCAATATAATAGTGTGAAGTTAGTAATTTCATCACAAAATAATAGTTAGCAGTAGAAATGATAAAGAAGTTAAAAAAATCATGTGAGAACATCAAAAAAAATGTTATTAGGGTAGTAATGATTAAAATATAGTATTTATGAGGGTATACCTCAGTAAATATCCTGAGATACTTTAGAACTGACCTCATTTTTTTGAGTTAATCCATGTGTGGCAATGGATACCATAGTTTATGTAATCCTCAAAATCCAATGTCTCTAGAGAAGAGCAGGAGATTAGTGAACAAAGATGTGTATCATCTAGAACAGAGATACATAAATGGTCAGGTTCCTACCATAAAGTTAAAAAAAAATATTTTTTTTACCCTAAGCTAGATTCTCACTTGGGATGATATGTAATTATTGAGAGAGGGAATGTCAGGGTAGGTATTTAAAATTGAGGGATTGAAGAGGAAATGTAAGAAATTAAGCGTCGTGATTTTTCACAGATAACAAGGGAATTAGTATGCCCAAAAATGAACATACCCAAAAATGAACATACTTTACACTCATTAGGAGTTAAAATTTTGATCTATATGTAAAATGTTAATCTTGTGTAGGGGAGAGGAATTATGAGGGTAGCTTAAGATTGCACCCACAACAAACCTTAGCCACCTGAAATATTGGATTGTCTTTTAATTAGAATGTAAATACAAAATAAATACTAAGTTTTTCTGGAACACTTAATAAAGTATAAATGTTTAAATAGTTATGACTGTACTAATTATATTAAATACTGGGAATGATCGGTCATTTACAGTAAAAACACATATATATTAGTAATAAAATTCTAGTGTTTAATAAAAAAAAAATTAAATATTGATAAAGTCATACAAATTTATATATATTAAATGTAAAATATGATACCCGTTATAAAATATTATAAATAGAAATAAAAATTTTTTTAATGATAAATACAATATTATAGTTTAAATTCTTTTCTATATATATGTTGACAATTGTATTGATTATAATATAGACAATGACTTAAACAATGAAAAAAGTCATAGCAATAATAAAAAAATCAAGTATTGTACTAAGTAAACAAATGTAAGAAAGAGATAATATTATTAATATTTTATTTTTAAAATGAATCGACAATCAAAATATTTTTATAATTCAACAATAGGCACATGCTGCAAATTTAAGACAATGGGAATGATGCTGGGGCTATAAAAAAGACAATTAAAAACCATTCTTCTTTATTATTGTGTGTTTGATATGAAAAGTCAATTTTATTGAAGCAGTTATTTTTAATAACATTTTTTCTACAAAATGGACATTTTTGAAACCAGCGTCTCAAAAAATGTTAATTTTTTTCTATTTATTTTCCATTTAAATAAAAGGATTAAGGAAGCAAATAGGAGATTCTTATATCAGCTGTGAATAATCAGATAAGTTAAAATAACTTATAAATTAAAAAAAAAAGTATTATGATTTTTTTATAAAGAAACTAAAAAAGAAATTAGAACGGTTTATTAAGTTGAAAGTTTATATAGCCAATATTGAAAACAGTAAATAGCTGTGTTTTATATATATATATTTTATTAGATGCGAATCGCATATATATATAAACCTAGATACATATTGCAAAATATATATTTTGGCTAGAACGATTGTCGTCAGGTGGAGCATTTACCCACCACTATGGCCATGTGAAATTAATATTTAACTGTCTACATTTAAGTGCCTAATAAGCTGGGTCCATGCATGATGGAAATGTACGTATAAAACAAAATCACCCACTGCCAATATAAATATGTTCAGAATGTGCTATTCAAAATCAATAAGGAGTTCTCAACATGTATAATAAAAAAATGCATAAATTGTAAGAACTGTTTATGTAAGAAGGACTCTGAGGAAGAATTGTGCCTGATCATATTGATTCATGAAATATTGTAAACATTATGATTTTTTTTCTTTTGTATAGATATGTCTTATTATTTTTTGTATTTTTATTTTATTACCTCCATCTTATATTTCAGAAGTACTAATGGTTTAATTCAACAAAAGTGTCAAGAGAGTAGGGGAGGGGAAAGTTGAAAAGTCTGTTTTTTTTTCTTTAATAAAATTTATGTAATTTTTATGCCAGTACTTGATTTTTCATCTATGAATATGAAATTGAGTGCTCAAACAGAATACTTAAATGGTAATTTTTTCTCTTTTAAAGTCACTAAAATAACCAATGCCACAACATGACATGACTACTTGTAGTATGTATTATGTTTTACTAATAGTATTCCTAAGATCTTTGTAATGAATAAACGATTAACACTTTTAAATTAATATTCTTTACTATTTACTTGCTTTGCTATCATATCATATATTGTTTATTTCTTATATTTCTTCCATGATATATATATATATACAAGGTGATTTTTTTAAATCAAGCAACTTCCACACCTAGAAGTGCATAATGCATATGGGGTTGCATTTAAATTTTTAATTAATTTAGTTAGCCATTTCACTTTTATATAATAAATTTTTCATAACTTTTAGATATGTAAATGACTATATTATGAGTGTCTATCATGAAAAATAAGGATAACAAATTTTAAATTGCTTAATTAACAAAATGATAGATACTCATCATAGACATAAAAGTTATAAATATAGAGGAATATATCCAAATAATTTATTTGCACTTATAAATTTATTTATTTTTTAATTTTCTTTTCTACATTGATTGAGAATTTGTTCTATGTTTTTAATATATTTCATTTTTGTAAATAAATATTATGAAGTTTTGTTTAATTGACAAGGTCTCTAGTTTTATTAATCCAGCATTTACATTCAATCCTATAACCAATATTTTACACATGCACACACACATTATTGTTTGATGAGCATGATAGATAAATATTAAATCAAGGTTATTCTTTACTAATAAATAATTATTGATTAATAACCTGCATAGATACATCCCTGTTAAGAGAGTCGAACGCGAATTCTTCCCGAGTTTAAATACTGAGGCAACGGATCCAAAAAAGAATAGCGAGATGTTAGATGAACTGATTTAAATTGCATGTAAATTTGATAGATAAGTCTTAGGCTAGTCTGTTAAAGATAGATGTAGTCATAAGTTATGTACTTCATCGTGTTGTCTCCAGCATCCTACATGAAGACCCTAGGTCTGACCGTAGTCAGATGTGACATCATCGACCCAGACTGCTACAATACACTGCAGACAAATTAAAATGTGTATTAAGAACATGTAATAAGACAATTTAATGATGGAATGACTATTTTATATTTATGCAAGAAAAAATTATTTGTGTTTGAGTATCCATTTATCTCTATGACAAAATGGATTACAAAAGATATTATGAGGTATATATAAGAATAAATTGATTATAATATTGAGATTTGATATTAAACAAAAAAATATTTGTGTTGACAGTTAAGAAAAAAGTTTTGGAGTTAAATAATAAAGAATGAATGGAGGTTTTTTTAGTATTAAGCTTTGTGAATAGATACATAAAATAGTATGAAAAAAGTTATGTTAAATATAATAAATGTTTGAAATTAAATAATAAAGACACAGCAGAAGTTTTTTCAGTGACTTGTCTTTAGATGACAATTACGAATTAACTCTCACATCATAAATAGATCTAGTGATGATGGCACTTTGAAATTTATATGAAGTAAGATATGTCTCCACACAACCCATGCACTAATTCAAAGATAGCATTAGAGACAGTTTAGAGGTAAAACCAGTCACCTTTTCACTAGGACATTCTGTATATAATTAGGTATTTACTGAATCCCTATTTTATAATAGGAAGAAAAGTTGATGTTATTTCTAATATTAGTTAAATACAACTTTTTGTTGTGTTTATGAAAATCTTTAAATTTGGCATCAAAAAATCTAGTGTTAATAAAGGAAAATTAACCTCATTATTTCTCGTTAAATTCCTTTTTAGTCATACACAATTTTGCAAACCGAATATGCTAGTTTAGAAAGGAAGCTATGAATTATAAGCAAATATCTATTTATTAGTTAGAAAATGGACTTTAATTTGTGAATTCATTACCATACCAATAAAATAGTGTTTCCAAAAACTGCAGTAAAGATGCATTAACTGATTATTCTATAAAATTTGTGGGTATATAAATTTATGTTCCTACTCTTTCTAAAAAATGATCATAGACTATTAAATACAATTTTACTTTACATTATATCTTCACATTAGTAATTCAGCCTGGCCAACTATAATTGAATCATAAATTTCACAATAACCAGCCTCTCAAATGAGTCAGATTTTAGTGAATAATTAGACAATTTTTTTTTGATAGCAGTTTTTTTATGCCTATTTAAGCCCAATTCTATGCAAAAATTATTTTCACTGTGAGGCAATTAAATTGAAACTTTTAGTTTGAAAAATAAGTAGTTTCATTCGATTGAACTGGAAAAAGTCATTCAGTGTTCATTATATATTATTTAAAAAGACATATAACAATTAAGATATCTCTTCAAGCTGCATTCCATTTACTTTAAGTTAGCAGTCACTATATTGAAATACTATTAAAATGTTTGGAACAGAATGGAATACTGAATCATTGCTATAATAGGAAAAAAGTATCTGCAGTGAATTACATCTCTAGCAGTTTTCATTATCTGAGAGTAAAAAAAAATTGCACCTCTCAAGATAGTAAAACAGCAATGTTTACAACCTCTTGATTAATAAAATGTTCATTTTCATGAGTTTCCCAATCACCTTTAACAATTGATTTATATTCACACAATCGACAACTAAATACTTGATTAATAATTAAAGATTTTTCAGTTGTGTTTTTTAAGTTATTATAAAAAAGCTTTTTGTTTTTACACAAAATGGAATTAAAAGATTTAACTTCTACATGTGAACTATCATGAATTTTAAAACTATCATCATTAGAAGTTTCAAATCCACGTGAACTGCATTGATAAGATTGTTCTAATGTCTGTGTTTTTAAATGATTTCTATCAAAATTCTTGAAAATATATGGAAATACTTTTCCTTCTGTATGTTTTCTTTCATGTCTTGCGAAATGATTTTTCAAAGATGTTTTAAATTCACATAAAGTGCATTGAAAAATCCTTTCTCCTCTATACATTCTTTTCTGATATCTTGTAACACTTTTACCAGAAGCCTTCGATTCCCGCAAACTAGACATATACCTTTTTTCATGATTAATTAAAGAACTTTTATTTGCAGTATTGACTTCACACAAACTATATTGAACAGAGGTGTCATCTTTATGCTTTCTTTCATGCTGTCTTAAACTGCCCTTGTCAGCTGACTTATATTCACACAAAGTGCATTGAAAGGGTTTTTCTCCTGTATGTGTTCTTTCATGCCGTTTTAAACTGCTTTGATCACCAGTCCGATACTCACAGAAAGAACACTGAAATGGTTTTTCTCCTGTATGTGTTCGTTCATGCAGTCTTAAATTTGCCTTCTTTTCAGTTTTATATTCACATACACTACAATGGAAAGGTTTCTCTCCCCTGTGTCTTTTTTCATGCATTCTTAAACTTCCCATTTGTGCAGTCCTATAGTCACACAAATTACACTGGAAAGGTTTTTCTCCTGTATGTGTTCTTTCATGGAGTATTAAACTTGTTTTCTGTGCACTCCTATACCCACACAAACTGCAGTGAAAAGGTTTTTGTTTTGTATGTTTTCTTTCATGCAGAATTAAACTGGTCTTTTGTGCAGTCTTATATCCACACAAACTGCACTGGAAAGGTTTTTCTCCTATATGTGTCCTTTCATGCAGAATAAAGGTCCCCTTTAGGACAGTTGTATATTGACATAAACTACATTGAAATGGTTTTTCTCCTGTATGTGTTCTTTCATGTACAATCAAGCATTCCTTTTCAGTAGACTTATAGTCACACAAATTACACTGAAAAGATTCTTTTGTATGCTTACTTTCGTCAATTGTTACACTACTTTCACTACATTGATCTGCATGTGTTCTTTCATGTAGAATAAAGCTCCTCTTTAGTGCAGTCTTATATTCACACATACTACATTGAAAAGATGTTTCTCCTGTATGTGTTCTTTCATGCAATCTTAAGTTTCCCTTTTGTGCACTCTTATAGTCACACAGACTACATTTAAAAGGCTTTTCTCCTGTATGGGTTCTTTCATGCAGAATTAAACTTCCCTTTTGGGTAGTTCTATAGTCACACAAATTACACTGGTAAGGCTTTTCTCCTGTATGCGTTCTTTCATGCAGAATCAAACCTCTTTTTTGAGTGGTTATATAGTCACAAAAATTACACTGAAAAGATTTTTTTCTTATATGAGTCCTTTCATGAAGAATTAAACTTGTCTTTTGTGCAGTCCTAAATCCACACAAACTGCATTGAAAATGTTTTTCTCCGGTAACTGTTCTTTTATGCAGAATTAAATTTGCCTTTTGGACAATCTTACACGGCAATGTTTTTTCTCCTTTGTGTGTTCTTTCGTGCAGAATAAAGCTATCCTTCATTACAGTCTTATACTTACACAATCTGCATTGGAAAGGTGCTTCTCCTGTATGTGTTCTTTCATGCAATCTTAAATTTCCCTTTTGTGCACTCTTATATTCACACAAGCTACAATGGAATGGTTTCTCTCCCGTATGTGTTCTTTGATGTAGAATTAAACTTCCCTTTTGAGTAGTCTCATAGTTACACAGATTGCACTGAAACGGTTGTTTTCCTGTATGTATTATTTCATGAATTGTTAAACTACTTTTAACAGCAGTCTTATCATCACATGAAGAATATTGAAAAGGTTTTTCTCTCACATGTAATCTTTCATGCTGAATAAAGCTCTCCTTTAGTACAGTTTTATATTTACAAGCACTACATTGATAAAATGTTTCTCCTGTGTGTATTCTTTCATGCAGTCTTAAATTTCCCTTTTGTGCACTCTTATATTCACACAAACTACAGTGGAAAGGTTTTTCTCCTGTATGGGTTCTTTCATGCAGAATTAAACTTCCCTTTTGCGTAGTCCTATATTCGCACAAATTACATTGAAAAGGCTTTTCACCTGTATGTATTCTTTCATGCGTTATTAAACTACTTTTAACTGCAGTCTTATATTCACATAAATTACATTGAAACGGTTTTTCTCCTGTATGTGTTCTTTCATGCTGGCTTAACCGACCCCTTTGTGCAGTTTTGAATGCACACAAGCTACATTCAAAAGGCTTTTCTCCTGTATGTATCCTTTCATGGACTGATAAAGTACTTTTACCTGCAGTCTTATATCCACAAAAACTACATTCAAAAAGATTTTCTTCTGTATGTGTTTTTTCATGCATTTTTAAATTTTCCTTTATAGCAGTCCTAGTTACACAAATTGCAATTAAGATTTTTCACCTGCAGTCTTATATTCAGATAAATTACATTTAAAAGGATTTTCCATGATGTTGTTCATGTATTCTGAAGTTTCCCTTTTCAGCAGTCCACACCGACGGGTATTTCTATGCATTCTTTAATTTCCATTTTTTTCATTATTCACACAAACTACATTGAAAATTTTTTTGTCTATGTGTTCTTTCGTGCAGCTCTATATTTTCCTTACATGCAGTCTTCAGTTCACACCAATTACATTGAAAACAACTTTTTATCTGCAGTTTCAAATTGGCCAAAACTACATTAAAAAGTTTTTTTGTTTTCTTATAGATCCTTTATAAAAACTTTTGAATTCACATAACGCACTATGAATAACTTTTTAAACTGTAATAGGTTTATCCATAATTTTAGTTTTATCAAAAGTCATAAGGATACAATTTATATCTTTTCTTAATTGCTTTTTTCTTCTATATGGCTTCTTTGTCCTTGTTATAGAAATATGCCTCTAGTATGTTTGCCAGTTCTTTTAATCACAAAATTAATAAACAGGTTTTCCATTTTTCCCATACTTTCATAAAGATAGGTTTTTCTGTGTAATATTCCCAAATAATAAAATGACTAAAACAAATATCTTATGGTTTATATAACTTTATATATTTCATTAAATAAATGTTTTTAACCAGAAAAATTATATTCTATTAAGACATTTTGTGAATATTATGAAAGTACATTTATATATTCATAAAATATATTCTCATTTTTAATATTTATTTAAATATGTTATTATCACCTGTCTCTATCTGACTGACAAGATAATAAAACAGATATAATCTCTTACTGCTTGTTAAAATTTCTTTAATTCATAACTGCTTGGCTTTCTTTCAGTAGTTCTTAATTTTATAACATTTTAACACAAATAATTAAAAATATTACTTTTTAACTACAATTTTTTCTCAAAAAATGCTTTTTGATTAGAAATATTACAATCTTGACATGAATATGAAGACATGATTAATTCCATTATCAATCTCTTTAATATTTGAATGATATAATTTTTCCATGTCTTAGACCTAAACAAAACAGAAAAAAATATTAATCAATTTTTTAATAAGTATAACATCATAAATGACAAATAGTTTACTAAGAGAGCATAAATTAATTTTCATTATATTCTTAAAATAAGCAACTCATTTAAGCTTTTTATCAGATGCCACATTTAATATTTATATTGATCCAAAGATACTTAGGTATTAGTCTTGCAATGTGTAAACTTGCGATCACATCAAATAAACTCTGCGATGTTATCCAATCTCATATCAAAACATGTTCTTTTTTATATTTTGCCAGTATGTTATTGTCCAGATTTCATTCTGATAACAGCTTCATTCATAATTTTAATTCAAGGTCCAGATTTCAATTGTATTTTTTGTTTTGTTGTAGTAATCATTCAAGAATTTTCATTTTATTTGTACTGTAACATTCAAGGACATAACAGTAAAATTGGCATTCAAAAGGAAATGTGGTTGAAGGATTTGAGAATTCTATTTCTAATGGCAACCTGCTTTATTTACGGTTGGGCTTGCAAATTAAGCTTTATAGAATGGAAAAAACCAGAGCTTGGCTTAGTAAATAAAACTGTAATTGATTAAAATAACTATATGCCAGAAGTTTGTACTATTGCCGTATTAATTGTCAAGATTTCATTCCGACAACATCTTTAGTGCTGTCAATTTCATTTTTAAACTATTTTTTACTTCATTTGCATTTGTAGTTTTGATTCAATGATTTATTCCAATTCTTGGAAGACCTATAAAAGTGCTGAATTACAAAATGCCAATTACAATCATTTTCATGTGAATCACATGTGTGAATTTTTGGAAAAAAATTAAAAATTACTTTGTCTCCATTAAAAATCACATGATCATTTCCTATGCTGCCTAATAAAATAGTGGTGGCTATGGTTATTAAAGAACCAAAGACAGCAAAATGTATGGATACTGAACTGAGTTCAGATCTACATGACTATAAGCTAATGAGCTTTGATTGAAAATATTGTTTTCAATTTTATTCTCATAGGTTTGTAGTTAAGTAGAGATAAAAGGTGGCTGCTGGAGGGTTGCATTAGATCCTAAGATCTAGGTGCAGTGCTGTCTGATTGGTCAAAGCTCCTTACTGATGAAGGCCACAAGCCAGAAACTAGCCTGAAGATATTGGATGAGTAGGCAAAAGATAAGGATTTTATGCATAAGCCTTCTGGCATCCATTGATTATTCTGGCTTGCACTGAATGGCACTATTGTATGGAATATTGCTTGATTTTAGTCTCCATTTGTGGGAAAAAAATTTATCCACTTAAAACAAAGTAGAAAAAAAATCGATTGTTTCATTGAACAATTTGTTATATATTACATGGTAAGTATCGAAAGTGTATATTTTATGGATTTTTGTAATATTTTATGGTATATTCTGACTATTGAAACGCCTATAAAATTGCTGAATTACTAACTTCCAATTATGATCTTTTTTGTGTGAATCACAAATACAATCACATGTTAAGTATGTGCATTTTAGAAAAAATAAAAATTTTACTTTTAGTTTCCATTTTGTGAAAAATGTATAATAGACTTAAAATAAATTTAAACCAGAAAATTGCTTGTTTTCATTGCAACAATTCCTGTTGCATATTACATGGTAAATATCGTATGTGTATATTTTACGGTCCTTTGATATTTTAGATTTTTTATAAATTAGTTTTATCCGTATTTAAAGTAACATTTGGAAATTGCATAATTAGCTTGTCATATTTTACATATTTTTGTATGAACTGAAATACAGGCTTATTATATACCTGTATCAATATATGTAATATATAGGGTGTATGAGCACACTTTCACATGAACCACTCCATTCTATCTCATAACATAGATACACTTGAACACATATATGTTGAAAAGATAATCACCAATATATGTATGTCATGCTAAACCAACAATCAGCAGTTGGTCCAGATTATCATCTCTAGACATATATGCAATAAGTCATCATCAACCATTATCAACCCATTGCAGGATGAAGATCTCTCCAAATTCAATCCATCTCCAATCTTTAGTTTCTCTTCTCCACATCACCCCTGCAACCTTTCTTATTTTATCCATTTCACATGTGGTCTCTTTCTGAGTCTTTTACAATCTTTTGGAATCCAGTTTAAGATTTCTATCATCCATCTATTATCATCTCTTCTAGCAATATGTCCAGCCCAACTCCACTTCAGTCTTTTAAATTTTTCAATGTCAGTAACAGTTCTCTTACCCATATATTGTGTTTTCGATCTCTTGTTACTCCTAACATGCATTTCTCCATACTTTTTTGAATGGTCTGAAGTCTCTGTATTGCTCTTCTATTAAGTGTCCAAGTCTCAGATCCATAAGTAAGAACTGGTAAAACACAATTATTAAAAACCTTCCTTTTCAAACACGTAGGCATATTTCCTGTTAGCATCAAGTTATTTCTACCAACAGTACTTCAACCAAGTTTAATTCTATGATTAATTTCATCCATTGTTTCCATCTGTATTAATAATCTGATCAAGGTATTAGTAACTGTTAACTTCTAACTCATCATAATCAATCTTTTATTTTCATATTTTGAGAAAATCCATTAAACATTACTTTAATATTTTTGACATTTATCTTTAGTTCCTACTTTCCTTTGATAACTCCTGCAACATTTCCTGCAGCTCTAAAGCATTATTTCCAAAAACAACTACATCATTTGCAAGATATAAATGACTTAAATAATCTCCATTTACTTTCACTCCTTTAGCTTCCCATTTTAATCCACAAAATACTTCCTGCAGCATTGTTGTAAAAAGTTTTGGATATTTGAAGTCACCCTGTCTTATACCCCTCTCAATGTTGACTTTCCTAGTATCATTACATAATCTAATTATTGCTGCTGCATTTTTATAAATATTCTTTAAAATATGGCAATATCCTGGATCTACACCTTGATGATCCAATGCTTTAATCACTGAAATGTTTATAAAATCAAATGCCTTTTCATAATCTACAAATCCTAAGCATAATGGGAACTCATAATCATTTGTCCTTTCTATAACTCAATACCTGGATATGATCTACTGTACTAAAACCACTTTTAAATCCAACTTGTTTTCTTGGTTTGTGAAAGACTGATAGGCCTGTAATTTTTAATATCTGCTTTATCCCCTTTCTTAAATATTAATATTAATACTGCATTCTTCCAGTCATTTGGTACACATTTATCATTTAGATATTTGGTATATAATTTTGCTAAAAAAGTTTCTGTTTCTTCACCTGCATCTTTTAATATATCAATTATAATTCCATCATTTATCTGGAGCCTTTCCTTTCTTCATACATTTAATTACATGTCTCACTTCTTCATTTAAAATTCTAGGCAATTCGGAAGATGTAAAAGATAAGAGGTACTTGTCCTTCATTATTATATAATTCATGATAAGACTTCTACCCATTTTATGATGTCATCTCTTTTTAATAATTCCAACTTTTTTTCTTATTGCAGATATAAATTTCCTACCAATACCAAAATGTTGTTTTACACTCTTGAGACTTTTATTCTCTTCAACAGCTTTCCTTGCTAGTTCACAGTTATACTTTCTTATATCATATTCAACTCTTTTCTGCACCATTTTACAAAATTCATTTCTTTTTAATTCATCATTTTTGTTTATCTTCATAAATTCTCTAGTATGAATAGAAACTTTATTGGTCAGTTGCTGCTTTTTTCTACCAGCTATCTTTATTGCAGTTTTTAAAAGTGTATTAATATTTTCATATTAATTTTATTCAAATCTGAATCATGTTCAAAATCTACTAATACTTGCTTGAAACCGATTTGTAAGTTCTAATTTAAATTCATTAGAATGTTTCTGAAGATTAGGAATATCAACTGTGAATAGTTTTTCTTAATAATTTTTGTCTCTCTACTTTTACATTAACACGTATCTTACATCTTTCTAATCGATGATCACTTCCTGTATTAAATTTACTAAGAACATTAAATCTTGAAATAGGTATTTTCTGTTAGTCAAAATATAATCCAATTTTGCTGTATCTTCATTTGAAGGCTTCCATGTCCATTTCCTTTTAACAATTTTCTCAAAAAAAGAATTCATAATATATAGTTTTTCTTTTTCTGCAAACTTCACAAGCCTGTCCTCTCTCATTTATATTACCATAACCAAAATTACCTACACCACTTTCATCTGTTTACCAATTCTAGCATTAAAGTCTTCTCCCTCCCATAACAATTTTAAAATGTTGTTTACTCTGATCAAAAATCTTTTGTACATCCATATAAAAATCTTCTACCACTTCATCACTATGAGAACTTGTTGGGGCATAAACCTGAATTATCTGCATTTGGTATCTGCTATTAAATTGTATAACTAACCTTGCCACTCTGTCCAATACACCATCAATCTCCACAATGTTGTTCTTCCACTTTTTATTTATAATGAATCCTACTCACTTGTATTTTCAATATTTGTACCTTTATAATAGAGTACCACTTTTTAAATCAATTGTCTCTTCACCATTTTTTCTAACTTCACAAAGTCCTATGATGTCCCATTTAATATAAGACAGTTCTTCTAATTCTTGAAGTCTTCATTCACTTGAAAGTGATCTACAGTTATAAGTACCTAAATAAAAAGTTATCATCAAATGGCAGCCTGGGGCCACAATCAGGGGATTTTTAGCACCCTCTCCCTTCAGCTACCAACCACTGCCTTGGTTGATGACTTTACAGCCTCCTGGGAATAAGGGCCATGATTTATTTTTGTCTATCATAATTGTATATATTGAAAAAATATTTATCATTTACACAAACATTCATCCTGCCTATCAGGCAACTGAGAAGAAACACCAGTGTTCTTCATCTTAAACTGAGAGGTAAAAGTCCAATAAACTCACCATGCTGGGTAATAAATGTTGGTGAGCAGCCCATCCATGTTTGTATACTATATAAAGAATCACATAATAATAACAGCTGCTACCACAAGAATGTATGGAGTGAACATTGGGAATTTGCCCTGCTCAGTTCCTTTAAGGCCTCCAGGAGGAATCAAAGGGTCTTCTTTCAGTTAATAGCAACTCCTTTCTGCAGCCATGCAGTAAGGGCTCAGATATATATTAAGATAGCCAATCTTCATACTTTAATGGACAGGCTTCAATCCATTCAGAATGAAGAGTTGGAATGGACTGAAGCCTGTCCACTAAAGTATGAAGATTAGTTATTTTAATATATGAGCACTTATTGCATATATGTGTAGAAATGATAATCTGGACCAACTGATGATTGCTGGTTCAGCATGAAATATGTATATTAATTATTTATATTTTCGACATATATGTGATCAAGTGTATCAGTGTTATGAGAGAGTGGTGGGTGGGTGGGTCATCTGAAAGTCTGTGCTCATATACCCTATATATTTTTGTATGGCAAATTAATATTTTTACTGTTGTTAAGTCCATATTTAAAGTAACATTTGGGAATTGAATAATGGTTTTTCATATTTACATATTTTTGTATGGCAAATCAATATTTTTATTGTTGTTAAACATGTATCTTTTAAGATCTGGTGAAATTCATATTTTTAATATTGTTAGAAATTAATATTCCACATCATATTTTATATTTTTTGCATCAAAATCATATTTTTAGTATTGTTAAAAATGCACAAACACGTCGTAAGTAAATGTCCATTGGGGGGTGGGGCGGATTTTTAGTTTAGGTCTCCATTTTGAACCAAAATAGTTGATCCACTTAAAATAAATTAGAATAGACAAATCAATTGTTTCATCATGACAATTCATTATATATTACACGATAAGTACTGTGTGTATATTTTACGACTTTTTGATAATATTTCAGACTATTTTTGTAATTTAGTGATTGTTTTGTCTGAATTTAAAGTAATTTTGGGGAATTGCATAACTGGCTTATCATACTTTATATATTTTTCTATGGCAAACAATATTTTTACTGTTGTTAAAAATGTACTTTTTAAGATCAAATTTTTTGGTGAAATTCATATTTTTAGTATTGTTAGAAATGAAAATTCAATATATGTATACTTTAGGGTTTTTTGGTAAAGGGTATTTTTGTAATTTAGTAATTGCTTTAATATTAGATCTGCAACATATATTAGACCTGCAGTTTCTTTTCACATATGTATTCAGGCTGCCAATAACTTTGTAAATCTTGCAAAAATATCATGTATACATGGTCCATTTTGACGAATTTATCATTTCAAGTTTGTAGAAGATCCAAAGGTACACATTATTTTGGTCATATCAAAAGATTAGAAAGTTGTCAGTGGATTGACATGAATGTGAAAAGGCACTGCATGTCCAATACATAAGTACCGATCCAAATGTATCATGTTTCCAGTTACTAACATGTTTCTTTTATATACATCTCAAGAATTATTATTTCAAACCAATTATTCTTACTTTACATAAAATCCCCCCCCCCCCAATAATTGCAAACAATCACATATATAGACTTATGAACTATAAACACAGAAAATCAATCTAGCATTAACTTATATAAAAAAACTGTATGAATATTCATAGTGACATAAGTCTGCATAACTCAACTTGAGTTCCACAAAAGCTATCATTAATTCCATGGCCAATTTCAGAGAAATAAAGTATTTATTTATGGAATGTTGAGAGCAATTACAAAAAAATGAAAAATTCATTCCTGCTGTATTTTGTAAGTAAAATATATAAACCACAAAGAATTTATATATAAAACAAAAAAATAAAGCAAAAAGTATAATATTATGGCTTTTATTTTTCCAATCATATCTTTGATAAACAATGGGTTATAATTCATTGGTTTTCATTGACAAAACTCAAAAATAGTATGATAAACTATACGTACACAGAAAGAAATTCAGGCTCTATTTTTACAAATGTGAAATAAATAATATTCTATGAATTACATATACAGTATGCTGAATTATATAAATTTAATATGTACAATTATTAGCTTCAGTTTGATTATTAAAACAAATTCATTAAATAAGATATTGAATCTCAATTTTTGTATAATTGGCTTTAACTGAATAACTATAAATGTGGCTGAAATATTTTTATTTAGTTCTTTTGTAAATAATAGCAATCTCCTTATTAATAACGAAAGTGTAAGGAATGAACTCATAGCTGAAAGAATGATTAATATTTAAAACCATGTGTTGTTCTATTCTAAATATGTATAAAATTATAACAGGCAGGATATGATTATATAACTATTTTATTGGTATGACAAAAATATTTTCATAGCTGATAATAACATAAGTAGATACAATTAAATTAATACAAACTGCATTTTAAAACAATGTTTGTTTAATGGGAAAAGATGAAATATCTTATAATCACAGGATGAAATTTACTCTTGCTTCTGTAACATTACACATAAATTAGAAATGTTATTTAATTTATTATTTTTAAAGGGATTTATATAATGGAATGTTTTTGGCCAATCGGCAATCATTCTATGACTACCAACAGTTTGAGAAACTAAATTAGTGAACACAAATTTTAAATAAAGGTCTCAAACACTCATTCAATAATGATAATCAATTCTACAATCATACTGCCATCAACAAATCAAATAAGTAATGACAGCCATTAAAATATTTAGGCAATCTTTGCCTATTTTTGATTTTTCTCAAAAAGACTTCATAACTTCCAATCACTTTCCTCTCTACTATAGCTTTTTCCATTTTAAAGCAGACATCCATAATATTATCTTATCCACATTAAGGTTTTGTAAATTTCTCACAATTTCTTAATCTTAATAGTTTACTTATTTAAAACCACACACTCCAAAACAATATATTAATATTTTCTACTTAGTGTTTATATGCTCTGCATTTTCCATCTTTCACCTCACCTTATGGAACAAAACGTTTAGTTAATTATCAAACAATGTATAGTTTTTATAAACAAAAAATATTCAAGAAAAATTTACCATCAAAAATAATAAATTTAAGTGTAAATAACTAATGGAAAACCTTTGCTTAATTGTTGTCTTGACTATTACTGTTCAGCAAGTGATTTGATTTACATTTTGATAAATAATATCAATTTTTATCCCCTAGAAAATCATTTAATAAAACTTTCCCTATATATACATATGTGTGTGACATTTATTTATTAATAACTGTCTGATGGTAACATATAACGTTTGTTTGAGCATATTACATTTTTAGAAAAAAAAGGCTGATGAAGATTTGTCACAAATAAAAGCACAAAAAATAACAAAAAAATCCCATCAATGTTCTTCAAAAATAGAATATTTTGTATTGTAACATCATTCTCAGGGACAGGCATGGAATGAGTTATACCTAAGAATATAAATTCTATGTAAGCTGCAATGAATAAATTCTATAATAACTAACTTTTTGAAACATCAGTTAGTTTGTTATAGAAGACCCTATGGCACATACTTAGAAAATAAATATGTATTTATAGTGTAATCTTTCATCTACATAAGAAAATTTCAAATTCTTATCCCAATCAAAATTCAGTGAAATATAAGACTACAGTGATGACAACAAATAATTCAACATGTGGAGCAGTAACACTAGAAATACCAATAAGTAATAGTAGCAATAGAGAAAAACAATATTTATATAAGAATCCCTTACAAAAATATAATTATCAACATTTACAGTAATTTAAAAAACTAAAATTGAAGTTCTCAAAATCTCTCAACAACCCTTTAAACCCCATATTACAAAAAGAACACATGAAAATTTAAGATAAAGATTTTATCATTCAGAAATTGTAAAAGATCATATTAAATGATTGAAGCAATACTCTATCACAAGTTTATATCTAAATAAACTATTATAATTAATATATATATATTAATATTATAATTAATATATATATATTAATATTGTATATCAATATGTTGAACCATAAATTAATGAAGATAAAATAATTTGCCAAATGTAAAATATTTCACATTACTTAGGAATTTAGATTGTCTATAAATATGAAAAATTAATCACTCCAGCAGAATTTTTTGGATATTGGTGTCCTTTTCCATTCTAAAGACATCATATAGTATACATAATAACTCTCATGTCTGTACCAAAGATGAAAGAGTAACTTTGAACTTCATTCACTGGAGTAGATTAAAATTTTCTGTAAGATTAGATATTAAATCAAATATATAAACACCAAGGAGTTTCTGTTAATTGAAAATAATTCTTAATTTCTCTTTAAAGCAAACTAATTCACTGGAATAGATTACATTTTTTTCTATGTTTGGATATTAAGTAAAATATAGAAGCAGAAAGAAGTTGTTCCTCTTTAAAGCATTAAAAAAAATAAAAAACAATGAATTATGACCATTGGTTTTTATGCTGGGTTTGGGAAAAGATAAGGGGGATTTAGATATAAAGGCCATAGAGTTTACAAAGATTATGTTGTGGAAATGGGATGGAGCAGAATATGGGAAAATTTAGAGTGGGGAATGGAAAATAATGTATCTGTCATTGTAGATGTTATTACGTGATATTCATATGGTAAACAAAGTATTCAGCAACATGAATAAGCTATCATGATGAATTTATAGGCTTCACCTTTACACCTTTCTTTTCTGAACTGAGCTATCAGTTGAAATATCATTAAAGCAAGATAAATGTAGATATGAATAATCTTTTTTTAGATATTTATAATCATGACAGACAAAAGTAAACCATGGCCTTTAGTCCCAAGAGGCTGTAAAATTATCACTCAATGACAGCAGCTGACAATGCTATGACTGCTAATGGTAATCCTAGGATAAAATTCATTGGCAATCGTTAATTTAAAAATTGTCTAATTATAAATACGATATTTGTTGAATATTGTAAAGCTAGAAGACGAGTCAATATAAATACTAAAACCACAAATGAATTTATTATACATAAACAGTATAATAATTACATTGTGAAGATTGATAGTAGATCAAGTTCAGAGCCTAATTAATTATTCAAATTAATGGAAAATACCAAATGCAAATAATTCAAGTTTATATCGCAATAAGTCCTCATTGCAGATTTTTATATACATGTATAAAATGCTTTCGACCAGATCAAACATTTTAAAATTATTATGGGAAACATTACTGCTTCAATTGGTATAAGCAACTGAATGATGATTGTGCTGAGAATAAATTTGATTATAATACCAGGAATGAAAGAAGATAGAGTTGAAAGAAAAACTATGCTTTATGAATTCTTTAAGAAAAATGCTAAAGTAACATGGGAATGAAAATATACAAATTAAGGTATAGCTGAATTGAATCTTATTCTGACTAAAAAAAAGTACATATTTTAATAGAATGTTTTAAAAAGAAGTTTGGTGTATTCATTTACATATATAGAAAATTAAGAATTATTTTGAAAAGAAAAAATAGATATTTTAAATTCATTTAGTGAGATGTAGATATGTCAATGGAGAACCAGACAAATGAAAACTATTTAAAAAGTTGATATTTCAGAACCCTGCAATTTAAATTTGAACTCGGAAATCAATTCAAAATATTGTCAGACTTTAATAATGAGTCAAATTGGACTGAAATCAATAAAGATCTGCAAGACAGATGGCTTATAGAAAAAAGAAGCAATTTACCAATCATATGCTATAGTAAACAATGCAAAATAAAATGAAGTAACATAAAGAATTTTAAAAATAAACTATTAAAAGAAATAAATATTTAATGTTTTATAAAATGATACAAAAAAAAAAGAATTAATACTGATATGGAAATATATAATTATGACTTGGCAAAAATTTATAAAAAAAAAAGTCCAAAAAATACAAAATACCTGAATAATAGAAAAAAATTATTTCAGCAACAAAAATAAATGAATTATTACAAAAAAATATCAGAACATTTGTAGAAAAGGTACAGAAACAAGTGTTATAAAAAAAAACAATAAAGCAAAAATCCCTACATTTTTTGAATTGCCGAATACTTTAAACATGCAGGTAAATCTATTAAGAAAAAGTTCCAGAAAATTATGCAATTATTTTTGATATTTTAAAAGAAATAATGAAAGAAAGATAAAATCTTTTTGACAAAGTTCATTGTTAAACATCTAAATGAAAAAGACATAGCAGATGACTAAGAATGTACTAATTACCAATTTAAAAAGATGATAAAGAAGATACGCCTATCAGTCTTTTATCAATTCTATACTAAATCTTTACCAAGATAATTACACTTAATCTAGTGTGAACTTTGACTTTAAAACAACCACAAGAAAAAGGCAGATTTAATAATCATTTTAACAGTGTAGGAAAAGAACCAAAGATTTGCCATTATGTTTTTGTTTTATAGGCAATGTACAGGGGGAAAAAATAGGTTCTGTCAAGCATTGGTGGTCGAGAGATCAATGACAGCTGCTTTCTAAGCAGTTGTCCCGGGTTAGCGGGTTTGCTTCCCGGCTGATGCTAGGACATGAGGGAAAAAAAAATTAGGTTCTGAAGAATATTTATCAAAGTTTGACAATAGTGATTTTAAAGTTGTAATTAGTTATTAAGCACGTAGGAAGTACACGTTCCTCAAAAAACTTGCAAAAAAGAAATAGGACAAAAGTAGACTTAATTTACATTGAAACTTGTGGGATACATTCCATAATTTTCAAAAATCACGTAAAAGCAAAGCAAAAAAGAAAAATTACTTTAAAATTTGCATAAAAAAATAAGGAAATAAAGTATGACTAATAAAAAATTTCAAATATTTGAAAAAAATTGATACAAGTCAAACTTTTTACTTTTTTTATTAACTATTTAATTTTATTCAAAACAATATGTTTTTATGTTAATTTATTTTCCATTTTTTCCATACATATTTTAAACATTATAGCTATTTGACAATATGTGGGTACAATTTGTGAACTGATAAATCAAATTCATCACAAGAGAAAATACAATTGGCACCAATTTCAGTCTCATGCTGTGTTCAATAAGATGCATCAACTGAAAATTTTCGTTCATGGCTTCAAGTCGCTCTAAAACCATCAATTTTTGCATTATCATAGCGAATTTAGTCTTTTAAACCTTAAAATGTACCGTAAAGTGCTGATTTGTTGTTGCTCATTTTGAACCAAAGGGAGCGCTTGACAAAATTTTGACAGCTGCAAGTTCTTTCTTTTGATATTCAAAACGAAAATGTACATTTTTTGTATTTTTTTACATATTATAAATTATTTTGATAAAATATGCTGAAAATATAATTATTTTAAAAAAATAGCTAAGATTTTAATAAAAAGTCTTTACTTTTACACAAATGTAAATTGAGAAAGAAATCAACGATGTACATAGCATTTTCTAATAGGTTACAAATGTTCTTTTTATGTTCTCCGCTATAGAATATTTTTATAATTATAAATTTATTTTTGAAAAAACTTTCACTCACTTTCATAATCTGACAAATTACTTATTTGCTTTTTACAAATGAATCTAATATTAAAAGACAAATATATTTTACTGCTGATTGGTCGAGAGGTCAGCACAGCTGCCTTACAAGCAGTTGTCCCAGGTTAGCTTCCCTGCCAATGCTATGACACATGAAAGAAAAAAATTTAAAACTTTAATTCACTCAGTCAATAAAAACTTTTTCAGTTTAAAAGTTAATGGTTTTCTGTTGACAATGTAATTGGTGATTAAACTTTTAGACAATGATTTTACTAATTGTTTATGAAGCTCGTGATATCCAGGCATACAACTATTTAGTTCTCATTGGAATTTAAGAGCTCACTCATAATTCATGTCATTAACAAGAAAATGATTGTCCAATTGATTAGAAAGTTGAAGATTTTATCAAATCATTTTTACTGTGAAATGAAGTTCCACTTCGGTTTCATTATCTTTTTCTAAATATTCTACGGTATCTAAATTTATTGCCACACCTTTTTCCAATAGGCATTTAAAGTATGTAAAATATAATGTGTGTATATAAAATGGGGAAATTCCAATTTTAAGTAAAATATGAACTTCTTTATCGCAAAAAAGAAAACCGCACAAAAAGATATTAAGAAGAAACATGAATTGCATAACTTCAAAATCGCATTAAAAAAATCCACACAAAAAGAGACCCGGGTGTACATGTAAATACTTTTAAGATAGGCTTTAATCTGTATCAAATGTGACCTTGAAATTTATAATAGTCAAGCAATATCTTTATTTGCCAATTGAGGGACCTCCCAAACCATGACATAAGATAGTGACTTTTATAAAGATAAGAGCAGCCATCTTATCTTTAACCTAACTTTCCATTTATATAGGCTAATCTGAAGCATTTTGATTTGGGAGAGAGAAGCTGTTATTCTCTCTACTGTTTAAGTTCCACTATTTCCTTTACAAATTAACCTTCATGAAATCTCGCAATTTACAATAAGTTAATATTATAATCTTTATACTGGAAATAAATAAACTATTGTAAAGTTGTAATTATTTGTTAAACACACAGGAAGTATATGTAAATACTTTTAAGATAGGTTGTAACCTATATCATATGCAGCCTTGAAATTTATAATAGTCAAAATTTCAAGGCTGCATATGATGCTTGACTATTATAAATTTCAAGCCCACATATGATACAGGCTAAAACCTGTCTTAAAAGTATTTACATATACTTCCTGTGTGCTTAATAAATAATTACAACTTTATAATAGTTTATTTATTTCCAGTATAAAGATCATATTAACTCGTAAATCACAAGATTTCGTGAAGGTTAATTTGTAAAGGAAATAGTGGACTTAAACAGTGGAGAGAATAACAGTTTCATGCTCCCAAATCAAGATGCTTCAGATTGGCCTATATAAGTGTAAAGATAGGTTAAAGATAAGACAGCCATTCTTATCTTTATAAAAGTTGCTGTCTTGGGTCGTGATTTGAGATCCCACTATTGGCAAATAAAGATATTCCTTGATTATTATAAATTTCAAAACTGTATATGATACAGGTTAAAGCCTGTCTTAAAAGTATTTACATATACTTCCTGTGCTCTTAATAAATAATTACAACTTTACAATAGTTTATTTATTTCCTGTATAAAAATTGTAATATTAATTCATTGTAAATCACAAGATTTTTGCAAAGGTTAATTTGTAACAGAAATAGTGGACTAAACAGTGGAGAATAACAACTTCACTCTCCCAAATCAAGATGCTTCAGATTGGCCTATATAAGGGGAAAGTTAGGTTAAAGATAAGACAGCTGCTCTTATCTTTATAAAAGTTGCTATAATGTGTCATGATTTGAGATCCCTCTATTGGCAAATAAAGATATTGCTTGACTATTATAAATTTCAAAACTTTATATGATACAGGTTAAAGCCTGTATTAAAAGTATTTACATATACTTCCTGTGTGCTTAATAAATAATTACAACTTTACAATAGTTTATTTATTTCCAGTATAAAGATCATATTAACTCATAAATCGCAAGATTTCATGAAGGTTAATTTGTAAAGGAAATAGTGGACTTAAATAGTGGAGAGAATAACAGTTTCATGCTCCCAAATCAAGATGCTTCAGATTGGCCTATATAAGTGGAAATATAGGTTAAAGATAAAACGGCCGCTCTTATCTTTATAAAAGTCGCTATCTTGTGTCATGGTTTGAGAGGTCCCTCTATTGGCAAATAAAGATGTTGCTTGACTATTATAAATTTCAAGGCCGCATATGATACAGGTTAAACCTGTCTTAAAAGTATTTAAATAGTGATTTTATTATTTGGTGATATTAGGAAAATTGACATTGAAAAATATATATTAAGGTGATTCCATATCTCAAAAACATTTTTTGCTCAACAAAAGAGTGTATAAAATAGAAAGTTATGGAAGAAAAAATGTAGAGCTTATTTAAGTTATCTATGTTTTGGATATGATGCGACTGTTTTTGCAAATAATGCTTCAGAGCTTTAGGAAAAGTTATACAAGTATTATTACATTAAAGTAGAAAAATGGAAAAAAACTGAAATAATGTTGAATGGATTTTCTCAGAAGAGTGTAATGATTGATAAACAAATTTGAAATTGTTACTCATAAATACTTTGATTAGTTAATTAATACAGATTGAATCATAACAGTTAAAATCAATCCCATGATTAAACTTGGATGTCTATGAATATGAAAGATTTTTAATGAGTTTTATCATTTCTTATTTATGGATGTAAAACTTAAAAACAATAGAAAAAATTGAGACAACTCATCAAAATATGAAGATGTAACAATTAAAAGATTGAAAACAAAATAGATGAATGAAAGAACAAAGTTATCACTAATGCTACTCAAAGAATTAAAATACTCAAATAGAGGTGAGCTGAATATAGTATTAGAAAAATTAAGTAATAATAGATGGACAGTTGAAGTTTGAAATTGGATTACAATAATTGTAAAAGATCTTGAAATTAACAATATGAAAAAAGGATGACAAATTAAGAATGACTGCTTATATAATGTGGAAAAGAAAGACTATAGTTCAAAGAAACTGGATTAAATTTACAAAGATCATCTTGCAGTGAATCAAAAATGTTTGAAAATGATGTTAATAAATAAAACTCAAATAAATGCTATAGTAAAAACAGTATATTTAGAACACAGAAAGATATTTATTTGTTCATGATGTTAATCTAAAAAAGTATAAATACTGTGGACTGATATAAAGATAGAAAAGTGTATAAATAATGAATCAATAATATTTAAAAATTATGATAAAGGATAAAACTAAAATAAGTGCTACAGAAAAAGTAATTTTTAGAATACACATAAATATTTATTTGTTCATGATGTTAAACCTAAAAAAGAATAGTTTGCACTGATATAAAGATAGGAAGGTGTATAAATAATGAGGCATTATAGCACTGAGAAAAATTCTCACTTTAATGTATAATATTGTATTTTTGTTTTGGGCTTCTTTAAATAAAATGGTTGCCTTTGACAAAAGTGGTCAGAATCAAAAATACATTAATATTGTATTTAATTTTCTTAATATTTTCTCAAATAAGCAGGAATAATAATATTGCTTTTAACTTATTGCAATATGATGAAAAATAACCATTTTCAGACAAGTATACTAAAGAAATGCCATTTCAAACTGCCTATGAAGATGACAAACCACTAAACATCACATGATCACCATCTCTCATGCTAGCATATAACTGTTATTAAACAGGCAAAAACTCTCCATACAGTAGTGCCACCCTGTGCTAACCAGAGTAATCAATGAATGCCAGAAGGCTTGTGCATAAAATCCCTATCTAGTGCCTACTCATCCAATATCCCCAGACTAGTTCTATAAAGATGACTGATCCTCCCTTCAATTATTTTATCCTGCAGAGATTATTTAGATTTTGTCATTATGTGGCAATATAATAAATGACAAAAATTGTGTTAAACAGTACTGTTAAGATGTACCAAGGATTCAATTAATTTCAAATTTAAAATAATATCAATAATTGTTTGTTAAATCAATATATATTTCTCTATATAACTTTCATCAAAAAAACATGTTATGTAACACCACCCTGTTCAATTTGAACTTTAACATGAATTGGATTGGTGAAATTTATCTAAAAAAGATGACATTTAATTTGAAGAGAGTCATTTGTCTTTAAAACAGATGAAAAATTTGTTAACTCAAAATACAATTCACATGATGATAAACAGTTATTCTTCAACATTTGGCAACATAAAAAATTAAATAAAAATTGCTTTAGCAGTTAGATTTAACACTATATCAGCATTTTTAAATTTAAAATAAAAATGATAATTGTTTATTTACATATCATTTTTGAATTAACTAAATAAAGCTAGTAAGATTCAAGTTCTATATTTAAATTGAAATATATATTGAACGTTCAACTATGGGTTAGTTTAAATATTTGTAAAATCTATATTTGTGTTAATATAAATACACACCTAAACTATAAGCTGTATAAATACTATTTCTATATCAAATAGACAATCACCGTCTCAACAAATGATAAATTTTATACTCAAGCGCTTTCAAAGGTCTAAGCCTTCATTTTCAAGAAGTAACTGGAATAAAATATGCAAAACCTCGCGTGGTATGCAGAGAGCAGCACGAGTTGCGAAGGAAAGTTAAAGAGGCATATTATATCATCTCTGACGTCCAGGCCTTGAAAAAAAAAGAAACATTTATGCCATGGCAAATCTAGGTCAATGAAAATCTAGTCCACCCTAATTTGCATATTTTATTCCAGCTATTTCTTGAAAATGAAGGCTTAGACATTTGAAAGCGCTTGATTAAAAAAATTATCATTTGTTGAGACGGTGATTGTCTATTTGATGTAGAAATAGTATTTATATATCTTATAGTTTACGTGTGTATTTATATTAACACAAATATAGATTGAAATATATGTAATCCAATAAACGAATTATACATTGAATATTGTATCAGCTTTTGAATAAGTACCTCACAGTTATACAATATAGTTAGTGCATTAATGATACAAGTATTTTAAAATTATGTTTAAATAAAGTTTCATGTAAAATGTAACAACAGTACTAGTATTTTTTTCTCCAGAAAGATTATTCTAGAAAAAACATATTATATAATAAACTTTAAAGATAAATTATATAAATTAGCATAGCTAATAAAAAGATGCAGATTCTTGGGGCACATCAGTCACTTAACAGTCAAGAGAAGGAAATGTAGGAGAATAAAACAATGCATTCTTGAAAGGAAGAAAAGATGATGATGAATGAAGGTAGTTTTAGTAAATTGCTTACTGTTAAAGTTCAGATGGAAATTCACATAAATTTAAAAAAAAAGCAAACCATTAGAATATTAATGAACTGTATAATTAAGTGGCAGTCTGCCAAGATATTTTCACATACTAAATATACTTTATTGAAATTCCCAAAACTTAATGGGATTAATTAGTTAGTAAATTAATTTTATTGTATTTTTTATATGGTTATAATAATGCCTCAGCAAATAAAAATAAACTTGCTAATATATATTATCGTTTTGTATTTAATTATTTTTGCTGACGCAGTTGGGATTAAGTCTCCCCATGAACCTAGCAGATGGCACAGAGGAGAATTTTAAGAACTAGCACACCATCTTAAAAAAGAAAAATTGTACGTTTGTGTGGAAACAGTGGAAAAGAAAAATGGCACGCAAAACTTACAAGAATTTGACATTGGTAACCCTTCAGTATAGCATCATCATCATCAACCATTATCAATCCACTGCAGGATAAAGGTCTTTCCAAGTTCAATCCATCTTATCTGATCTTTAGCTTCTCTTATCCACATCACTCCTGCACACTTTCTTATTTCATCCATCCACCTCACATGTGGTCTCTTTCTGGGTCTTTTACAATCTCTTGGAATCCAGTTTAATATTTCAATTGTCCATCTATTATTATCTCTTCTAGCAATATTTCCAGCCCAAGTCCACTTCAGACTTTTAATTTTTTCAATGAGATCAGTAACACCTGTTTGTTCTCTTACTCATATATTGCATTTTCGATTTCTTGTTACTCCCAACATGCATCTTTCCATACTTCTTTGAGTGGTCTGAAGTCTCTGTATTGCTCTTCTATTACGTGTCCAAGTCTGAGCCATAAGTAAGAACTGGAAAAAAACACATTTATTAAAAACCTTCCTTTTCAAACACATAGGCATATTTCCTTTTAGTATCAAGTTATTTCTACCAAAAGCACTCCAACCAAGTTTAATTCTATGATTAATTTTATCCATTATGTTTCCATCTGTATTTGTAACTGTTAACTTCTAATTCATCATAATCAATCTTTATTTTCATATTTTGAGAAAATCCATTAAACATTATTTTAGTTTTTTTAACATTTGTCTTTTAGTCCTACTTTCCTCTGATAACTCCTGCAACATTTCCTGCAGCTCTAAAGCATTATTTGCAAAAATGACTACATCATCTGCAAAATCTAAATGACTTATATAATCTCCATTTATTTTCACTCCTTTAGCTCCCCATTTTAATGCACAAAATACTTCTTGCAGCACTGCTGTAAAAAGTTTCGGAGATATGGAGTCAATGTTGAGTATCATTATGTAATCTAATTGTTGCTGTTGCATTTTTATAAATATTCTTTAAAATATGACAATATCCTGGATCTATACCTTGATGATCCAATGCTTTAATCACTGAAGAAATGTTTATAGAATCAAATGCCTTTTCATAATCTACAAATCCAAAGCATAATGATAACTCGTATTCATTTGTCCTTTCTATAACTTCTCTCAATACCTGAATATGATATACTGTACTAAAACCACTTTTAAATCCAGCTTATTCTCTTGGTTGGTGGATTTCTCTGTAGACAAGTTGTAATTTATATTGGTAAAATTTTTGTATAAAACTGATAAAAGCCTGATAGGTCTGTAATTTTTAATATCTTCTTTGTCACTCTTTTTAAATATTAATATTAATACTGCATTCTTCCAATCATCTGGTACATGTTTATCATTTAGACATTTGGTAGATAACTTCGCTAAAAAATTTTCTAATTCTTCACCTGCTTCTTTTAATATAACAATTATAATTCCATCATTACCTGAAGTCTTTCCTTTCTTCATACATTTAATTGCATGTCTCACTTCATTTAAAATTCTGGGCAATTCAGTATAGCATATATATATATATATATATGGAACATATAAACCATTATATGAAGATCGGTAAAATTAATAAAGTATGAAGTTTCAACACTTGTTTTTTGCATGTAGCAATATTCTACAGGTTGCTAAGTAGTTATGCGATCCCAAGATTCTGAAACGTGTATGTGAACAAGCAGAAAATCTGAGTACATATTTTCAGCCAGCAGTAACAAAGATTATATCTTGTTTCCATTTTCAAATGAAAAAACCAATTATCTCAGAGTTACCAAGATTAAAATATGGCATTGGCCAGACAATGAGAATTTATGGCAGACTTAAAGGACATATTCCTGGATCAGCTGCTGTATGGGATGTCAGACCACAACCTTAGGAAAACTGTACTATGTAAAGTAGATAAAAAAGTTATTGCAAAATAAATAACACATCAGAATGTCAAATAGTAACAAATGAATTAAAAAAAGACCACAAGTGAACACAGAGCTAAGATTGATAAATCACCTAAAATATTCTTAAAAAATAAATTAATATGCTCTAGCTGTGGAATTGTGGGGCATATGATAAGGGTATGTATATTTGAGGGATAAGAGGACACTTAGCTCACATTTACAGGAAAAGTGAAAATAAGAAAAAAGACAAACCATGCCTGGATTTAAAATCAGGGGGAGGTGGAGCTTATACAAAAAATTGAGATAGACATGAAGCAATTCAAATGATGGTTGAACTACACTGAATGCAAGCACTTGTGGAATTAAGGTCAATATGGAGGTTGACAGCCATGCTGGATTATTGATCCTATCTCTAAAAGAGTGGAATAAAATTAATGTCATATCCAAGGAGAGAGTGAAAATAGGTAAGACAAATAGAGTGGCCACCGATGCAAATGAAAACAGAATACAAATTTGTGGAAAAGTTTTTGTTCCAGTGAAAGTAAATCAAAATCATGTGTCATAATTTAGGAGGTTGTTGTATTGGTAAAATAATATTGCTTGACTATTATAAAATTTTCAAGGTGCATTTGATACAGGTTAAAACCCGCCTTATAAGTATTTACATATACTTCCTGTTCACTCAACAAAATTATTATTATCACTGTTTATTGTAAGTACCAAGATTAATTCTGTCCATTAGGAATATATTTTAAAATAATTAAGAAGGTTGAATTAAAAACAGAAGTTAGAACTAAGTTTCCTCGGCTGTTTAAATGAAGAAATAACTGAATTGAGAATGTGACCAGTAAATATGGAATTAGCTAAACATGCACAACCTGCAGTGTGTAGGCTCTGAAGGCAAAAGTTTGAAGAAACAACAAGAAATTTGATAAAAAGGATAAGTTATCACCTGTGAAAGACTTGTCATGGCTACTACTGGGGTTGTAATCATAAGACCAGATGGGATTATTCATTTGTGTGAAAATTATTGAATTACTATAAATAAATATATAATTAGAGGTGCTTAACACATGCCAAGTGTACACAAAATATTAGCATCTTTATAAAAAGCTTTATTCCTCACAAAGATAGATTTAAAGTCCATGTCCTACCAGATATTGGTTACAAAAAAACACAGAATTGTTGCCATTATGTACACTTGTCAGTCTGTTTAAATGCAGTAAATTATCTTATGGGATTTGTGGCCCCCGACATCTTTGAAGTGAATATGGCATGTTATTGCAGAACATAAATGGAGTAAGTCTCTATTTAAATAATACCCTAATTATTGCCCAGTCAAAAGGGCTGGAAGTGTGCTCACTGCTAAATATAGTGGGAGCAAGATTAAATGCTGTCAAACCCTGAGAAAATGATAGCCATAAAAGAAGCCATCACTCCAAAGTATGTAAAAATTGTATAAGCTTTTCTGGGACTGTTCAATTTCTAGGAAAGATTTTACAGGGTATATTACATGTATTAACACCATTATATGAGTTAATACATAAAGAAAAATACAGAAAATGGACCGATGAGCTAAAAATAGCATTCCAGAAAGCCAAGGATTTATTGATGTCAGAGTAACACTTAGTGCATTACCATAGAAATTTGGATATGATGATTATGACAGATGTTTCATATTTTGGAGTGCATCGGTTATCTCATACAAGTAGGCGAATGTCCAATAACTTATGCTTACAGAACTATCATTGAAAAAATATATAATCAATTAGATAAGGAAGCTCTGGCTATAATATTGGCAATAAAAAAATCCTCCAATACATATATGGACATAGTTTTACAGTATGTATGGACTATAATCCTTTTATTTGGAATTCTCAGAAAAATAAAAAAAAGCCTGAACATGCAAGCCAGAGACTTTTAAGATGAACTAATATATTAGCAGCCTATGATTAAATTAGTTTACAAACTGGAAAAGGAATCTTGAATGCAGTTGCATTAGCATGATTACCTGAGAGAGACCTCAGCAGAAGTTTACAGAAATAGATGTTGGATGCAATAAATATTTAAACAGTGTTGAATGGCAAACAGAGACCCTGGATATAAGAAACTAAAGAATCAGATCCAAAACATTGACAAAGTTTTGTTGCTATGGTAATTTGGAACATTGACAAAGTTTTGTTGCTATGGTAATTTGGAATGTTCAGCAGAGTTTGTTAATCTGTAATGCCTGTACCCTGGTGATTGATCAAGTGCTCATATTAACAAAAGGATGGAAACAAGCATTAAAATTGTTACATTAGGGACATCTTCTAGTACAGATAAAGACGGTTGCACATTCATATGTGCGGTGGCCTAAAATAAATGCTAAAATTGAATAGACAATAAAAACTTGATATAATTATCAATCTGTGGCTGATTTACTGAAGAAAATTTATAAACCATGGATAGAGGCCAAGAAACTGTGGGAACATATCCACATAGATTATGCAGGATCTTTGAACAAACATCTAATATTAATAATAGTACATTTTTATAGGAGATGAACAGAGTAAATAAGTTCCTGAAAACTACAAGTACTAAATTAAATATAAAAGTCCTACAGGAAATGTTTACCATTCATGGATATCCCAAGATCCGAGTATTATATAATGGGACAAAGTTCACTTACGTACATTTTGAAAACTACATAATAGACAACTATCATGTTGATTGCAGCGTACCACACAGCCTCTAATGAAATTGCAAAAAAGGCAGTCCAAAGTTTAAAATCTTCCTCGAGGAAAGTAAGATATGAATACGAAAAAAGCACTGATAGAAATCATGTTCTGCCAGCCTTTTATCCCTAGTGCAATGAACTAAAAAACACCTGCAGTGTTTCTGTTGTATAATGAGCCTACTAATAGCTTTTAACAAGCTTTTCTGAATATCCCTAACCTCAGACAAGTTTCTAACTTTGGCTGTAGTCAGTGAGGCGCTAGGACATTCAGGTATTAGATTTAAAAATATTAGGTCAAGCTCCAGAACGTATCTAATAGTTACCTATTAAATAGAAAATCTGTAATTTTCAGATATCCATGTCTTCACATCTATAGTCATATGAGACTGAACTAAGTCAAGTTCAGATAGACCATTTATTAATAGCTTTAGCAATATAAAATCACCAAAGCCTCAAGAGCAAAACAATAATTTCAAGAAAATTATTAGCATGCTCATTATATAACATTTGTAGTACAAGCTTATTAAATTAAATCACATGATATATTTAATTTCCTTGAAATTATTGTTTTGCTCTTGAGGCTTTGGCAATTTTATCTTGCTAAAGCTATTAATATATGATTATCTGAACTTAGTTCAGTCCCATATGGCTATTTTAAGTTAGATAGCTGGATTTGAAGACATATGAATGTCTGAAAATTTCAGATTTTCTACGTAAAAAGCTAACTGTTAGATAAATGCTAAAACTTGACCTGGAATTTTTAAATCTAATATCTGAATGTCCTAGCACCTCACGACCAATAGCCAGAGTTAAAAACTAGTCTAAGGTTAGATATTCAGAATAGCTTGTTAAGGGCTATTAGCATGCTCATTATATAACATTTGTAGTACAAGCTTATTAAATTAAGTCATGTGATATATAACTTGACTTCCTTGAAATTAGAGTTTCTGATTGGTAAAAAAAGTCCTACTCGTTTATCAATATTTTACCTATAAAAAAAATCAAAAAAGGTACTTCTAGGGAAGAAGCATACAATGCAAAGCTTCATAAAAAATTTAGTGACGAAGAAGTTTTAAGCCAATAAACATCACATGATCACCATTTCTTATGCTAGCTTATAACTGTTGTTAAAACAGGCAAAACTCACTATACATATTGCCACACACAGCAAGCTAAAGTAATCAATGGATGCCATAAGGCTTGTACATAAAATCCCCATCTAGTGCCTACTCATCCAATATCCCCAGATTAGTTTCTGGCTTGTGACCTTCGTCAGTGAGGAGCCTTGGATCTAGGTGTGGTGCTCTCAGATCCAAGGCTCCTCACTTACGAAGGTCACAAGCCAGAAACGAGTCTGGGGATATTGGATGAGTAGGCACTAGATGGAGATTTTATGCACAACCCTTCTGGCATCCATTGATTACTCTAGCTTGCTATGTGTGGCAATACGTATAGTGAGTTTTGCCTGTTTTTGATGACGAAGTTGTATGGGTTTGAGACAAATTTTAAAAAAAATGGATACCTGGCACCATTGTTGATAAAGTATCTGAAGTCAGATGAATGGATTGCATGTCAGAAGATACATAAATCATTTATGTGAGCAATTCTCTGACATGTTGATTGAAATAAATAAAAAACCTGTAGCAACCAAAACTAAATCAGAATTTTGATGATCGGTTTATCTAGATCTGAAGAATCAATACATGTAAACATAGATCCTGATTTCTACTCCTCAGTCAGTTAAATTGGAGAAAGCCTGCCAGATATAGAGTATATTTTAAATTGAAAGAAGGTGCACTGATGATACAAGTATTTAAAATTGTGTGTAAATAAAGTTTTAATTAAACTATGTAAATTGTAGGAAGGTACTGGAATAATTGTACCCAGATAAATTACTCTACACAAAATGCACTATAAAAAGAACTTTAAAAATAAATTATATAAATTAGCATAGCTAATAAAAATTGACATTCTTAGTATGCAGCAGTCAAGAGAAGGAAAAGGCACTGAGAATAAGGAAAGTAGTTTTAGTAAATTCCTTACTGCTAAAGTCATAGTTTAATTAGAAAAGTAAACAAACCATCAGAAGATTAATGACTTGTATAATAATTTGCAGTGTATGAAATAACATACTTCCACACACTACATTCCCAAAAGTAACAGGATTATTGATAGTAATTTCATTTTATTGTAATTCTTATATTGTTAAAATAATGCCCCAGGAAAGAGAAATAAATCTGCTGCTATATATTATAGTTTTATCTACACATTTTTGCTGACACAGTTGGAATTAAGTCTGTTGGTGAACACAGTGGTAGGTTAAAAATATTATATACATGTATAAAAATCACCACCTACTCACTAGTGCATGTGAACTCCACAAATCACAAGAACATGATAACTCAATGAAATACAAGCACACATATAGTATTAAAAAAGATGATCAGAAATCATTTAGGCAAAACTGTAGCTTAAAAAGCAGCAAGATATTCTTATTTAGGCACTATTCATTCATTATTAGCCATTGATCATTGTCAATATTTTGTATTTAAAATACAGAATAGAATTGTTTGATCTACATACAACTGATTTCAAATAGTCTTCCTTTTTGGAAATAATTTTAGACTGTTTCGTTTTTAAAATAATGTAAATAAAATGTATTTTTTAGAACAAAATCTATCTTGTTATCTATTTCAGATTATAAAACAACATACAAATATTTGTATTTTTTTTTGTTTCTTATATTATTTTTAAAGGAAACATCTTTATTTTCAATTTTATTTTACTGCCCAAACTTATTTCCATTCAAATGTATAAATGTGGTTAAGTAAATGTTAAATATATGTGAAAACAGTGGATATGAAGTGTGGTGTGCAGTGACATTTAATGCTGGGGAAGTGGTTTATAATTAAACTATAGAGATATACATTACTAATTACCAATTTAATATATTTAATAGATATATTTATAAACACTTTATTTTACTATTACAGCTATTTATTTTACTATTAACCATTACTATTTATTTTATTATTACATTATTGCATGGACGCACTAAGACAATTTGTAGAACATCACTATCAGCAAAAAAGTAATGTTGAAACTTTAAGCTTATCATCTTCAATTTTACTGATCCTCATATAACGAACTATATGCTTCACATATAAATTCCACACAGGTGTTATTACTGTCAAATTCATGCAAGTTATAAATGAGAACTGCCATTTTTCTTCATTACTTTTTCCATACAAATGTACAATTCGTCTTGTTAACTTAGCTCTTCTATGCAAGTTCTTCTTGAAAACTGTCATCTGCACCATCTGTCATGTCCACGGGGAGAAAGTGTCAGCTGTGTAGGTGAAAATAAATAATACACACACAACTTGAGTATCATCATCATCATCAACCATTATCAATCCACTGCAGGATGAAGGTCTCTCCAAGTTCAATCCATCTTTTCCTATCTTTAACTTCTCTTCTCCACATCACCCCTGCACACTTTTTTATTTCATCCATCCATCTCACATGTGGTCTCTTTCTGGGTCTTTTACAATCTCTTGAATATATCAGCAAGTTTATTTCTGTTTAATAAGGCATTAATTTAAAAATAAAACAAATACAATAAAATTAAATTATTGACAATAATTTATCCCATTTACTTTTGGGAATTGCTATAGAATAAATTCAGTCTGTGAAAATATCTTATTTCACACACAGCCAATAATTATTTTGTTCACTACTCTCCAAATAGTTTGTTTACCCATCTAATTAAAGTCATATGTATTTATTTCTATCTGAACTTTAACAGGAATTTACTAAAACTAACTTCATCAACATTATCACTCCTTTCTTTTGAGAAAAGCATTGTTTTATATTTGGCAACCATTTTCTCCTCTCAACAGTGACTGACTGACTGTTTTCTACTGCCGTATGCTAAAGTTTTGTCTAGAAAAATCATTCTGGGGAAAAAATATTGCCACTGCAATTAAAACTTTATTTATACCCAATTTTAAATATTTGTACTGTCAGTGAAATTACTCTCTACCTAACTAATGAAATCAAGTAGATAGTTGGGCATCACAGCATTTTCCAATAAAAACCGAAACTATCAATCACATTCGATACCTCTATCATAAATTGGATGGTAAGTTTAATTTTACATGACTCTATCACCCTACTCGCATAGTCATAAAACTGGAACAATGGTGGCATGCACTAACAAGATTGAATACCAATGATTGTTGAGACCGTCTCTGGTTATGCTGTTATCTGTAAATATTGCACTATTTTTCTAAAATGTATTCTTTTAAGGAAACTAAAATTACATTAGATAGTTAGCTGATATATACTATGAGCATGCTAATGATAAAACAGCATTAAAAATATATATAATTTATACTTTTTACTTTCTATTTTTGATTAATAACCCAGCCAAAAAATTTTAACTTAGATAAAGCATGGCCAAATATTATCAGTCTTCCAACAGTTTCTTTATTCTCTTTAGTGAGAGCAACTAAAAAGGATTAATATATAACTTAAAAATTAGTGACTTATACTACACAAAAATGAAAAAAAAAACAGCCAATGAATATCCAAGGTAAAAAACTATTAATACTACAAAGAAAAATTGCATAAAGATTGGAAATATAGTAAATATATAGATGAACATTATAAAAATGATGAGAAAAAGTCAGATAGAAGGTTTAAGCATTAAAAGCAGTAGGTATTAGAAAGCAGGATCAGAAGAACAATGTATTTTTCAACATATATAGAAATGTCAAAGATCAAAAATGAATGATGATGAAAAAAAATTGAACATACAAAAAAATACTCAAACCACCTAACTTGAGTGTTGAAACTATATTCACTTGAAGATGAATTTGAGACTTTTTAATAACTTCTGTCTTTAACAAAAGAATGTAGAAAATCATTGTGACAATGGAAGAGATATAATCATGCCAAAAAAGATTCCTGGAAAAAGACTTTTTCAATACAAATACTTTAAATGATTTTGGAATACGGCCGAATCAAAAATTAAATTTGATGAAGTTATGTTTATTTTATTTTGGTAATGCCACATTGAAAATAAAATGATGGTGCTTAAAAAAAAGTTTGACTGTGTTACAGCAAAATTATGAATTGCTTTGGCAACAGCAATGACATGAACATTTGCATAAATGATAAAGACAAAAAAAAAAAATAGATCCTTGACTCACTGCAATAATCACAAAAATAGTATTGGATAATCCAACCAGTTTAATGTGAAGGGAATAATAATAAAAAAACTAAGATACTCATTTAGTAATTTTTTAAAAAAAATATTTTATTTAAACATGAAGTGTTCTTTGTACACTGAAAAGGTTTACATTGTATTTAAAGCATACAGACTAAAAAAAAGGAACACATACCGCACATTCCCGAATATACGGATCAACAATCTTTAATCAATGTAGAGTCCATCAGTGAGATGCTATGTATCTGTTTAGTCATTTAGTTTCTTGGTAGGAGCATTACATCCTAAAACAACCTCTAGTTTAAAGAAGTTCAGTCTGTATTCTGAAAGATGGAGAAGAGATTAAATAGACACTGAGTGGCTAAGATAAAATCAGCCAAAAAACAAGGCCCTGAATTTTGGGGGTACAATTCATCTATGGTTATGCTGAGAGTTATCTGTGCCTGTAGCTCACTACTTGTGCAATTTTGTTTGATGTGACATAGGTTGTTCCAATTCTTGTTGAAGTATGATTCCGTTTTCGGCCTTTTGGAGGCATAATCCTGATGCAAGTTGCATGATGAAATCAGGGCATCTATTTATTTTAGATTTATGTCATTAAGTTCAAATAGGAGCCATCAATATTTCGTAGTGGGTTATTCATTTGGAAACTCAAATTTTTTCCCAAGTGTCTCTGGGTAACATTTGAGGTGCAAGAGCCGAGTCTCTGACTTTAGCCTGTGTGAGTAACTTGATGTAAATGTGAAGTAGAGTGTTAAAGATTAACTTGTAACAGACTAAATAAAAAAATCATGGAAATATCTAAAATAACTGTTGTAGTACAAATTTCTGGATGAGTTCCGTAAATGAGAAGCAAAGATTGCTATGAACTTAATTTTTTGAAAGGCTCCATAAATAAAAATAATTACCATTGATAGCTCAATTGTTTTGAAAATCATATTGTTTTATCATCTAATTAGCTTTTTCTACAACAGTGAAAAAGAGTTGATAACAAGAATAGTTAAAAGGAAGCGACTTAATGTTCTTTTTTGAGAATGGTATGTATATATAAGAATTTTCGAATCAATTGAGGGAAAAATTTATTTGATAAGAAAACTTAAAAAAGGATGATTAAGCACTGGAGTAAGTTTGAGTCATATGTTTAGAAGCAATATCTAGAATGTTGACTGGATAAAATATATTTTAGACTGAAATGGACTCAAAAAAAATCTAGATATTTTTTCAGTCATCTGAATCTCTGAATTTCTCATTCATATCTGATGATGTCTGCAAATATAACTTTAAATATTCCATAATGCTATTGAATTCAGATTAGTCAAACATGCATCATTCTTAGAAATTCAGGAAGAGACATTTTCTGAATAAAGATGATCGCACAACATAATGAATATGATAACTATGATTATCCCTTCATTGACATATATTCTTTTTAAAATTAAATAATGGTTTCCTATTCAGTCTGCTAGTATTATTTATTTGCATTATTTCTCTTGAGTGAGTAATTTTTATATCAAACAGTTTATTTTACTTTTAAAATTCAATCTAATAATATATTAAAAACATTTAGATACTTTATAAATAAATACAGTAGAAAAAAAATTTTTTTTTTTAATTAGCTAACATTATTGCAAAGATCAAAATTAAACTGTTCCTTTCTGAATCATCCAATATGAAAAGCAACCTTTATAGTCATTAGATTAAGAATAGCAATTGAAAATATGACAGTGATATTAGATTACTAATAATCATGCTGTGATTAGCTTACTTTAATATAAAATATTGAATTTGATTTTTCCTCATCCTTCATTGTAAATCTACTACAAATGCAGCTTTCTAATAAGTAATAATTACAAATCAAACTTTATATTAAATATATATATAATAATATTTCTGTTTCATGTAGATAATTCTTGAGGCATATCTGCAAAAATATATGTAAAAAAAAATTATGGCTCTTCTTACTATATATTTACTGGAAAAAAAAAAGTATCCTCATGACAAACAAAAAAGTATATCCTTTAGCAGAACAATGTAAGATCATAACCTATTTAGATTAGAAAATTAAGATAAAATCTTATTGCAAATAGTATACCCAATTTATGGAAAATAGTGATCTGGGCAGCTCATTTAGGAGGCAAAATTAAGAGAAAGTATTTTCAACACTATTAAGACTTGATTATTTTGGCATAAATTAAGATTTAATAAAGAAACCTTTTTTTATTTTTAATAAATTAATATGCACTTATTTTCAAAATAAAATTAATATATCAGTGATAGTAATTAATTACTATTTTATAGATAAAAATATATAATGTAGTCGTATGCATTAGAACTAAACAAAATGATATAAGTAACAATAGATTAATTGTAGGTCAAAAAACTACAACGTGAGACTGCCAAGATAATATCTGTTAATTCTCAAAATATAATTTACACCTATTTTTAATAATATATTTCAACAATTCACATTTGTTATATATACACCAGTTAACAAAATGTGTTAATTAATAGTATTATATATAAATGTAATACAATAGTATTTATTAAAAAAAGATATCAAATATTCAAAAAATATCACATGCTCCTCTTAAACATCCCAAAAATGTCCTATCATGCTTTCAGCAATTCATAAAATGTCATGCAGACATTTAAAAAATATCATCTGTAGTTCTATTGGCCAACCCCTTGTATAGGGATAATAAAATTTGTAGAAAATACATTTGCTAATCTTAAAAAAAAACAATAAACAATCAAGTTCGAAATTATTTGTTATTAATAGATGTAAGCGAGTAAATAGCGATACTTTTTTTTTTAAAAAAAAAAAAGATTGTTCTCCATTCAAAACACTTAATATTGTCTATTTTTATTAAAATATTGAATTAAATGTTTTTATTATATTTAATAATGTTTATATTAATTTATTATTTTGGTTTTATTCTGTAAAAGCGGAGCGACAGATTTATAAATCATTTCTAATTACACTAAGTTTAGTATAGACAATATATATTTGAACATGAAATTTAATTCCATTAACTATATAAAAATGTAATTTTAAAAATGGCAAGTCTGCATTATAAGTGCTTAAAAATTATATTTCCCTAAAGTTTATATGTAATATTTGAACTTTTAGTAAACAAAGGGAATGAAATATTCCATATATGTAATTAATAGTTAATGGAATTAAATTCGTAAATTTTGACGGTACGCTTTTACAGAACAAAACTAAAATAATAAATTAATACAAGTATTATTTGATACAATAAAAATATTGGTAAACTCCATATTTTAATAAAAATCGACAATATTGTGTTTTTTGAATAGAGAACAAGCATGTTTTAAAAAAAAGAATCGTTGTTTCCTCGCTTACAATCCCCAATAAATATCAGACAATGTATTCCGTCGGTCCGCTAAAGGTAATGTTTAAAAAATATAGCTATTGTAATAAATAAATAATTTTCCTTTTCAAAAATTACAAAAAATAAAATACAGTTCAGTAATTAAAGCAATTTCTTTTCTTTCACCACGATCTAGTTATTTCTCAAGCAACGATAATAAACTTTAAAAAATTAATTATTAGATTGATTTATTTTTTAAAAAAAATACGTATTTACCGGTGAAATAACTTCCGTTAATAGAAAAAAAAACATAAACAAATAAAGTGGACACATTATAAAATTGTTTTTCTTTAAAAAACCAACACTGGAAATATTAAATATCATCGCTCGTTTTGTGCCATTTCCCCTCAAAGTGTATAATTTTACAAAAATTAATGCTTCCGGGTCCCTAAACCGGTAAATACATAAGTACAAGTTTTGACATTTCCGAACCCACTGCCGGCTGTAAATAAGGATACTTCGAGATTACCGCTATTGTGACGTAATCGTTCGCCCATAATTATTCAAAAACTTTCTACGTTTATTTTTTGTTTAAAAATTAGCAAACTTTATATTTAACTTATTAGTTTTTTGATTTTTTTTTAAAAAAAAAAACGATTATGACTTCGTACATTGAGGGTATATTTGGACGTATCATTTTAAGTTTAGCAAACGTTACATTTAAAAAATGAATTTTTGAATTCAAGTTAACTTTTAAAATGTATTATGAATACGATATATTTTTGGTATAAAAAAAATTAGTAAATCAGCAATTTTCGATCTTTTATTTATATCGCATATATATTTTTTAAATATTTAAATATAAAGTTTGCTAATGGCGCTGCGGTGCCATAATTGTCCGGCCATAATTATTCGAACTTTGCGAATTATCTGAAAATTTTAAATTATTTTTTTAAAGATTATTATTTATCCGATAAATTAGTACAGGTAAATTAATTTAAAAGGGATGCACCGTATTTATCGCAATCATTAAAGGTCCGCGACTGGTATGAAGTCATCAGAACTATTATTACGTAAACGTTGTTTAATTGTAAAATTTACTCACTAAAAGCAATACAATTAATTCATTTACAAGCAGTATTAACTTACACATTTAAATATCCAACATAAACACAATAAATATTAATGCGTAAAATATATGTAAACCTTTAAAAGTACGTTACTTACAAACTCACTTTTTTTATGAGAAAAAGGGTGGTTCCTCTTTTCATCTCAATATTCTCTTTTGCACCGCCATCTACTGGGATTTAAAATTTTCAAACAAAGAAAATAAGTGTTTTCCTGAAGGTTTGTGATAATAGTATTTTAGTTGTTATTTATATATTGGACTATTTCCATCATCTAATATTAAGTATTGAATGTCTTTAGAAAAATTTAATTTTATTTCAATTTTTCAATTACATTCAACTGTTAATAATAGCACACAGATTAGTATATTAATGTTGATATAATGTGTCATTAAACGAAATATTCGAGTTGCGTTCGCAAGAGAGGAGGATTCATGGATTGAAAAAGTAAAATGCCTTGGATTGGCGTGTTTGTATATTACATAACATTTTTATTCATGTTGACACTATTCGGCTGTGAAGCTGACTACCAACAATTACCACAAAATTATAAATTACCAAAATATTATTAATAACGATTAAGTATATTTATTTACATATTAACACATACTCATAAATTAAGGTTTATTTGTGTAGCGATCATATTTACTTTATTTACACGTATAACAAAATAGTCCTTGATTTAAAGTTCTACCTTAACTGCCCATGTCGCCACTGAGTAACTAATCCTGCCACTATACTAGTGGTAAAGTGAACATAAAAGTTTATACTCACAGTTATTATAAAAAACACAATCCTATTAGAGCCTTATCAGGCTTATGCAGATCTATTAGTATTTTTCCTAGCCGACTATCTTTAATCTTCAGAGGCACGGGCTCTGGGACACATTCATCATTGCAGAAAAGGATCATCTGTTACAATTGCATTTGAATTTATATTCTGCCACTGACAACTAGCTTTTATCTTGCACACCTTTTTTTAACCTTTTCACTTTCAAGCAGCCATATTAAATATATAAAAAAAATTATGCTAAGCCACAAATTTTATCATAACTTTAAGTTTTATTAATAAAAAATGATATAATAAATATTGTTTTAAAGATTAAACACCAAAGAATGTAATTAAACTGAAAAAAATATAGTCATTGATATTCAAATAATAAAAAAAGAAATAAAAGTTAATATTTCTAATAATTATTTTCATATTTCATAAATCCTAAATTATGCATACAGCTTAAAATTATATTTTTGATAGTAGATTAGTTGGATTCATCATAAAATTTCTAAAAAATTAGTACACTTACCTAAGGTAATCCATCACTTGAAAACTTCATAGAATAAAGACATTAGATCTTTCAATTTTCTCAGTCGCCCTTCAAAATGTATTTCCATACAGGGGTTTGCAATGTATAAGTCATTCTTAGTAACATCCCTTATAACAAGTAGTTAATATTGATCAATAATTAGTATAATTTGAATATTATAATAAAGAACTTCAATACAGTTTGTAATTTATTAAAAGGTAGTACTAAAATAGTCACTATATACAAAATAAAATAATAAAATAAAAAGTGAATGAAACACTAAATTCATTATAGAGTTAATCTTGAGGTACATAAGTTTGTAGTTTATATATATATATATATTCTGTCAAAATCATTACTTTTAGCATTTGCATATTTTTTACTATTATTAAAATGCAGACAAAAAATTATAGAAAAATCTAAATCAGGTCATTATATTTCCAAAATATGTTCATCTTTTTCTTGTATCAATTAAATATTCAGATACTCACCCAAATTCACATCATATCAAAAAAATGCAGATAATTCACCATATAAATGTACACAATCACAAACTATTTTTTATGTTAGTTTCTATAGTAATTTTTTCATACGTTTTTTTATCAAATATATATATATGTAAATAAAATAATAATTAAAAAATATGCAGCTTAAAAATTTATATTGCAATAGTCTATAATTGGCCTAAGTTTATATACTGTCAAAATCATTACTTTTAGCATTTGCTTTTTTTTTACTATTATTAAAATGCAGACAAAAAATTATAGAAAAATCTAAATCAAGTCATTATATTTCTAAAATATACTTATTTTTGTCTCACATCAATTAATTCAAATATTCCACCCAAGCTCACGTTATAGAAAAAAAATGCAGATAATCACAATCTATTTTTTTTATGTTTCAATAGTAATTTTTTGAATTTTTTTAATCAAATATATATATAAAAAAACAATCAAAAAATATATAATAAAATAATTAAAAAACTTAAAATAATAATTAAAAACATATAGAAAAATAAAAATACTTGTCATTAGGTCCCCATAACGTTGTCTTCAAAATGCAATGGAAAAAGTAAAACTTTTTACTGATATATTTTTTATGCTGAAATGTTCTCCACTAACTATCAAAAAAATAAGAGAAAGACATTTTTTTATTGTAGAAAAATAAAATTTACTTTTCTGGAAAGTAGAGAGAACAATGGAAATGAAGGTGTAAAAAGCGCATGTGCAGCCTGCAAAACCTCAACCCAGATGTTTATAATTTGAAAATCATTGCCCGCATTGTGCGGGCGTAAACATAAAAATGATCTTTTTACATTACAGTTATGGCACTTTTCACCCATAAACTTACACTGGCTTTTTATGTGCCCTTTTTTATTACAGCAGAAACAAATAATTATTTTCTTTGAGCCATTGAATGTATCCCCTTCTTTACGATAGTTTTTCCATACTGCTATATCCTCATTTTCAGTTTTATTATATTAGCTCATAAGCTACACCCTTCTTGATACCTGACTCAAAGTTCGAATCTGTATCACACAGCAGATTTTTTTTCAGATTGTCATCAAGCCGACCCCATAATAACTGATTGAGCAATATTTTATCAACAGAGTTTTCGTATAAACAATCTTTTGCTAATTGACTTATTGATAAACCGTAATCTTTTATAGATTCATGCTTTTCTAGTCTTCTGTTTCATAGAGACAACCAGGCTATGTGTTTAGATTGTCTGGGGCTAAAATGATCGCTTAACTTTTTCACAATATCCTCATATTCTACCATATCCTTTATAGGTAAATTATAATTCTTACTTATTATCAGAATTACCCTCTGCCTGATAGGCACAACAATGCTGCTATTTTTTTCTTCTCATCAACAATACCATTGAACAAGAATTTTTTTTTCTAGCTGAGTAGCATAAAATGGCCATTCACCAGCACCACCAACATCAAATTTGGCTATAACTGTTATAGTCCTCCCTTCTCTCAGAAGTAGACTATTCCAGATGCCTCCTTATCTGATGGGATTAAGCATTGTTTGCCACAGGCCAATAGGCTGGTGGATAGATAAAAACATAGCCAATGAGTATTACAGGCCAATAAGTGATGATGCTTTCTGAATCCGAAGGTTTTCAATAGGTTAGGGATCTGGGTATAAATAGTCAGCCTTTTGTAAGATTCAGGGAAGAACGTGTCTAACCTGAAGACTCTTTGTGTTCTCCCAGGGAAGCTCTGCTAACCTAAACAGCAGCAAATATTCCTATTGATAGCACTATGCTATTTAGTCTACGCAGCTAGGCAAGTCCCATAGAGACCAGACGCTGCTAAGACCACACTCGGCTCGAGGCAAGCTGTCTTGTACAGCTGGAAGAGTCATAGACCCTATCCATGAGGCAAGCCATCAGGTGTGGCTGGAAGTGGTAGGCAGAACACAGAGTTTACGTTGAACTACAATATTCAATTTGTAAATATTCACTTGTATATATTGTATTGTATATATTTGTACATATAATAAATATATTAATTGTAATAATTGTTTCAGTATTATTTTACATTATTTTCTGTTGGTTGGGTTTGTAATCCAGACCAAAACATAACAATTACCAACTGTCCCAATTAAGTGTTTAATTTATATATACAACAAGAATCCTAGTTTTTAGTAAACTATTCTAAAACAAAACTATTTACATGAAACACACTATTATATGAAAATCCCTACTTTCACACCCAGTTCGGTTACAACTAGTTGGCTATGAAGCCGACTACCTACTCATCACGAAATTATAAATTATCAAAACATTATTAATAACGATTAAGTATATTTATTTACGTAATATACCTATACATAAATTAAAGTTTAATTGAGAAGCGATTATATTTACTTTATTTACACATATAACAAAATAGACTGATTTAAAGTTCTACCTACCATCACTGCCCATGGGACCACTGAGTAACTAATTCTGCCACTATACTAGTGGTAAACGTGAATACTAAAGTTTATACTCACGGTTATTTTAAAAAACACAATCCTATTAGGGCCTTCTCAGGTGTGTGGAAATAAGAAAAGACTGGCGCAGTCTAGTTGACTATTTTTAACTTTCAGAGGCATGGACTCTGGGACACAACCATCTCTGCAAAAAAGTCAGGGCACTTTTCCCTCAGCTTTTCTCAAGGTCCTTATAACATCCACGACACAGCAACTACAGAACCTGGTGATGAGTAGAGAAAATTGACAACACTCTCTTTTTAATGCGCACTCTTTATACTCCTTTTTCCTCTTCCTTGATATCATTAATAAATTTCTAACATTCCAATGTAACTGAACTTCCGTTTGGGTATTACATCTTTACAACGATTATTAGAATCCAGTTTTTAATTAAGTACATTCACATTCCTTAAAAATTAGCTTCAAATATTTATCTATTTGTTTGCTTCTAAAATTAGTTGCTGTCTCTTAAAACCATTATTATATTCGGCCTTGCAATTAACAATTTGGTTTATCTTTCAGCAATCTTTTGTAGAGTGCTTTTTAATCTACGATCTTTGTCTGTTTAAGTTTAATTTAATTGCCAATCATCTTTCTTTGATGCTATTATACCTAGAGTAAAATTATCTAAAATAAAATTTCTTTATTTTTTTACCGAATCTACTTTTCATTTCTTTTTAAACTTATTAGTAATCTTTTTTAGGTAATATATAATAAATATGTTAGGAGAATTGCTATATTTTGCAAAAATCTGTATATAGGCTTTAGTAACTCAATAGTTATAAGTTATAAAGCTAACTTTATTCCTGAGAAAAATAATAATGAAATATAAATATATATTTACGCTTTAAAGGAAATCACTGTGATCAAGTGGATAGCAAAATCACAATAGACAGAAAAATCAAAAAATTTGCCAAACCTCTCTCCGAATATTAAATCTCACGGTTAAAAAAAAAAAAAATTGACTCTCTGATGGATTAATCACGCCAGTCACTTCGTTGCCATGACAACGTTGTCATACAAAGATCGTCGATGCCTACCGGAAGGGAAACCGGTGGGTCAAATACGTCATCAGGCAAATTATCCGTAAGTACCACGTCATCTACAGGTAGCCCAAAAGTTTTTAAGATTTAAACTATTTAAAAAGCTATACATTATAAATAAATGAAACCATTAAGTATTTATCTTCTTAGATTTTATATTTCTGAATTTAGATTTTCGTTTTCACCATTTATTACTATTATTATTATTTTTTGCGTCCTCGACTACTGCTATTTTTTTCTACATTAAATACATTTTTAAATTTTTGATAAATTTATATTTTCTCTAATAAAGATTAATCTGGTATTCCTAACTTTATTATCAATCTTAAAATCAAATACAATTTTGATTTTGTTGGTTAGACGCACATACATTTCCCGTGATTATCTCAGTTTTGTTCACACACGTTTAATCATGAAAAACTTTCTTGTGTATTTTCTCTGAAATTTTGTCTCATATACTAATTTACACTGGCAGTTGGTTTCCAATATTATTTTAACAATATAAATTTACCATAATTTTTTTATAGAAAAAATGATTTTATTATTGTTGTAGTTCGTCTTTCCCTCCTCAGAAGTGGACTTTTCCAGATTCCTTCATTATCTGATCAGATTAAGCATTGTTGGCTGCTGGCCAATAGGCTGATGTACAGCTAAACACATAGCGATGATTAGTACAGGCAATAAACAGTGATGATCCCTGAATCCAAATGCTCCAGTGAGGTCAGGGATCTGGCTGTAAATGGTCAGCCTTTTGGAGGAAAGGGCAGAAAATGTCTGTCTATCCTACATAGATGGTACATGTTTTCCAGGAGGAGCCCTGCTAACCTGAACAGCAGTAAGTATTTTTACAATAGCAATATGCTTTTTGTCCATGCAGCTAGGCAAGTCCATATAAGAACTGGATGCTGCTAAGACTACTGCTGACTTGAGGCAAGCTGGATGGTTCAGCCAGAAGAGTTGTACTCCCTATTCAAGACGCAGATCAAAAAGTCCACAGTAGAACTGTATTATTCTGTATTATATATATATGTAAATATAAGAAATATATTAATTATAATTCTGGCGCTAGTATTGTTTTCTATAGGTTGGGTCTGTAATCCAGACCAAACACAACAGATTTTGACAGTCGGAAAATTTTTTTTATTTTTTCCCACAGCTGGGAAAAATAAGAACTTAATCACATGAGTGCACACATGTATAGACACTCATTTAACTTTACAAATCGTTGATTATTAAATCACACATAAATACTACCCAAGTCAATATATTCTGGTGGAGTACAACTAACCCCCCCCCTACAACAGGAAAAACAAACTATTGCCTAAGCTAACTGAGTTTGACACAGTCAGACGAAATTTATATTTTTCTCCACTTCCGGAAAAATAAAAAAAATATGGGAGTGTACAGGGTTGTAGACGTTTGTTAGTATTTACAAAAAAAACTGTTCAATCCAAGTACATTTGATGCAGTTAGATTAAAATATTTCCCTTCGTGGCTGGGATAAAAAAGAAATGAAATACACAGATATGAAATTATAGACAGTTGTCATATTTCCTTATGGGGATAATTAAATATCTCATTGAAATCCGAATATAAAGCGTTCAGCATATTGTGAAAAAGTTTTTCCCCAAGGCGGTGGTTAAACAAATTGACTGCAACACGATTGACGGTTCATAAACCAATCAAACTGATCATTCTAAAAAAAAGTAAAAAAGACAGCTCACCCTAGTGGAGTAAATGCTCTATCCAAATAACAGTATTAACTTGCAGTAAATAGGAAATAGATATTTTTCTCACATTATACTAGAGAAAAATAAAGAATGGCCAATATAATTGTCTTGTTGGAAGCTGTTGACCCAGACTGCCCCGAGAACTGGTCAAGCTACAAAGAGAGACTAATTTATTTTTTTATATATACTGGCTAACTAGAATAAAAAATATGAAATAAAATTAGCCACACTGATGACAATAATGAGATCTCAGATATATATCATTCTAAAGTCTCAAGTCGGGTCTGAAACACTATCTGACTTGGATTTTGAAGGCGTTGGCAATTCTCACAGAATACTTCTATCAAAAATGCGAACAATAATGCCAGAGGTAATATTTCAATCTCTGTATCCAAGCAAAAAGGCTAAAGAGTTCACAACATGAATACAGGCATTGGCAGTCATGCGATTTCAAAGTGTTCTTAAATGAAGCTCTCCACGATCGTTTCATTTGTGGTATGAACAATCATAATATAAGACTCAAATTATTAATGATGCCAGATATAGACTTTGAAACAGCTGTAACTCAAGCCATGCTGGCAGAATCTATAATGTGTCAAGTGAGACCATTAAAAAATAAAATTTTATCGTTAAAAAAAATTGAACAGAAGACCCAGTCAATCAAGCATTGAGTTAGTTCAACAACGAGTGATAAGTTGTTATAGGTGTAATGAACTGATGTACACACAAACAATGTCCACACTACTATACTGTGTGTTCATTTTGCAAGTGAATTGGGCATATAAGAGGTGCTTGTCTAAAGGTGCAAAGACAAGTAGACGATATGAGAATGGAAAAACCCATTCTGAAACATACCAAAGGCAATTTTAATGAAAAGAAACAAGCTTCTTCTATAAACAATATCAAGAGTGGTCAACCTGTATTTAAACACAGGATCTTCATTAATGATATACCAGTCACAATGATGCTGGATACAGGATTGGCAGTGTCCATTATGTCAAAAAAGATCTGGGCTATGATTAAAAAATAACAAGTATAAGCTGCATTGTAGCAGCAAGGTTATCATATACTATCAGGGCAAGAAAATAAAACTTTGGTCAGACAAGAGGCAAAGGGACACAATTTAATAAAACTACATATCTACCACTGGTAGTGGCATATTGTGATTATAGTAATTTATTAGACCATGACTGATTCAATCACTTAGGATTTGCAGTGGCAAAGGTCAACCAAATCACAATGATAAATAAATTAAAAAATGTTCACCCAGAAAGCAATGGACAAACTGAGAGATTGGTTCAAGAGACTAAAAAATTGCTCATAAAGATGGACACATGAAGTTGGAACAATCATATTGACAGAATGTTATCATAGCACTATACATCAAGTACAGCAATGAAAAAAATCCAGCTAAACTATTTCTTAATAGAATTTCGTGAACTAAGTTATCAGTTCTGAAACCTGATCCAAATGAGGGAAAACAAGAAAAGGATAATATCAAATTGCAAGTAGGGATGAATATACTATGCAAAATGTATGACAGATCCACTAAATGGATCCCAGCAATCATAATTCAATGGTAAGGACTCCACACCATAGTAGTCAAAACAGTAGATGGATGTTAACATCATCATCATTGGAAAGAACTTAGAATTGAATTCTACAGATGAAGCTACACTGAATGAATCTCCAGGGACAATAAGTGCAAGCAAGGAAGATCAACCAACCAAAGACAGCAGCAAACCAGACTGAAGTGGATTAACCATCTTCTAGCACACCTGCATAACTATGATCTCTAGAGCTAATATTTAGCCAGGGGAGGGGTGTTATAGTTCTATCCCTCAGAAGTAGGACTTTTCCAGATTTTTTTATCTGATCGGATTAAGCATTGTTGGATGCTGGCTAATAGGCTGATGTACAGCTAAACACAGCTAATGATTGGTATGGGCCAATAAGCTATGATGATTGCTGAATCTGAATGCTCTAATGAGGCCAGGGATCTGGCTGTAATTGGTCAGCCTTTTAGAGGAAAGGGCAGAGAATGTCTGTTATCCTACAAAGATGGTATGTGTTCTCCAGAAGAAGCCATATTAACCTAAACAGCAGTAATTCTTACAATATCAATACACTATTTGTCCTTGCAGCTGGGCAAGACCAGATAAGAATTGGACACTGCTAAGACTATTGCTCACTTGAGGCAAGCTGTCTGGTACCACCAGGAGAGTTATACTCCCTGTCTGTGATGCAAGCTATCAGGTATACCAGGACGTGGTAGATTGTGAAGACTCAGATCCAAGAGACACAGTACAACTATATCCATTCTGTATTATATATGTGTAAATATAATAAATATTATATTAATTATAATACTGGAGCTAGTATTGTTTTCTGTAGGTTGTGTCTGTAATCCAGACCAAACATAACTATATATAATAAATGTATACAGATTGCAAAATTCAAAATGTAAATTCTATTATATTTAATATACAAAAATGTTACATGCATTATTACACAAGAACTAGGTTTTAATTGATACATGCAAAGTAGTATGTTCATATTTCACTAAGACCATAGGGGACATAATGAATGAAATATTTCCTGTGGCCAAACTAAATTTTGTTTCTAGGTATTTTAAGCTTGTACCATATTTCCTTTCAAACCATATCTATGGATCTAAAAAACAAAATAAGTTGTTTATTTTGGAATATGGCTTTATATTTCAATAGCCATAGAAATCTTAGCAGTGAAAATGTAGTTATTATTTTCATTAATGAGAGGATATGAACTCAAAATGTGTAGAGTTATCAATGGATGAAAAATTTATAATTATAAATAAAAAGATATAAAAGTCACCAAGGTTAAAGAAAAGTTTTTCTCATAATTATTAGTTTTATTATGAAATGCTGTAGTTTAAAAAATGCCACAAAGAAATTAGCTACCTGTATGAAAGATTCATGTTCTATTATATTTTGTAATATACAGAGGCAAAATTCTCCATACAGTAGCACCACTCAGGGCAAGCCAGAGAAATCAATAGATGCAGGATAGTTTGTGCCTAAAATCCCTATTTAGTGCCTACTCATCCAATATCCCCAGACTATTTTTTATCTTGTGACACCTGTCAGTGAGGAGCTACTATATGGAGAATTTTGCCTCTGTAAAAACAGCTTGTGTAAGCATAAAAAATGGTGACCATGTGATGTTTGATGGCTTATTATTTTATAATACTTTTATAGATGAGTTTTCAATTGCTAATTAAATTTTGGAGTACATCATTACTGATAAATCATTGTCTATTATTTGAATTATATTGACATATTTACTTCAGTATTTAAGCAGGACAATTCATCTCTTCAAATATGAGTTTTTCCAATTATATCTAATTTATTTGGCTAACAGAAAAATTGTTGTCTTGTAAAGATTTATTACTTCTATCAAACAACTTAATTTGTATAAACTGATAAACAAGTTCATCTAATGTAAACTAGTTTTTTCTTTGGTTCATAAAAGGTTTTGATCTTGGTCACCATCAATAATTATTTATATGTTAGTTCATGATTTTTGTTTTCACATATATTCAAATTGAAAGTTATTAATGAAATTAGAAATACATTAGTTATTAATTTATTATTAAATTGTTTTTGATAAGCAAAATATAGACTGGAATACCATGAGATAGAGATGACATTAGTTTATTAAAAAGTTGGGATACAATAACATAAACTGAACTGGATTCAGATTTATATGACTATAGAAGCAAGATAGCTTAGTTGAAAATATTTGTTTTTCAGTTTGGGCTGATAGGTTGAAAGATTAACAAAAAAGTAAATAATAGGAGTTGGAATGAAAGTGCATCAGATTCTAATGTTTAGTAGCTCTGATTAAAGGTCCAAGACTCCTCATTAATGAGAACTTATATTTGAAGCAGATACATAATGCATTCAAATGTAAAATGGATACATAATAAGATCCAAAGAAACAACATCTCATAAATTTGCAGAGTTAAGAAATTTTTCATACCACAATTATTATTTGGGTCAATATGAATTGAATAGAACTGAGAACATTCAACATTACATGGCTGTCTTAACAAAAGCAACCTATCATTGAATGCACATACACAGACTAAAATAATAAAATTGTCAATCCTAAAAGTAATAAATGCTGGATTTCAACACATATGGGTAAGAAAATAGCACAAATCTGATTAGACAAATTTAATGTTCGATTCAGAACCCCATACATTTGAACAAGCATATTATCACAAAGAACAAAATTCTAATATTGGAAAGTCCCAGTTTGGTCTATGCTGAAAATTGCAGTCAAAATGACTGTCCATATGTATATTGTGTTGAGACGAGGGCAAATCATAAAACTAGAATGATGCAACATTGATTAATGTATAAAAAAGCTAAGATAAAGTCTAGGACTATTAATTCATCAATCTTTCATAATCATGAAAGAGAGCAGTCATTATTGTGATCCAAGTGTTGTTAAAATTATGTGTGAAGAAAGAAATGATCACAAATATAAGAGGCATGGTTCATTACACAAAATGAATAGGTAATCAAATAGCATTCAAATGAGCAAAAAGTTAATGTTCTCAGCAAACTAGCAATAAATATGAAGTGAAAGCACTGAAAGCATACTTGATACAGTAAATCATTCTATATTTCATATTTAAACACTTTTAGTATTTTTTACATTATTATTTAGAATGATCGAATATCAAAATATAAATTAATATTCTACAGTCATTTGTTAAACAAAATTATAAAGAATTCATACTGTTTAAATTAATTTTGTTTCTTAGGTGGGAGGTTTTTTTTTTGCATAATAAAAATTAATTATTACTGAGGATTTGAGCCCAGACATTCAAGTTCCCTTTAGACATCCATTTTATCTTATGGAACCGATACACATGACCACATACATGAAAATCTGGGTTCAAATCTCATCTAATTACATCTAGTTTAAAAGTATATATACTATTCTTATATTTAAGTATAGATATATTAAAATTGCACACATATGTACTTATAATGCGTAATTATTTGTTTAGTAAATATGATTTTGAATCAATATTTTAGAAAACAAAATAAAATACATATAATGCAAAAATATATATATTTTATTTCATTCAATGTTTTATTGCAAATATGTTTAATAACATTCTTTTAATTTTTTGTGAATCCTGATTCAATATATAAAAATATTAATGAGTATAATTCTTGACATATTTCTCATATATAAAACTAAAAATGTTGCATTGTCACATAATCACTGCTTCTACATAGTATTATCATGATATTCATTGTGGAGCCTACAAATTACAGAGAAATTTAAAAAATGTGATCTTCTGTCACCACACAACCTTCAGACTGGCTTTGAATATAGAACTAAAAGTGATAAAATTTAGGATGCACAAAGCACTCCTTACTCATGTGGTGTATTTTCTATTTAAAATAACAGAGTACATGAGCACTGACTTTCACATGACCCACCATTCTCCACATTATCTCATAATATTGATACACTTGAACATATATATGTTGAAAAGATAAATAATCACCAATATATGTATTTGATGCTAAACCGCCAATCATCAGTTGGTCCAGATTACCTAATTGCTCAGATATATATGAAGACAACCAAACCTCATACTTTAATGGACAGGCTTCAATCTACTCCACACTCCCAACTCTTCAATCGTCCATCCAATTGAAAATCTGTTGATGGAATACTCGAAGGTCACCCTGAGGCTGAGATTTTTGTCACACCCATGTTGATCTAAGGTCAATCTGACCCATCATGTACAAGACATAATCCATTTAATACATACACAAGGAATGGGCAGACATCTCTACTTATGTAATAACTGAAACACACAGGCTTATTATATATCTGTGTCTATATATGTAATATATAGAGTATATGAGCACAGACCTTTACATGACCCACCACTCTCCACACTGTCTCATAACACTGATACACTTGAACGTCGAAAAGATAAATAATCACCAATGTACATATTTTATGCTAAACCAGCAATCATCAGTTGGTCCAGATTACCATCTTCACACATATATGCCATAAGGGCTCAGATATGTATTAAGATAGCCAAACCTCATACTTTAATGGACAGGCTTCAATCTACTCCACACTCCAACTCTTCAACCTTCCATCCAATTGAAAATCTGAAGATGGAATGTTTGAAAGCTACCCTGAGGTCGAGATTCTTGTTACACCCATGTTGACCTAAGGTGAATGTGACCCCTCATGTACCGGACATATCCATTTAATATATATACAAGGGATGGGCAGCCATCTCTACTTATGTAATAACTGAAACACACAGGTTTATTATATACCTGTGTCTATATATGTAATATATAGTGTATATTAGCACGGACTTTCACATGACCCACCACTCTCCTCACTATCTTATAACACTGATACACTTGAACACATATATGTCGAAAAGATAAATAATCACCAATATACGTATTTCATGCTAAACCAGCAATTATCAGTTGGTCCACATTACCATCTTCACACATATATGCTATAAGTGCTCAGATATATATTAAAATAGTCAAACTTCATACTTTAATGGACAGGCTTCAATCTACTCCACTCCAACCATCCATCCTATATTACATAAATAGACACAGGTATATAATAAGCCTGTGTTTCAGTTATTACATAAGTAGAGATGTCTGCCCATCCCTTGTATATGTATTAAACGGATTATGTCCTGTACATGAGGGGTCAGATTGATGTTAGGTCAACATGGGTATGACAAGAATCTCAGCCTCAGGATGGCCTTCGAGCATTCCATCAACAGATTTTCAATTGGATGGACGGTTGAAGTGTGTAATAGATTGAAGCCTGGCCATTAAGGTATGAGGTTTGGCTATCTAATATATATCTGAGCACTTATAGCATATATGTGTGGAGATGGTAATCTAGACCAACTGATGATTGCTGATTATTTATCTTTTTGACATATGTGTTCAAATGTATCACTGTTATGAGATAGTGTGGAGAATGGTGGGTTGTGTGAAAGTCCATGCTCATATACCCTATACATTACATATATAGACTTAGGTATATAATAAGCCTGTGTGTTTCAGTTATTAAAATAACAGAGCAAAATTGTTTTTAAATAAAATTAGTTCTATATAATCTTTTTGTAGGATGCAATTATAGATTGTAAATAAAATGCATTTTTAGGGCAAAATATTTGAAATGACATACTCATTTTGTGATCTATGATATGCTAAATCTTATTATTCCATGCTAGCAACTGCACATAATTATTTTTATTTTTCACTTCAAATCATATTTAAAAAAGAAATTATTATCTTCAATTTTATTTTTATGCACAAACTAATTTTATATCAATTGTATAAATGTCACCATAGATAGTACCATGTAAATACTAAGTGAGTTATGATAGCTTGGCATCATCCAAGATAGAACCATTTGGATGTAAATAAGGTATATACTGTTACTTTCATGTAATTCTGAAATGTATTTGAAATATTAGAGCTACACAATCATTAGATATTATTATTAGGTTGATGTAGTTGTATTGTAAAATTTAAATGTTTACTTAAAAAAGGCTGCAGAAAGGAGTTGCTGTTAACTGAATTGAGCCCTTTTGATTTCTCTTGGAGGTCTTAAAGGAAGTGGGCAGGACAAATTCCTAATGCCTGCTCAATATGTTTTTATTGTTGCAGCTGTTATTACTATGTGATTATTAATATAGTATAGAAACATCAATGGGCTGCTCAATAACATGCATTATCCAGCTTGGTAAGTTTACTGGCTTTTTACTTTATAGTCATTCCTTTCAGTTGCCTGATAAGGCAGAATGAATGTATGTGAATGAAATTTTTTTCTAGTATACAATTATAACAGACACAAATAAATTATGGCCCTTATTCCTAGAAAGCTGTAGTCACTAGCCAAGGCAGCAACTGGTGGCCAAAAGTGGAGGGTGCTTAAAATCCCAATTGTGATTCCAGGCTGCCATTTGATGATAATTTTTTATGTAGGTACTTACAACTGCAAATAATTTCAATTGAAGGAAGATTGCAAGAAATGAAAGAACTATCTCACATTAAATGGCACATTATTAGACTTTGTGAAGTTAAAAGAAAAGTTGAAGTAACAATTGATTTAAAGTGGACATGTACTTTATTATAAAGGCACAAATCTTGGAAGTACAAGTGGATTAACATTCCTTACAAATAAACAGGGAGAACAACATTGTGTAGACAGATGATGTATTGGATAGAGTGACAAGATTAGTTATTTGACTTCATAGCAGATAATTCAGGTTTATGCCCCAACAAGTTATCATAGTGAAGTAGATTTTTATATGGATGTACAAAAGCTTTTGACAGATTAAACAGCATTTTAAAATTGTTAGTGGAGACTTTAATTCTAGAATTGGTAAACAAATGGAAGAATGTGCTGTATGTAAATTTGGTTATAATAGAAATGAGACAGGATGCAGACTTATTTCATTTGCTAAAAAACTTTATATTATGAATTCGTTTTTTGAAAAAAATATTAAAAGGAAATAGACATGGAAGAATCAAAATGATCATACAGCAGAATTGAATATTATGACTAACAGAAAGTACATATTTCAAGATTGTAATATCCTTAATAAATTCAACATAGGAAGTGATCATAGTTTAGTAAGACAAAAATTATTAAGAAAAACCAATACTGACAGTTGATATTCCTAATTTTCAGAAAAATTCTAATAAATTTAAATTAAAACTTGCAAATAGTTTTCAAATATTAGATGTTTAACATAATTCATATTTGAATGAAATTAACAGGAAAATAACTGTTAGACTTTTACAAATGGCAACATAGATAGCTTGTAAAAAGCAACAACTGATCAAAAAAAATTCTACTGAGACTAGAGAATATATGAAGAAAGAAATATGAAGATATATAAAAATAATACATAAAGAAAGACTGAATATATTGAATTTTGTGAAATGATGTGAAGGAGTTGATAATGATATAAAAAGTATAATTGACAACTAGTAAGGAAAGCTGTAAAAGAAAATAAAGTCTCAATAGTGTAAAACATTTTGATATTGGAAAAAAATATATATCTGTAATAAGAAAAAAAAATGGAACTATTACTAAAAAGAGAGATCACATCATGAAATGAGTACATTTCTATCAAGAATTATATAGTAATAAAAAACAAGTACCTCCTACATCTATTATATCTTTTGAATTGTCCAGGATTTTAAAGGAAGAAATAAAACATGCAATCAAATTTATGAAAAAAGGAAAAGCTCCAGGTAATTATGGAATTTATAATCGATATATTAAAAGCAGGCAAAGAAATATAATTTTTTTCAGCAAAGTTATATGCCAAATGTTTAAATGATAAACCAGATGATTGTAAGAATGTAGTATTAATATTAATATTTAAAAAAGGTGATAAAGAAAATATTCAAAATTTTATTAACATATTTACAACTGGTCTAAAGAGAACATTAGATTTCAACTAACCGAAAAAGCAAGCTGGATTTAAGTAGTTTTAATACAGTAGATTATACTCAAGCATTGAGAGAAGTTATAAAAAGGACCAATGAATGTTAGTTGCCATAATGCTTTGGGTTTGTAGATTATGAAAAGACATTTGATTCTATAAGAATTTCTTCAATGATTAAAACATTGAATCATCAAGGTATAGACCCTTGACATTGTCAATTCTGAAAAATGTTTATATAAATGCAACAGCAACAATTAGATTGCATAATGATATTAGAAAGGTTAATATTAAGAAAGGTGTAAAATAGGGTGACTCCATATTTCCAAAACTTTATGACAGTACTGCAAAAAGTATTTTTTTGATTAATATAGGAAGCTAAAGGAGTAAAAGTAAATGGAGATTATTTAAATCATTTAGATTTTGCAGATGATGTAACTGTTTTGAAAATAATGCTTCAGAGCTTCAGGAAATATTGCAAGAGTTATCAGTTGAAAATGAAAATGTAGGAGTAAAAGTTGTTAAAAAAACTAAAGTAATGTTTAATCGATATTCTCAAAAGATAAAAATAAAGATTGATAATGATGAGTTAGAAGAAGTTAACTTGGTCAAATTATTACTACATGTGGAATCATAATGGATGAAATTAATCATAGAATTAAACTTGGTAGGAGTGCTTTTGCTAGAAATAACTTAATATTAAAAGGAAATATGCTTATGTGTTTGAAAAGGAAGGTTTTTAATAAATGTTTTACCAGCTCTTACTTATGGATCTGAGACTTAGGCACTTAATAGAAAAGCAATACAGAGACTTCCAACCACTAAAAGTATAAAGAGATGCATGTTAGGAGTAACAAAAGAGATCGAAAATCAATACAAGGGTAAGAGAACAAACATATGTTACTGACATTGTTGAAAGAATTAAAAGACTGAAATGATGTTGGGCTGAATATATTGATAGAAGAGATGGTAATAGATGGACAATTGAAATCTTAAACTAGATTCCAAGAGATCGTAAAAGACCCAAAAACACCACATGTGAGATGGATGAATGAAATAAGAAAATATGCAGAGGTGATGTGGAGAAGGTAGACTACAGATTGGGGAAGATGGATTGAACTTGAAGAGACCTTCATCTTGCAGTATAATGGTTGATGATGACTCAGAAAAAGGAATACAATAACAATTATGCATTCAGTTATGTAGTGATAGCTTATATATTTAAATTCCAACATAAATATATTCTATAAATGTAAAGTATACATAAAGCTTTAAAGGTAACTTAGTGACACCCCTACTTTTTTACACGATTAAAGATTTTTTTGTTATCTATTATGACTGTAATGTTTTCAAATAAATGAAATTAACTTGGGTATTGTTCTTTATGTCTTTGTGATTACTCAAAGCAGTAAAGTAGCATGCACTAAGAAGGGAGAATGCATGGATGGAAAAAAGTAAAGAATATTAATCTTAATTGTCCAATAAATGAACTGTTGTGTTTAGCCTTGGATTGGCATGTTTAAGTACTACATAACATTCTTATTATTAAAAAAATGCAGCTTTAACTTCAAATGTAATTCAAAAATTCAAATGAGTTAATAGCAACCTACCAAATAAGTATTACATTGAATTTAAGTTCTGTGAGCAAAATATATATATATATATATATATTAAATAAAAGCAATATATAGAGGTTATATTATGCAAAATAAAGATACATATAATTTTGGGATTTGACAATGTAACGTCCATAGTTATGGATTTATAGATGCAAAAATATTTTACAACTTTTTTTGAGTATTTTTATTTCATACAGATTTATTTAATACACATTTTTTATTGTAAAAGGTAACAACTTCAGAAATAAAAGTGGACATTTTATATTTCATCAACTAGTTTTACTTTCACTTGGTCGTAAGTATTTTGTGACTCCTTCAAGTCAGTAAATTCTGACTTATAATGGGATTCAATTTAATTTTTTTACAACATTGTCATTTTGATATTTCTTTTCACATCTTTAGTTTTGCATTGTTAATGTATTATTGATAATCATAAGTATGTATTTTGTTACTGTAAGTGTCCATTAAAGCTTAATAATTCTATTTCAAGGTTTGTGATGACAGAAAGTAAACTAATGTATACTGCATGATGAATTGATGTCATTTAGCCAAAGGGCCTTTGTGATGTAATAGAATGGTATGGTGACAAACTCTCTGGATATCACCATCCATAAACTTCAACTTTAGTTTTGTCATTTCCAGTTCTCAAACTCCTTATATACTTCGGGGTAATTCACCATTAATTTTATAATTCTATTTGGTTGAAGTGCTTTAATATTTGCACCCCGTATGGGAATTTTGGCAACCATGGATTGTTTTTATTTGACCATCATGTACTAATATCTAGTTACTAAATTTTACCTTTTACAGTTTGGAGTGATTCTTTTAAGTGGACCATTGCATGACAAGGTTCCTAATTCAGTTTGAACATCATACAAAATAGTGCAAGAAATAGGTAACATTCAAAGCATATAAGTGGTTGGATTGAGGACATTGGAGCCATATTCACTATTTCTAATGAGGAACAGTTAAAAAGAAATTATGCTTCTTGTTAATTTTTTGAAAAATATAATTTGGTTTTGAATCCATGACTTATCCTCCAGACAAAACAAGTACAATACCTTATCTCTCAAGTAAATTCTAAGCTTTGTGAAAAAACTTCAATATTTTACGATGTGGATTCAAAAGATGCCAGCTTGATAATCTGACTCTGCATAATTGAATAATGTTCTATAGAAACTTCATATGATTAAAAAAAATTACAGCCTGTGGTAGTAAAATTTCTCTAAATCACGATTTGATATTAAGTGTTGACCATTACAATATAAGAACATTTTATAGTAAAACTCAGAAATAAACAGCCTAAAGACAATATGAAATACTTAACAATTCCTTTTATACCTAATGTAACTTCAAATATTACAAAAAAATTCTCTAACAATTTCAAATTTATCTTCAGAACACCTCCCAGCACTAACCAATTAATAAATAATTCCAAGGATAAAATAGAAAAAGATCAAGCCCCTCATGTGGTCTATAAAATGGCATGCCCTCAATTAGGCTGCCAGGCATCTTACTATGGTGAGACTCGGACTAACCTCAATACAAGAATTTACCAATACAGGTATGCATACAACAGGGTTAAAAATAAAAATGAAGGAACATCAGTCTTCTGGGACCACCAAGCAGCTACAAGCCATGTATTTGAAACCCAGTTCTACCCAAATAATTTGCACAGAGAAGAGTGATGCCAAAAGAAAAGTCAAAGAAGCTTTTTACATAGCAAATGATTTCAGTGCCATTAATAGAAGAGAGGCATGCTTTGCTCTCTCCAAACAATGGACTAACTAATTAAAAATTCAAACTCATTTGCATATGTGTACAATAAATCACAATAGTCTTCAATTGTAAAGCTATGAGTATGAGATTTGAACATTAAATCTCAAAAACGCTAAGCAGACATATTACACATTATAAGTTTGATATTTATTATTACACATTATAGTATAATTATAGCTTCACTAACGTATGCGAAAAAAGTCGCATATTTATAATTATAAATAATTATTATGATTTTTTTATTTTGTGTATTACTTTCTAAAATTTAATAGTTTTTGCTGTTATTTATCTCATTTTATATTCCCCAACAAAAATTTCTGATAATTAACACATGTACATTAAAACAATCTCCCTATAGTTTTTAAGTCTCAAAAATGATCAAGTATTTTGTAAATATGTAAGGATGAAAAATACTAATCTATTTATGATAGATTCTTTGTTCAAAAATGAGGCATAGGAGTTGATTAAAAAGATTTTTGAACGTAGAATTTATTACAGTATGTTCTTTTGACACAGATGTCTTAATACATTTTATGGTTTTGATACTTTTACATACTATAACATTCATCACAAATTATAATAATCATGGTTCTCATTTTAAATAAGGGTATGAATGGAGTCAAATAATGTTATATGATCATGTGGCACTCATCTATAGACAATTGGCAACAATGTCTTTTTTCCAGTTGTATAGCTATAAAAATGATGTAATTTTGTTAAACTATAAAAATACATGCTAAACTGTTTTACTATAATAAATTATTATTTTCTACAAAATACCAAATATTTTTGTAGTTTTATTGTTTATATAATTAGGTAAAATTGACTAATAACTATTCAATTATAATCTGTTTTTTTTGTTTCTTTCTTTCAGAATTCAATGCCCCATAACTAGTTAATTTAGTCAATATTTATTTATATTTTTATTTTTTGTATTTAAATATGATTCTGTCATGAAAAAAAGTCATTCCAAAAAAATATTTAGCATTAATCAAATTATATTTCCTGAAAGGACAGAGACCTTTGCAGAATGTCAATATTTCTAAAAAATAAGTATCAACACAAATGTGCACATTTTCCTTTCGACAAACATTCCAAGAACTTTTTAAAATATAATTTGTCTTGATTATTTTGGTAACATTTATAATAGAACTTTGCTAGTTTATAAAATAAACTATGAATCATAAACAAATATCTATTTATTAAAGTTAGAAAAAAACTTTATTTGTAAATTCATTACCATAAACTGCAATAAAATAGTGTTGTCATTAAAATACAAAAAAGGTGCATTAACTCACTACTCAATAAGTTTTGTGGGTACATAAATTTATATTCCTACACTTTCTAAAATTTTTTACTTGTCATTATAATAGTTTGGTTAACTCTAACTGAATCATAAATTTCACAATAACCAAACTCAAATGAGTCTGAGATTTTATTGAAAAACAAGTTTAAAATTTTTTGACCGCAGTCTTTTTTATTATGCTTATTTAAGCACAAGTCTATATGTATCCAAGTCTATACAAAATTGATTTTCACTATGAAACAATTAAAACCTTCAGTTTGAAGAATAAATAAGCTTCATTTGATTGAAATGGAAGAAACCATTTTGCTCATGCATGCAAAAATTTACTTCATTACTATGAAATGTTCAAATATATAATTACTTAAAAAGACATTACTTATAAAGTGAGGCTTCACTATATTAAAATGTTTGTGACTGAACAGAATAATGAATCATTGCTATAATAGGTAAAAGTATATTTTAAAACTGCTGTGAATTACATACACATTTTTCATTATCTGAGGATTAAAAAAATTACACCTCTCAAGATATTAAAACAGCAATGGTTACAATAACCTGATTAGTAAAATGTTCATTTCCATGTGTTTCCCAATTACATTTAACAACTGCTTTATAATTACACAATCGACAACTAAATACTTAATTAATAATTAAAGATTTTTCACTTGTATTTTTAAATGATTTCTATCAAAATTCATAAAATTACATAAATGACATGAAAATATATTGTCCTGTATGTTTTCCTTCAAGCCTTATGAAATGTCTTTTCAAAGATGTTTTATATTCACATACTATTCATTAAAAAACCTTTCTCTTGTATGCAATTTTTCCTGATATCATAACATTTTATCAATTCCCACACAATCGATATATACTTTTTAACATGATTCATAAAAAAACTTTTAATTACTCTTGACTTCTTACAAACTATATTGAAAAGGGTTGCCTTTTATATGCCTTCTTTCATGCTGCCTTAATCTGCCCTTGTCAGCAGACCTACATTCACATAAAGTGCATTGTAAGAATGTTTCTCCTGTCATGCCATGTTAAATTGCCTTTGTCAGCAGTCCTCGACACAGGAAATATATTGAAAAGGTTTACACACACTTCATTTAAACGATGTTTCTCCTCTTTATTTGCTTTCATGCAATCTTAAATTTCCATTTGTGCACTTTTATGAATGTTAAACTACTTTCATGTGCAGTCTTTTTATGGTTTTTCTCCTGTATGTGTTCTTCTATGCTGAATTAAATTCACCTTACAAACAAAAAAGTACATGAAAAGGTATATCTCCTATATGTGTTCCAGCATGCAGTCTTAAATTTGCCCTTCTGTTTTATATCGCATTAAGGATTGATTCTCTCCTGTATGGCTGCATTCTTAAACTTCACATTTGTGCATGTAATTCTATATATACACAAATTACATACAATTTAAGGGGTTTTTTCCAGTGTGGTCATACACTACAATGAAAAAATGTTTCTCCTGTGTATTCTTTTGTGTAATTGTAAAAATTTCCATTTTGTGCACTTTCATGATGGTTTAACTACTTTAACTGTCATCTTATTAAGGTTTTTCTCCCGTGTGGGTTCTTCTATGCCGAATTAAACTCCCCTTCTGAGCAGTCCTATATTCACAGGAAGTACATTGAAAAGGTTTTTTGCTTGTATGTCTTCTTTCATGCACTGTAAACTATTGTCTATTCTGTCTTATATTCACACACTAAAAAGGTTTTTCTCCTTTATGTCTTTTTTCATGCATTCTTAACTTAGCCTTGCCATTTGTGTAGTTCTATAATCACACAAATTGCACTTTAAGTGTTTTTCTCCTGTATATGTTCTTTCATGGCCCTTTTATATTCACACAAACTGCAACGAAATAGTTTTTCTTCTGTATGTGCTCTTTCATGATGCATCAACTGGCTCTTTTTAGTAGTCCCATAGGCACATAAATTACACTGAAAAGGCTTTTTTCCTGTATGTGTTTGTCTGTGCCGAATTAAATGGCTATTTTGGATAGTCTTGTATTCACACAGATTACACTTGAAAGGTTTTTCTCCTGTATGTGTTCTTTCATGCACAATCAGCACACCCTTTTGGCTAGTTGTATAGTTACAAAAATTACACTGGAACAATTTGTCTCCTGTATGTAATTGTCTATGCCGATTTAAATGGCTCTTTGCAGTACTCCTATAGTCACACAGATTACACTTGAACGGTTTTTCTCCTGTATGTGTTCTTTCATGCAGGATCAACTGGCTCTTTTTATTAGTCTCATAGGCACACAAATTACACTGAAAAGGCTTTTCTCCTGTATGTGTTTGTCTGTGCCGAATTAGATGGCTATTTTGGATAGTCCTGTATTCACACATATTACACTTGAAAGGTTTTTCTCCTGTATGTGTTCTTTCATGCACAATCAACACACCCTTTTGGCTAGTTTTATAGTTACACAAATTACACTGGAACAACTTTTCTCCTGTATGTATTTGTCTGTGCCGATTTAAATGGCTCTTTGCGGAAGTCCTATAGTCACACAGATTACACTTGAAAGGTTTTTCTCCTGTATGTGTTCTTTCATGCAGAATTAAATTGCTCTTTACACCGGTCTTGTAGTCACATGAACTACACTGAAACGGTTTTTCTCCTGTATGTGTTCTTTCATGCTGTTTTAAATGACCTTTCTGTGCAGTTTTGAATGCACACAAACTACATTGAAATGGCTTTTTTTCTATATGTAGCATTTTATATACTGATAAAATTACTTTTTCCTCGTCTTTTCTTTAGACAAATTACATTGAAAAAGTTTCTCCCCTTAAGTGATTTTTTATGTATTCTGAAGGTTCCCCTTTCAGCAATTGAATATTCACACAAACTACACTGATAGAGGTATTTTGTTCTTTCCTGCATTCTTTAATTTCCATTTTTTAATTCATATTCATACAAACTACATTGAAAAGGTTTTTTGTCCATGTTCTTTTCAGGAATCTCTAAATTTTCCTTTCATGCGGTCTTCAGTTCACACTAATTATATTGAAAAGATTTTTCTCCTGTTATTTCACGTATTATTCTAAAAGTATTACCTCCAGTTTCAAATTGACACAAACTCCATCGAAAAGATTTTCCATCTGTGTGTGTTCTTTCATGTTTTCTTATAGATCCTCTAGAAAAATGTTGGAATTTTCATAAAATAAAAAGAATAACTTTTTATACCATAATAGATTTTCGTAATTTTAATTTTACCAAAAGAATATAATTATCCTACCTTTTTTTTTATTTCTATAGGGCATCTTTCAAGATTTCTCATTCTTATAGAGGTTTGTCCCTAATGTTTTGCCAGTTGTTTTAGTCACAAAAATTAGCTAACAGGTTTTCCATTTTTCCCATACTTTACTTTCACAGTTTTTTGTGTGTAATGTCCCAAAATAATGATAAAACAATCAAATGTTTTATAAAATTTTTTGAATTGGAAAATTTTTTTGTATTAAGACATTTTGTCAACTTTTATGAAAGTACATTTATATATCCATAAAATACATTCTCATTTTAAATATTTGTTTAAATATGTTATAATTACTTGTCTTTATCTAACTAACAAGGTAATAATAAACAGATATAAACTGTTAATGTTTTATAAATTTCTTTAATTCAAAACTTCATGGCTTTTGTTTAGTAGTTCTTAATTTCATAACATTTTAGTACAAATTAAATGTGTTACTTTTGAATTAAATTTTTTTTGTCAAAGAATAATTTTTTGATTATAAGTGTTACAATCCTTACATGAACATGAAGATTTAATTAATTCCATTGTTAATCTCTTTAATATTTCAATGATATGCTCTTTTTACCAAATATCATTCTCTTTTTCCATGACTTAGACCTAAACAAAACAAAAAAATATTAATCATATTTTTTATATGCATATCATAAATGACAAATAAAGATTCTTTACAAAAAGGCATGAATTAATTTTCATTAAAACATTCTTAAAATAAGCAACTCATTTAAGCTGTTTATCAGATGACACATTTAATATTTATATTGATTATAGGTACCATGTTTCTAGTTACTAATACAAAAGAAAATCAACATTTATGTTTCTTTTATATACATGTAAAGAAATATTATTTCAAACCAATATTATTCTTGCTGTACATAAAATCCAAGAAACAATTGCAAACTATCACATATATAGACTTATGAACTACAAACAAAAAATCAATCTAGCATTAACTTATATTAAAAGAATTATGAATATTCATAGAGACACAAGTCTGCATTTCTCAACTTCAATTCCACAGAAGCTATCATTAATTTGATGGCCAATTTCAGAGAAATAAAGTATTTATTTACAGAATGTTGAAAGCAATTATAAAAAATGCAAATTTCACTCCTGGCCTATTTTGTGAGTACCAAATTTCATAAAATAAATATGAAAACATAAATATATATAAAATTTGCAGCTAATTTCAAAAGTATAATGGAACTTATGTATCAGTCCTGTAACACAGCATGTATTAAACCTGTTGCACTTTTTCACATCCAAGACAAATGTGTAACACTGCGATTAGGTCAAATAAATCCAAGTAAATCCTGATATGTTATCTGATGTCAGATCAAAACGTGTTTTTTTTATCGTATCTCTGATCTAATTTTTTTTTTCTCGAGTATTTTTCAATATTCTGATCTTTGTACTTTTTTCTTCATAGTTAATTTCATCATTGCTGAATTAAGTTGATTGTAAGTGAGTAAATAACTATACTTTCCTTTTAATTTCTACGGCATTAAATCTCCGATCTAATCCCCCCAAGTGTTTTTTAAGATTTTCTTCGCAGTTATGGTCATTGTACTTTTTTTCTTAGTTAATTTCATCATTGCTGAATTCAGTTGTTTGTGAGCAAATAACTGTATTTTCCTTTAAGATTTCTATTGCATAATTCTTGTAATTAAATGTTTTTTCTGAAGAATTAAGAAGTGCTGGTTATGACTATTTTCATGTGAACCACAAATATAATTTCATCAATCCTCAAACAGGCATCCACATGCAAAAGACTTTGGGTTTCAGTGAAATAGCATAACAAGCAATAACGGGAAACATTTCGCCAACATTTGGATTCGTATTTATGTGGCACAAGTGTCATAGAGATGAGGATGCATTCATTTGCATAATGAATGAAATCAAAAATAATTGGCCACCAATATGAATTACAGTTATTTACTCTTAGCATGTTGAAACTGCTTGAAGGTGTAATTTCTATGTAAACAATCAGAATTATAATGTTACTGGGTTGTTGTTCTTTGTTTTTCAACTTTAAAGTGCTTTTTTGGGTTCTCATAGATGAGCCACCATATCCTACTGGATGGCACATTTATCACGCTTAAACTATAAAATATGATCATTCATGGGCCGTTAATTATAATCATTTTGATGTGTTTTTTGTAATGTGAAAATAAAAACAAAAGAAAATCATCTTTTTTAAATATTATTTAATTTTAAATATTATTTTTTATTAACGTATACAAATTAAATGATAATAATAAATGTAAAATAAAATAAACAAATTACAATTTGATTCATCTTTTTTAGTTTTCTTTTTATTAGAAAAATCAATTTTCTATCGGAAATTTTTTTACCGAGTTACGGCTTTTTTTTTGTTGTTTACCGCTATTTTTTATTTCAAATAGAATGACAACTAAAAGTAAAAGTTGTTACGGTTAGGTTTAGGGTTAGGTTTACGGTTAGTGTTTTGTTGTTTGTAATTGTAAAATAAAAAATATCAAAATTGTATTTTTGTACTAACATCTAGAAAATAAATAATAACGAAAAACGTAAACCATATTCAACAAAGTATAACAGTAGTCGGAGAAAAGAAACTAAAACTTTTTTAAACAACGGCAAATATATATATATATATAATGTTTATAATATATGCTACTTTTCTTACTGGATATTTTTGTTTTAACGCTGTTTTTTATTTCAAAAATATACACACACAGTACAATCTTAAAATGTCTCGTGGAAATGTTGTGAACAGTACGTTACTTGATGCATTACCTAAGTCCAATTCACTTTAAACATATATCTCGTCAACATTTACTACTTAAAACTTCAATACACTACGGTGTAAAAAGTCTGTTAATTATTACTTTACAAAATCTGAACATTTCAATACTTGAAAATAAAAAAAAATCCAATGAAAATAACAATTTCATCCAATTCAAAAAACACACCCTCTCCCCAAGCCGTAACCATTTTATAAACTGTGTGAATTGGGAAAATGTATTTGCTGCATAAACATACATGCTGTACTGTGACACGACATAGTGGCCTGCAATCTGTAGTACAACAAACAAGTTGTATTATAGAAAATGCGGGTTCGAATGTGTTGGCCGCGGAAATGGCATTTTTATGTGTTTTAGCGCGAAAACAGTGCCATCCAGTGGGATATGATGGTTCATCGATGACAATCCTTTTTTGATTTACAATAAAATCATAAATAATGAAATTTATCTAAAAGAAATAACAAATAAATTGGATAAATCTTTTTTTTTTAATTTTTATTTTTCTAAAATGAAATTTGTAATTTTAACAAGAATAAAAACAAAACAACATCGTGGCGATGCAAATCAAATTTTAACATCAAGAAAAATTTTTTTTCTCCAAAACAACATTGTGGCCACACAAATAAAATTGTTAAATTTAACAAGAATAAAAAGAAAGAATTTATTCAAAACAACATCGTAGTCAAAAATAAAAACGGTAGTTTTTATTGGTCTCACAATTTTTCTCATGCAAATGTGAATTTTAGCATGATTTTGTAAAACACATGCTTACACTCCCCCTTTTCCAATTGATTAAAGTGTCACCCTTGACTAGAAAAGTGAGGCAAAGTTTCCAATTTTTATTACCTCATACTATATCATTGGATTTGGAAAATAATGACTTGGGCATGCAAATTTCAAGGCTTTTGACAGTCTCAATTACAGATACCCTCACAAATGGAATTGTTCATGTAAACTGCATAATACAAAGTTCACTGTAAGCGGCAAGTCACTGCAGCAGGAACGAATATCCTATTTCTCTGCTGATAAATACTGTAGCAAAATTTAAAATGGGATTGCTCATATAAACTGCGGCAAAATAAACGTCCTATTTCTGTGCTGTAGAATAGAAATGGATACTGTAGTGAAAATTAAAATGGAATTGTTCCTATTAAATTCTGTAACACAAAATTCACCGTAAGCATCGTCATCTGCTGAGGCAGAATAAACATCCTATTTTTGTGCTGTAGCATAGAAATAAACACCGCAGACAAGTAAACAGACTATTCTATGCTTAACCATTGAAATATAACTTTATATAGTGGCACAACAACTTAAATTGCATATTTCTGTGCATTTGCATAGAAATTACGCCCTCAAGCGATTTCAACATGCTAAGAGTAAACTACCTGAATTATTAATAAAAGATTTTTTTGGTGGGAAAATTGTTTTTTCTTTTTTTATACATTTTTTTAAAAATACTTATATCTATTACTGTTTTTCGACCAAATCCCATTTATGTGATACTCTCTCTAATCACACAGTCATTTTGGAAGGAAAAAGTGTAAATTTTTTACTTATCTCCATTTTATTCAGAAAATTTAATCAACCTATTAATAAAATTGAAAAGACCACTTACGTTTATTTATTGCAACAATTCCTGTTATATATTGCACAGTAAGTAACATATGTGTATATTTTATGTTTTCAGGAATATTTTAGAAATTTTGGTAATTTAGTCATTGTTCAGTTCATAATAGCATGTGATATCTTTAGTATTGTTATACATTTTATCCTTTTTCATCTAAATACTATATAGTTATTGAAAATGCCACATATATTTCACTCTTTTTTAAATTGTATGTCAGGGAATTGCTTAAAAATGTACTCCATTAAATATATATTAAATGTATATTTCTCCTGTAAAAGTCGTATATGTGTTTATGGTAAAATACACTCCAAAATTGTTAAAATTTACCAATTTTTAAGGCTTTTTGTTTAATGGCATCCGGTATTAATTGCTTAAAAATTATTTACTTTGTAATTTGCCGATTAAAATTGGTAGTACATTTTATACTTTTTCATCTAAATTTCATATATATTTATTGAAAACACCACATGTATTTCATTCTTTTTTTAATTATATATAAGGGAATTGCATAAAAATTACCCCATAAATATATATTAAATGTATATTTCTCCTGTGAAAGTCATATATATTTCTGGTAAAATATGCTCGAAAATTATTGAAATTTATCAATTTTATAGCTTTTTGTTTAATGGCATCTCATATTAATTGCTTAAAAAATATTTAGTGTGACACAGCACATACTAGATATGCTGCACCTATTTACATACGTATTCAACCTGCCGATAAGTTTGTTAAATCTTTGGGAAAATATCAAGTACAAAAGATCCATATATACATTATTTTCATAAATTTTTGCAAAAATATGTATAAGATCTGCGTACATTATTTTGGTCAGATCACAAAGTTATCAGCTGATCGATACTGAAACACTAAGATTTGCTTTACAAATCTTTGTTTCACCTTCTCATTTCTTTCCTACCCTCATACCTTAGTTTAAACCCTAATTTATCGTAGTGTCTGTACTGCCACTTATATGCCGAAATCCTGCCTAAATTAGATCACGAATGTATAAATGGTTGTGATATATATAATTTCAAAACCCTAACAATAATAATTTATAAATTGCAAGTATGTGCATGTTTACGTATTTATTTTAAAAAGTAGGTCATATAAGTCGTATTTACACACATACTGCGATAATATATTTTAAATCTTAAATAAAAATAATAGTTTCGTTATTTAAATATTATTTTGTTTAAATCTATTTATTTTAAAAATATTACATTCGTAATATTTGTTTTCATTTAATAAAATAATATTTAACTTCAGATAGATTTAAGCATTTAGAATTTAAAAAGTAAATAATTTTGTTGTTTTTAGATTTATAAAAATCACGCCACAAATTTTATGTAAAAAGTAAATGAGGGTTGGGAAAAGAACAATAGGCTTAATTAATTAAATTTGGTAAAATGAGTGGCGTAAATATTTGGCCATCAAGATAAACAATAGATGTCCACTCAGGTATTTTTTTAATTACAATAAGTTAAAACCAAATTCTGATCCGAATATCTTAAAAGTAAAATTAATTATAAAATCCCGTTTTTAGATATTCGGATAAGTTGCAGCTTTTGTTTTTGCATCTATTTTTGGTTCTAGATTGACTACCGCAGGGTATTCTATTGTAAGCTCTCTTGGTATATATAGAGCCGATTTTATTAATTGATATCATATGCTTTTCTAATTATTATATTCTATGTTTGTCTATTCTGATTTTCTATTCTGACTCAGAATTGTTCTTAGTTAAATTTTGAGATATTATTTTAAATTTATTCAGTCGAATTAGCAGCTAAATATATTATTTTGAGAGTTTAATACAGCTGAATTTAGTGAAACTATATATCAAGAGGCCAAACTCACTTTAATTTTCAACAAATTCGTAGAATACCAGCCCTTTGCTAATTGGAAGTAGAATGTTTGAGTAAGATGGGTGGAAAGGCTCTTCCTTCTTGGAATGGTGATCCTGCAACACATCAAACCACCAATGCCCTGTACCTATTGTAAACTGTCACTGCTGCTAAAACGTATCTAATTTGATTCTGGACCAAAGAAGCTGCCACATCAAGATAAATGCTGCTTAATTTCCATTAAAGCCTCCAATTAAAGTCAACCAAAGATAAAATGTGCACGAACTACCCAACTGATATGAAATAACCTCAATTAAACCAAGAGCTCATGTTGTATATATATTCCCTTTAACGCTATAGCTAAAATTTCAATATATTTTTCTGTAATTACTAAATGCCTAGGTTTTTATTTCTATTATAAAATATTTGTAATGTAACTTGTGTGCTTTTCTCTCTATCCTTGGGTTGATATTTTGCTAATTTATGTTACATCTTTTATTATGGTAGTGCACTTAGATAGTCATTGAATGAGCAAATTATTTATTTTCCCTTTTATTAGTATGCTGCCATATTAGTGCAGATCAATTGTATAGTTGACCCTATTAAAATCTTATAAAATCGCTCTTTCAAGGTCTACTTTATTTCATATTTTATTAATGGTTTAAATAATTGTCTTTAAAGAAAGTACATTTATTTTTTTATATAACGTGAGAATATGTGTGAAGTTAGTGAACTATATAATATAGAGAAATGCATGATTACATATAATCTTATGAATCCCTGTTTAATCAAATCCCCCCTCCATTTTTCTTATTTAAAATAACTTATTTTATTGTAATTATAGAGTAATTTGTGATCTGTAAAGTTGAGGTCGAGAATGTGTGGACCATCTTAATATTATTTAGGAATTGGTTAAGCGCCTTTGCTTACTTAGTCATCTCTTTTTATATATTTGTTTATGCATATTATATTGTGTGTTACCGGTGTAGGTGTACTGGTTGTTTTGAGGCCTGCTTTGATTTTCTCCAGAAACTTCTTGCGGTTCCCAGATAGAGTATGCGCTAGGAAGCCATACCTGGGAATTTTATGCAATAATCCCTCACCTACGGAGTTTCATGTTCAGATGCCAGACTCGGGCTGATGTGTGATGCAACTTTCCATGGGATCCATGGTGAGATGCCATCCCATCTGTCTTATTTTATTATGTTATTTTTATTTTACAAAGCAATGCAGTTTCAAAGTACCACAGTCCATCCTGTACATTAAACCTCCACTGGTACCACCAATCTCTTAATTTTAAATGTTAATATTTCTTTAAATTGCCAATGTCTTAATCACTTCCATGCCTCTAGCTCAGCGAGCTTTCATCTGCAATATTCTTGAAGTCAATATAAGTTCTTTTATCCAATATTAAATGTAGAAATCTTTTAAGCAAACACTTATTATATTCGCTATAGGCCTCGTACATCTTTTGAAATCAGCCTTTCTTCATCCTAGTATATTTTTGCTTACGCTCATTATTATAATATATTGCATTAACCTGAGGGATATCGTATATCTTTTGAAATCAGCCTTTCTTCATCCTAGTATATTTTTGCTTATGCACATTATTATAATATATTGCATTAACCTGAGGGATAGAGAACCTATAAATAATTAACAAGCCATTTATGTAAATGCAAATGGTGCTTCATTTAAAGTTGTTTTAAATTTATCTTTTAAATGATTTAATGGCAGTCTAATTGTTAAAGTAATAAACCTATTCAATTTTACTAACTTATTTTGAATATATTTACTTATTTTTCTGAGATCCACACCTATACCTTGGTTTATATCACATTTATATATATATTGTATCATCCATAGTCATTAGTTAGTGAACCCAATGATATATTTTAATATAGTCTATTGCTTCTCCCTGACCACCAGCAAGAAACTATACTATCAGTAGCAACAGATGCATTATCACATAGGTGGTGCAGTGGAGCATAGACTTTAGATTTGAACTTGGGATTTCTGGAACACAACCTGGCCCAGAGTGTTGAGTTTCATGTCTGGAATTTGAATTGTGCAGTGTTAATGAGATACATGATTCTGACCATTATAATGCATATGTGAATAGTTGCAGTATGTCTAATACATGTTCTGTGTCACAGGAATAATATGTAAGAACCAGTATAACTTATTATTGTCTTTATTTTTCCAATCATCTCTTTGATATATGGTAGTTATCATTCATTGGATTTCATTAACAAAACTCAAAAATAGATATGATAAACTTTATGTATATGTTGAAACAGTAAAATCTGCTTTGCAGATCTTCGTTTCACCTTTTCTCACCTATTTCCTATCCTCATACCTTAGTTTGAACCCCAATCTATCGTAGTGTGCCTGCAATGCACTTATATACCGAAAATCCCGCCCAATTTTAAACCAGGAGTACAACACTCATGTTATATATAAATATAATTCATTCCCAAATCAATAAAATGTTATTGATTATGTGTATGTTCCATAATTTCGATTTATTTAAAAGTTGGTTATATAGGTCGTAATTGTGCACACACTGTGATATGTATTTAAAACTTATGTTTAAACTGTAAATTGTTAGTTAAAATTATTTTGTTTGAATCTATTTACAAAAATATATTACAGTCATAATATATTTTTAATTTAAAATAAAATTCATATTCGTTTAGTAAATAGAGTCAAATATTGCAATTTAAAAAGTAAAATAATTTTCTTTTGAATTTAAAAGTCATGCCAAATATTTCTGTTAAAATAAATGAGGCTGGTAGAAACAATAGTTTAATTATTTAATGTTATAAAAGCTTATCTAAAATATACAGCAGATGTCCACTTAAGGTTTTCTTTTAATTAGTAAAAGTAATTTTAATTAAATCTAGTTTGTAATTCGAATGTCGACAAGGAAATTAACAATAGAAATTATTTAAAATTTTGTTGAATTCCTTTAGACATTCGGATGGGTTTAATTATAGCTGATAAGTAAGCAAAGTCCGATATATTTCTATAATGCTCCAGGGCAGTTCTATTCTTTATTTCCACTATAAAAAGGAGGGGTTTCTTTTGTTCTCCATTCTAGTCATTTGCTGATGAAATGTTTCTACCCAAAATTATTCTAGTCATTTGCTGATGAAATGTTTCTACCCGAAATTATTCTAGTGTTTTGCTAATGAAATGTTTCTAGTGATTTGCTAATGAAAAGTGTCTAGTGAAAATATCCTAGTAAAATATTCTTCAAAATATATTTTCCTGAGATTTTAGCTACATGCCTGCGAACTTAAATTTGAAGCTGAGTTTTCATCTCCAAATTAATTGACCATGTTTACCACACCTATTGCTAACCGTGACATGACTGAGTAGAACGGCAAGAAGGCTATTTCCCTTTGGGAATGGCCAGCTGCTGCTCTAGACCATCGAAAGCTATCACATAAGGAACCCCAGAACTGCTGCTGCCAAAAATATGAACAATTCCAGATTTTGCTGCTGAATTATAAAACCTGCCGACCATCAATCTACCTGCAAATGCTTCTCCAGAGGTAACCCCAAATTAACCCAAGAGCTCTTGTGATTCCTAACATGCTATAGCTATTTTAAATTGTTTTTCTTTTATTTCACTTGACTTATTATCTACTTCTTTAACGTGTTCAAATATAATTAACAGTTTTGCTCTCTATCCTTGGGTTAATATTTTCTATTTATTAATATTTTTTTATTTTATTATGATAATGTGTCAGAATAGTCTATGACCGAGTGAATTATTCCCTTCGTTGAAAGTAAGATGCTGATATCAAGGCATATTTTAAATCTATAAATAATTCCCAATTTTATTATCTCACAAATCACTCATTCGAGGGCTATTCTAATTTTTAATATATATAATCAAATAGTTTAAAATCTACATTTTATTGATTTTAAACTAATATGAGAGTATGTGTGAGGTCAATGATTAAAATACACCACAAATGCATGATTGTGTAAATAAATCTCTGCTTTCTTTCCAAACCCGCAAGCATACATTTTCCTATTTTAAATACTGTATTTTACTTTAAGTTCCTAATTATTGATGTCGAGAATGTGCGGATCCTTTTAAATAAATTTCTGGGAATTTGATTGGGCATTTTTTTAATCCAAGCAAACCCATTTTGTATGTTTTATATACATTAGTCTAGTATTGCTGGTAAATGAATTGGTTGTTAAGATCACTTTGTTTTCTTTCCAAGGATTTTAAACAGCCAAGTCCATTCTCTTTTCGTTTCCTGCATTTCCCAGGCAGAGGGTGTACTCAAATGTCACACCGGGGAATTAGATGCAGTCATCACACAGTCACTAAGTTTCGGCTGTCCGTGGCACCATATTCCTACATGCCAGTGGTGAGATGCCTGCCATAGTCATTCCAAATATTCACTATTGTTTTATTTATATATTTATTTTACAAAGCATCCGTGATTTAAATGTATCACAACCTCCATCCTTTAATAAATTCATTATTAGCAATACTGACCTCCCATGTAACTTTAATTATAATTTTAAAATAAATGTCTTGATCACATTCCCACTTTATTGCTTAGTAAGCTTTTGTCCGGGCTATTCTCGAAATCAATAAATATTCTATAACACTTAATTTTCAAATATTTTATTAAACTTTTATAATTACTCAAAGCACCTCGCACATGTTCCCATCTCTTTTAAGCACATTATTGTAATACTATTATTCTGAGGGATAGAATATATTTTCTTTAAAACCTTTTTGTCATTTAATGGAATGTAGTGCCAACAATTATTTAGTAAGCATCTTTGTCTCATATAAGCAGACAGTGGTGTTATATATATTTCTATATAAATAAATATTTGAAATCATTTAAAACTAAATTTGGTATTTTATTTTATTGATTTTTATCATTGTCTCGGACTATATATTTATTTACTACATTTCTTTTGTACATCCATAGACATTGATTAGCAACCCAAACTTATCTTAGTATAGTCTCTTTGCTTCTCCCTGACCACCAGGCACTGGTAAAAGGTTATACTAGTAGTAGCATCAGACATGTTATCATGTAGGTGGCGCTGTGAAATTTGGACTTTAGATTTGAACTTAGTATATCTAGAAGGCAACCCCTCCTAAAATGTTCAGTTTCATGTTTGGGGTTTGAATTCTGCAGGGTGTTAGCGAGATAGACGATTCTGACTGTTCCAACATATTGTACTGGTCAAAGACCCAACCATCAACTGACCCAAACTCAAAGTCAGATTCAAATTCAGGCAAACCAAACTGAATTCAAACCCAACTCACTAGTTCAGATTAAATCAATGGATGACTTATGTCAATGGCACATGATTATGCGTCAAGAAACTAGCTCAACAGATGATGATGATTTGAGACCAGTGAACTGATACTAATAAAGGATAATAAATTAACTAAAGATAATTTTAAATCAAATCATACTTATGTGTTCGGTTTGCCAACACATACAGCAAGCATCAACATTAAAATAATGATTGAATAAAAGAGTTAAGAAACCAAGTGTGTTTATAAAGTGTTTAATAAAATAATAATAGTTTTGTTCAGATTTTAAATGATATCTGTATATATTGCTTCTAGTCCTTAAACAGAGTTTATGATTACAATAAAGATGGCAGTCCCTATTACATGCCAACAGCGATTACGCAATATTATGGAAGTCTATATGTCTATGCCCCCAACAGGAAAATAAAGGCCGATAAAGGTATTCAGTGGTGATGGAAATTTATTACTCTAATATTATACGAAAGAATGTGAGAATTATTTTCACATTCGCAAATCCATTCATGAAGAGCAAGATACGTATTTAGGGCATAACTTTAATCTTTATTAGAAAACTTATTTAAGTGGAGATGACTATCAATTTGTTCAACTTTAATGAAATCACTTCATCATGAATTACGAGCATTAGAGCGGGCTTTACTGGGACAGAGAGATAATGGTGCTGATGAATTATGAGCTATAACATGAACATGAAAGATAATAGCCTATCGGTGATTTAAGTAGTATGGCAGCTTGTATTTCACAAGTCTTACACCCTTTTTGGAGACGGGGATCACAGGAAAGCCAAACCGAGTCATAGCTACGAACCTTTGGTGTTCCAAATACAATATAAGCGGGGGAGGAAGTGGTTTCTTCCTCTATAATTTAAAATAACAGTGATATCACCACCGACAAGCCTATGGAGTGGAAGATTGCTCTATGTCAACAATGTTCGATGATGATGACTTGATAGTCACTGTTTGAAGAATAAAACCCAATTTATGATAGAATGCTCTACGTGATGACTTGATCAAATTAATTAAAGTCAAATGAGCTTTTAACTAAAATTATTTTAAAGCATTTATAAAATTATATTAATTATGCCCCAAACCTCATGCCCTCCCTGAATCTTAGTAGAAAGTAACAGAAATTTGAATTAGAATATATTTATTTGATTCCTTTATCGACCCTTTTGCAAAAACATTTTAAGATCATAAATATGAATATATAAACATTTATAAATTAGATAAAGAAGCCGGGGACATAGGTTAAAGACAGAGCTAATCATTTATTATTAGCCAATTACAAAACTAGCAAACATTTAATAATTTCTTTCGACTCGATGATTGATAGAACTGAATAAATCTAGTTCTAATAAGTGAGAATTACTATCAGATTTAATATTTAATAATGGTATAAGGCAAATGGAACAAAGGAGATCATTGAGTTGAAGGATTATTGGCATATAATTAAAAATACATGACATACATAAATTGATCAATAAATATATATAATATAATAAATGAACCGCCATCGTAAGAAAGGAAAGTTAAATCTAAGGACTAGAGAGATAGAATTATGACCTAATTTAAAATAGCATAGTTAAAGTAAATTTTATACAGATGATTGCATTTAAGAATGAGAAGAGCTTTTAAAGGCGAATGTAAAGTAAAGTTAGGAATCTGGCAGGGCTGGTTCCTTAGTTTACACATCCAGGCTGATGAAACGTAGGCATGCACTTGGTCAATTACTTGAACATCATTTTGATTTATTTTTCATGATTTTGGCAGCATGATTGGTCCAAAAATGGTTTAGCAGATTCATTGAAGATCTTCAGGGGACTTCAGGAACCGTAGTCAGATTCCTGAAGTTTAGCCCTTCACCATGATAGAAACACAATTTAAAATCATAATTTAAATGCACAGAGTTGAATGGTACTTCCCTAAAACAAAGATGGTTTCCCCCCTCGCCAAATTTTTCTGGGCTATTTATACTGTCCTCTCTGATGCCTTCAGGTGAGTGCTTCTTTCATTATCAATCTTACAAAAATTTACTAATTGGTTTTAGATACATTCCTTCGATAAGGCTTTCAAACTCATTAACTTGAATTCATTTTCTAATTAGAAAATGAATTTTTAAAATCGGAAAATGATTTTAATTAGCGACCGTCCTTACATTTTAAATACTTATCTTTTTTTCTAATTAATAAAAACTTTACCCATTGTTTTTGGAAAGGGATAATCTGGAAGCTTACCGAAAGAATGTAGCTTTTAATCACTAAAACTTAACAAATTATTTAAAAGTAAAATAAGCATTCCCGACGCAATGAAACTTAAGAACGAATATATGTTTAAATATTTATAAATATATACTCACAATCCATGCAGTTATAATATATATATAAATTCATGAATAATTCTATCATGAATCTATTAATAGAATGGATTAATTTAAATCTCAAATGAGTTAATTTTTACACACATTTATAATAGTTTTTCTTTAAGAAAACTTGCATGGACTGAACATATAAAGCCCCATTGCATCGGAAATTCAAGGTTAGTACAAGGGCTTGAAGTGGGCTTCTGGCAAGATGTCACGAAGCTAGGATCGAACTTAGATCAGACTGCTTAATTTTTTTCCACTTAAAAAAAAACAATGAAAAAAAATGTCTTTACTTATATGTCATACATTCGTATAAGTGTATTTGACTAATTGGAAGACTCTGGGAAAACAGCATAAGTGTGAATAATATCATCTGTACAAACTACAAAATTATACATGTCTCATTGCGATCATTATGCTTAATATTAGCTAGCTTAGTAAACAAGTCTGTTAATCATGTCTCATTTTGCCTATGGTTGTCTCAGTCCGTCATCTGTGTATGTATGTCTCTTCATTTAATAGTTGTCCTATCATTTCCCTGAATCAGGTGGCCCATATGATTTGAACTTTTGATGGTGGTCATACTCTTGGTCTTTTCTGGTTGGTGTCAAGTTCCATAGTCAATAGATGTCAGTAATTCTATGACCTTTTTCCTTTTCTGCTACTGAGTGCAGACAAAAAAAATCTTTAATGCTGTCTAGATGCTCTCTAGGATTTTCTCCTGGGTTTCTCTTAAAAATTTGAATCTCTATACAAGATATAAGGGATGATCTCTATAAATTTCTTAGACTCAGTTCGGGGTTCATCGTCTGTCCCATTTCTAGTTTTGGTTTCATTTTACTAGTGGTCTGAGCATCTTCTTTTTCCTGTTCCATATTTAAATCAGCTTCTTTGACTGTTTCTTGATTTGACTCCTCTTCTGTACTATCCACAACTCCTTTTGGTGTGGTCTGAGTATCTTCATCTTCTCTTGGGGCTTCGTAAGTGTCTGCTGCTGTATGATGCTTTACAATCTCTGGGTTGGTTTGGCTGCCTCAGTTTTCCTCCAGTTATAGAATCCTTTCCATCATCATCATCAACTTCCTGTCCTCTCATTTCTCTGAGGAGTGTATGCAAAATATCTCGATCGTTGTGATCATCATTGGCAGTCTTCCTGCTTTGATGGTTGTGTTCTTTCCTCTTGAGCTGATTTTTAAAAGTGATCTCTTGATCACTAGAAGTGGTTGAAGGTGCATCAGTCAATCCCTTATCTACTTGCTCTCCTTCCATTTATGAAAATAAATAACAATATGAATCACAAAATTATGGTACTCTTTCTCTGAATACTTGAATAATGATTTTTTTCTCTAATACATTTAGTTAGGTATCTGACTACAGGTCCCATTGTCCCTATCTTCACTAGCTGCTGCATATTATTTCCTAATCTATCTAGTCTTCCCTTTTTTTAGTTTAGTTCACCTACGTTTGCTTGGTTAGCTCCTTTTGTTACTTCTTTGAATGAGACATGTATTTTATTTAGAAACTATTAAATATATGAAAAAAAATTACTCACTTTGTTCTGTTCAACTATTTTCCCATGTCTGGAAAAAACTATACAAATAATTAGTCATGTACAGATATTGATTTATTTTAGCAGGTAGTATTAGTAATTCTTTATCAGACACATTTGGTTTTTATTGTTTAGGCCACTAACCCACTGCTGTGCTGACAATCATATTTGCTGACAAATTTATTTATATGGGCGCCAGTCAGTAAATTGAGATCAATAGGACATGTGAAATAACCCGTTGACCCCCAAACCATACATGATTGACTTAATTTTATGATAAAACAATATGATGAGCATTTAATATTTATTAACAACTGATGCGTTCCTGACCTAAGTTTAAATATAGGAATTCAACTATTTCCTTTTTACTAAGCCTGAGACTTTCACACACAAAAAAATGTCAAAATTAATATTTTACACAAAACTTTTATTTGTTGATATCATTTTTTTCAATCTTGCTAGCGTAAGGGTGTGTAAACCATTGAAGCATTTTGCCAACTGCATCTGGCTGCTTGGTGTTACACAAAGAATCTTCACCTGCTTTGAGGTTACTCTAGAAATTATTGTCATTAAAGCGTATTGTTACACTGCATCGGACCGCTTGATATATAATTCCCAATTTGAAGGTCTTCGCCTGCTTTGAGGCTACTAAGAATACGGCGTGAACATTTAATATATGTGCTAGCAAGCAATACTTGAAATTAAACTTTGAACATGATATCGATACTGGATATTTTTACATATATACTGAGATGAATACTAATTAATTTTGACACGAAAAAAATATTTCATCTAATTTTCCCCGTTCCTTTAATCTATAGACTCTTACTACTTTACTAACCAATTATTTTTTTCTTACTGTCACGAACACATAATATATATATATACTGAGATACATTTAATTAATTTATATACATATTCTATCTTATTACTTTTTCTTTAAATAATTATTTTGGCTAACAATAATCTACTGCTAACGAACATTTAAGTAATCTCTAAAAACATTTAAGTATAAGAAATTAAAAAAAACTGACATTTTAATTCATTAAATCATTTCAGTTATGCATTATAAATTGCATAACTTTTCTCTTAAATATATATAACACTCTTTAAAATATCACTCTCTACAGAAACATTAATTTATCAAGGCTTCAATGACTGAGCAGCTAAAATCATAATTACTATCCACAGGGTGTGTGGGGTTTATTTAATCGAAGCCCCAATGATTGGGTGGTCAAAACATAACCAATGTACCGGTCAAAGACCCATCCATCAATTAATCCAAACTCAAAGACAGATTCAAACTCAGGCAAACCAAACTGAATTCAAACCCAACCACAAGCTCAGATTAAATCAATGGATGACTTAATTCGATGGCATATGATTATGCACTGAGAAACTAGCTCAACGGATGATGATGATTTGAGACCCCTGAACTGATACTAATAACAGATAATAAATTAACTAAAGATAATTTTAAATCAAATCATATGTATGTGTACAGGTTGCTAACACAGACAGCAAGCATTAACATTAAAATAATGATTGAATAAAAGAGTTGAGAAACCAAGTGTGTTTATAAAGTGTTTAATAAAATAGTAATAGTTTTGTTCAGTTTTTAAATAACTGTATATATTGCTTCTAGTCCTTAAACAGAGTTTATGATTACAATAAGGATGGCGGTCCCTATTATATGCCCCCAACAGGAAAATAAAGGCCGATAAAGGTATTCAGTGGTGAAAATAATGATTGAATAAAAGAGTTGAGAAACCAAGTGTGTTTATAAAGTGTTTAATAAAATAGTAATAGTTTTGTTCAGTTTTTAAATATCTGTATATATTGCTTCTAGTCCTTAAACAGAGTTTATGATTACAATAAGGATGGCGGTCCCTATTATATGCCCCCAACAGGAAAATAAAACCCGATAAAGGTATTCAGTGGTGACGGAAATTTATTACTCTAATATTATACGAAAGAATGTGAGATTTATTTTCACATTCGCAAATCCATTCATGAAGAGCAAGATATGTATTTAAGGCATAACTTTAACCTTTATTAGAAAACTTATTTAAGTGGAGATGACTAACAATTTATACGACTTTAATGAAATCACTTCATCATGAATTACGAGCATTAGAGTGGGATTTACTGGGATAGAGAGATAATGATGCTGATGAATTATGAGTTATAAAATGAACATGAAAGATAATAGCCTATCGGTGATTTAAGTAGTATGGCGGATTATATTTCACAAGTCTTACACCCTTTTTGGAGACGTGGATCACAAAAAAGCCAGGCTGAGTCATAGCTACAAATCTTTGGTGTTCCAAATAAAATATAAGCGGGGGAGGAAGTGGTTTCTTTCTCTATAATTTAAAATAACAGTGATATCACGACCGACAAGCCTTCGGAGCGAAAGGTTGCCCTATGTCAGCAATGTTCGATGATGATGACTTGATAGTCACCGTTTGAAGAATAAAACTTAGTTTATGATACAATACTCTACATGATCACTTGATCAAATTAATTAAAGTCAAACGAGCTTTTAAAGCATTTACAAAATTATATTAATTATGCCCCAAACCTCATGCCCTCCCTGAATCTTAGTAGAAAGTAACAGAAATTTGAATTAGAATATATTTATTTGATTCCTTTATCGACCCTTTTGCAAAAACATTTTAAGATCATAAATATGGATATATAAACATTTATAGTAATAATTATAAATGTTTATATATCCATATTTATGATCTTAAAATGTTATTACCATGTGATTACTGTTATTACTATGTGATTATTCATATAGTATACGAACGTGGATGGGCTGCTCACCAACACGCATTAGTTTATTGGCTTCTTACCTCTGAGTTTAAGATCAAGAAACACCATGGTCTTTTTTCTCAGTGCCTGATAAGGCAGAATGAATGTTTGTGTAAATGATAAATATTTTTCCAATACATATATACAATTATGACAGACAAAAATAAAGCATGGCCTTATTCCCAGGAGTCTGTAAAGTCACCAACCAAGGCAGCGGTTGGTGGCCGAAGGTGGAGGGTGCTAAGAATCCCCTGATTGCGGACCCAGGCTGCCATTTGATGATGACTTTTTATTTAGGTACTTACAACTGCAGATCACTTTCAAGTAAAGGAAGATTGCAAGAATTAGAAGAAGAACTGTCTTATATTAAATGGGACATTATTGGACTTTGTGAAGTTAGAAGAAAAGGTGAAGAAACAATTGATTTAAAAAGTGGACATATACTCTATTATAGAGGTACACATATTGGAAATACAAGTGGAGTAGGATTCATTATAAATAAAAAGTGGAAAAACAATATTGTGGAGATTGATGGTGTATCGGACAGAGTGACAAGATTAGTTATACAACTTAATAGCAGATACCAAATGCAGATAATTCAGATTTATGCCCCAACAAGTTCTCATAGTGATGAAGTAGTAGAAGATTTTTATATGGATGTACAAAAGGCTTTTGATCAGAGAAAACAACATTTCAAAATTGTTATGGGAGACTTTAATGCTAGAATTGGTAGACAAATGAAAGATGAAATTGCTGTAGGTAATTTTGGTTATGGTAATAGAAATGAGAGAGGACATAGACTTGTGGAGTTTGCAGAAAAAGAAAAACTTTATATTATGAATTCATTTTTTGAGAAAAATGTTAAAAGGAAATGGACATGGAAGCATCCAAATGAAGGTACAGCAGAATTGGATTATACTTTGACTAACAGGAAATACATATTTCAAGATTATAATGTTGTTAATAAATTTAACACAGGAAGTGATCATCGATTAGTAAAGTGTAAGTTACAGGTTAATGTAAAACTAGAGAGACAAAAATTATTAAGAAAAACAATATTTACAGTTGATATTCCTAATCTTCAGAAACATTCTAATGAATTTAAATTAGAACTTACAAATAGGTTTCAAGTGTTAGGAGATTTTGAACATGACTCAGATTTGAATGAAATTAATATGAAAATAACTGATACACTTTTAAAAACTGCAACAAAGATAGCTGGTAGAAAAAAGCAGCAATTGACTAATAAAATTTCTACTGAGACTAGAGAATTTATGAAGAAAAGAAGGAATATGAAGATATACAAAAATGATGTATTAAAAAGAATTGAATATCTCGAATTTTGTAAAACGGTATGGAAAAAAGTTGAACATGATATAAGAAAATATATCTGTGAAATAGCAAGGAAAGCTGTAGAAGAAAATAAAAGTCTCAAGATTGTTAAACAACATTTTGGTTTTGGTAGGAAATTTATATCTACAATAAGAAAAAAAGATGGAATTATTACTAAGAAGAGAGATGACATCATGAAATTAGTAGATTTTTATCAAGAATTATATAGTAATAAAGAACAAGTACCTCCTATACCTATTACATCTTCCGAATTGCCTAGAATTTTAAATGAAGAAGTGAGACATTCAATTAAATGTATGAAAAAAGGAAAGGCTCCAGGAAATCATGGAATTATAATTGATATATTAAAAGAAGCAGGTGAAGAAATAGAAACAATTTTAGCAAAGTTATATACCAAATGTCTAAATGATAAAGATGTACCAGAAGATTGGAAGAATGCAGTAATAATATTAATATTTAAAAAAGGTGATAAGGAAGATATTAGAAATTACAGACCTATCAGCCTTTTATCAGTTTTATATAAAATTTTTACCAAGATAATTACAACTCGTCTACAGAGAACTTTGGATTTCCACCAACCAAGAGAACAAGCTGGATTTAAAAGTGGTTTTAGTACAATAGATCATATCCAGGTATTGAGAGAAGTCATAGAAAGGACAAATGAATATGAGTTGTCATTATGTTTTGGATTTGTAGATTATGAAAAGGCATTCGATTCTATACACCTTTCTTCAGTGATTAAAGCATTGGATCATCAAGGTATAGATCCAGGATATTGTCATATTTTAAATAATATTTATAAAAATGCAACAGCAACAATTAGATTACATAATGATACTGGAAAAATCAACATTGAGAAAGGTGTAAGACAAGGTGACTCCATATCTCCAAAACTTTTTACAGCAGTGCTGCAAAAAGTATTTTGTGGATTAAAATGGGAAACTAAAGGAGTGAAAGTAAATGGAGAGTATTTAAGTCATTTAGATTTCGCAGATGATGTAGTTGTTTTTGCAAATAATGCTTCAGAGCTACAGGAAATGTTGCAGGAGTTAGCAGATGAAAGTAGAAAAGTAAGACTAAAGATAAATGTTAAAAAGACTAAAGTAATGTTTAATCAATTTGCTCAAAATATGAAAATAAAGATTAATTATGAAGAATTAGAAGAAGTTAACAGTTACAAATACGTTGGTCAGATTATTAATACAGATGGAAACATAATGGAGGAAATTAATCATAGAATTAAATTTGGTTGGAGTGCTTTTGGTAGAAATAACTTGATACTAAAAGGAAATATGCCTATGTGTTTGAAAAGGATGGTTTTTAACAAATGTGTTTTACCAGTTCTTACTTATGGATCTGAGACTTGGACACTTAATAGAAGAGCAATACAGAGACTTCAGACCACTCAAAGGAGTATGGAGAGATGTATGTTGGGAGTAACAAGAAGGGATCGAAAATGCAATGTATGGGTGAGACAACAAACAGGTGTTACTGACCTTATTGAAAAAATTAAAAGATTGAAATGGAGGTGGGCTGGACATATTGCTAGAAGAGATGATAACAGATGGACAATTGAAATTTTAAACTGGATTCCAAGAGATTGTAAAAGATCCAGAAAGAGACAACATGTGAGATGGATGAAATAAGAAAATGTGCAGGGGTGTTGTGGAGAAGAGAATACTAAAGATCGGAGAAAATGGATTAAACTTGGAGAGACCTTCATCCTGCAGTGGATTGATAATGGTTGATGATGATGATGAAACATTTATAAATTAGATAAAGGAGCCAGGGACATAGGTTAGAGACGGAGCTAATAATTTATTATTAGCCAATTATAAAACTAGCAAACATTTAATAATTTCTTTCGACTCAATGAATGATAGAACTGAATAAATCTAGTTCTAATGGGTGAGAATTACTATCAGATTTAATATTTAATAATGGTATAAGGCAAATGGAACAAAGGAGATCATTGAGTTGAAGGATTATTGGCATATAATTAAAAATACATGACAAATAAATTGATCAATAAATATATATAATATAATAAATGAACCACCATCGTAAAAAAGGAAAGTTAAATCTAAGGACTAGAGAGTTAGAATTATGACCTAATTTAAAATAGCATAGTTAAAGTAAATTTTATACAGATGATTGCATTTAAAAATGAGAAGAGCTTTTAAAGGGGAGTGTAAAGTATAGTTAGGAATCTGGCCAGAAAGTTACGGTTCATTATGAAAATATATTACGATTTCTTCCGGGGCTGGTTCCTTAGTTTACACATCCAGGCTGATAAAACGTAGGTCTGCATTTGGTCAATTACTTGAACGTCATTTTGATTTATTTTTCATGATTTTGGCAGCATGATTGGTCCGAAAAGGGTTTAGTAGCTTCATCGAAGATCTTCAGGGGACTTCAGGAACCATAGTCAGATTCCTGAAGTTTAGCCCTTCACCATGATAGAAACCCAATTTAAAATCATAATTTAAATGCACAGAGTTGAATGATACTTCTCTAAAACAAAGATGGCTTTCCCCCTCACCAACTTTTCCGGGCTATTTATATTGTCCTCTCTGATGCCTTTAGGCAAGTGCTTCTTTCATTATCAATCTTACAAAAATTTACTAATTGGTTTTAGATACATTCCTTCGAGAAGGCTTTCAAACTCATTAACTTGAATTCATTTTCTAATTAGAAAATGAATTTTTAAAATCAAAAAATGATTTTAATTAGCGACCGTCCTTACATTTTAAATACTTATCTTTTTTTCTAATTAATAAAAACTTTACCCATTGTTTTTGGAAAGGGACAATCTGAAAGTTTATCGAAAGAATGTAGCTTTTAATCACTAAAACTTAACAAATTATTTAAAAGTAAAATAAACATTCCCGACGCAATGAAACTTTAGAACGAATATATATGTTTAAATATTTATAAATATATATGCACAATCCATGCAGTTATAATATATATGTAAATTTATGAATAATTCAATCATGAATCTATTAATAGAATGGATTAATTTAAATCTCAAATGAGTTAATTTTTACACACATTTATATAATAGTTTTTTTTTAACAAAACTTGCGTGGACTGAACATATAAAGCCCCATCACATCAGGAATTCAAAGTTATTACAAGGGTTTGAAGTGGGCTTCTGGCCAGATGTCATGAAGCTAGGATCGAACTTAGATCCGACTGCTTCAGTATATAGAGACCGAAACAAATTCAGGATCTATTTTTACATAAGGGAAAAAAATAATATTCTATGAATTACTTACACTGTATGCTGAATTATATAACTTTAATATTGACAATTATTAGCTTCAGTTTGATTTTTAAAACAAATTCATTAAATAAAATATTCCATCTCCATCTTTGTATAATTGATTTTAATTGAATAACTATGAATCTGGCTGAAATATTTTCATTTGGTTCTTTTGTAAATAATAGTCATCTATTTATTAATAACAAAAGTGTAAGGTGTAACCTCATAAATTGAAGAAAAGAATGATTAATATTTAAAACAATATGTTGTTCTAATCTGAATGATATAAAATTATAACATAGGCAGAATATACAATTATATAAGAATTTTAATGGTATGACAAAAATATTTTCATAGCTGACAATAACATATGTAGATACAATTAAATTAATACATACTGCATTTTAAAACAATGTTTGTTTGGGAAAAGATGAAATATCTTATAATCACAGGATGCAATTTATATATACATAAATTAAAAATGTTATTTAATTTATTATTTTTAGAGGAATTCATGTAGTGGAATGTTTTTGGCCAATCTGTAGTCATTCAATGACTACAAACAATTTGAAAAATTCTAAATTAGTGAACACAAATTTCAAATAAAGACCTCAAAAACTCATTCAATAATGATAATTAATTCTACTATTCAACTGTCAATGATATGAGTGCTAATGGTGAACCGAGGATAAAATTCAATGGCAAACTTTAATTTCAACATCTACAACAGCAGATCACTTGAATGAATTGGAAAAACTATCAAATTGTAAATAGGACATTTGCTGGGCATTGAAAGGCTAGAAAATGGGTGAATTGATTTAAAAAGTTGACAACTTCTTTACGACTAAGGTATAAATATTAAAACCACAAATGAAATTATTATATTAAACAATGGAAAAATAACAATGTGCAAATTGATGGTTGATTAAGTTCAGAGTCTTGATTAATTATTCAATTTAATGGGAAAAACCAAATGCAAATAATTCAAGTTTATATCCCAATAAGGTCTCACTGTGATGAAGTAGGGGATCTTTATATACATGTATAAAATGCTTTTGACCAGATCAAACATTTTAGGATTGTTAAGATAAACATTAATGCTTCAATTAGTAAGCAACTGAATGATGATTGTGCTGAAGATAAATTTGATTATAATGACAGGAATTAAAGATAGAGTTGAAAGGAAAAGTATACTTTATGAATTCTTTAAGAAAAATGCTAAAGGAAAATGGGCATGAAAATATATAAATTATAGTACAGTTGGACTGGATCATATTCTGACCAAATATAAGTACTTATTTCAATATAACAATGTTTTCAATAGATTTATCATGGGACATGACTGTTTAGTGAGAGGAATATATGTCAATGCAGAACCAGACAGATGAAAACGTAAAAAAAGTTGATATTCTTCAATTTCAAAAACCCTGCAATTAATTTAAATTGAATCTTGGAAATCAATTCAAAATATTGTCAGATATTAATAATGAGTCAAATTGGACTGACATCAATAAAGATCTGCAAGACAGATAGCTTATATAAAAGAAAAGCAATTTACCAATAGTATGGCACAGTAAACAGTGAAAAATAAAATGAAATATCATGAAAGATTTTAAAAATAAACTATTAAAAAATGAATATTTAGATTTTTATAAAATGATACAAGAAAAGAATTAATACTGAAGAGAAAGAAAATTATTTCAGCAACAAAAATAAATAGATTATTATTACAAAAAGGAATAAGATCAGAAAATTTGTAGAAGAGGTACAGAAAGAAGTGTTATTTTAAAAAAAAACAAGAACCCCCTACATTTTTGGAATTGTCAAGTATTTTAAATATGCAACAAAATCTATTAAAGAAAAGTTCCAGAAAATGATACAATAATTTTTCATATTTTAAAAGGAGTAATGAAAGAATGACAAAATATTTTTGACAAAGCATATTAAATGTCTAAATGATAAAGACACACCACATGAATGTAAGAATCTACTAGTTACCAATTAAAAGAGATGATAGAGGAAGATAAGCCTATCAGTCTTATATCAGTTCTATACTAAATCTTTACCAAGATAATAACAATTAATCTAAAGTAAACTACTTTAAAACAATCACAAGAAAAAGGCAGAATTAAAAATAATTTTAACAATATAGTATAAGAAAGGACCAAAGAATCGCCATTATGTTTTTGATTTATAAGTAATTAAAATGCATTTCATTCTATAAGCATTTACATCACTATTAAAGCTTTGGATTATCAAGATACAACGGAAAAAATTATGTTCTGAAGAATATTTATGAAAATGCAACACTAGTAATTTTATTATTTGGTGATATAAAAAAATGATATGAAGAAAGTATATGAAGTGATTTTTTTTTATTCAACGAGTATTTTATGGAGTAAAATAAAAAGTTAAGGGAGTAAAAGTGTGTGTGGAACTGTTGTCTCACACAAGTATGATGAAGGAAGGCAGATGCTAACCACTTATGCCTACAAATCATTGAAAAAATATAGTCAATTAGAGAAGGAAGCTCTGGCTACAATATTTGCAATAAAGAATTCCATCAATACAGGATATGGACAGTTTTACGGTATGTATGGACTATAATCCTTAATTTGGAATTTTTGAAAAAATTAAAAATGCTGAATATGCAAGTCAGAAACTTTTAAAATGAACTAATATAATAGCAGCCTATGACTAAGTTAGTTTACAAACTGGTAAAACAATTTTGCATGTAGATACACAATCATGAATACCTGTGAAAGACAAAATTCCGAAGTTTGACAATACTAGACATATTTGTCTGCAATAAATATCTAAATACTTCTAAAGTCGTTGAATAGCAAACAGAGACCCTGGATATAGGAAATTAAAAAATCAAGTCAAATAGGAATGGTCAAAGCATCACCTAAGTTTGTTGCTATGGCAATTTGAAATGTTCATCAGAGTTTGTCAATCTGTAATGGCTGTACTCTGATGATTAATCAAGTACTCATATCAGCTAAAGGATAAAAACAAGCATTAAAGTTGTTACATAAAAAACATCATGAAGTAATACAGATTAAAATGATCACACATCCATATGTGTAGTGGCCTAAAACAAATGTTGAAATTAAATTAACAGTAAAAACTTGTTATTATTGCCAATCTGTGCTGATTCACCAAAGAAAATTTATAAACCATAAATAGAGGTCAAGATACTGTGGGAAAATATCCATATAGATTATGCAGGATCTTTGAACAAACATTTAATATTAATAATAGTAAATTTATAAGCAGATGGGCAAAGCATAAGTTCATGAAAACTATGAGTACTAAATTAACTATAAAAGTCCCACAGGAAGTGTTTACCACTCATAGATATCCTGAAATCTTGGTAACATTTAATGGGACAAAGTTGCTTATGCACATTTTGAAAACTACTTAATAGATAAAGACAATCATTATGTTCTGACTCCATCCTACATCCAGTGTCTAATAAACTTCCAGAAAAGGCATGGCAAAGGTTAAAATATTTCTTGAGAAAAGGAAAAGTTATGAATATGGAAGAAGCACTGATAGAAATTATGCTTAACCAGTATTTTATCCCTTGTGCAACAAATTGAAAAATATTTTCAGAGTTCCTGTTTGGTAAAAAACATCATACTCACTTATCTAATCCTTTACCTATAAAAAAAATCAAAAAAGCTACCATTAGGAAAGAAGTATACAATGCAAACTTAGTTGGTGAAGCTATATGGGTTTGAGACAAATTAAAAAAAAATGGATACCTGGCACCATTGTTGAAAAATTATGTGAAGTCATAGGAGTGGTTAAATCTAAAAGTGGAGTGCATGTGAAAAGGCACATAAATCATTGATTTGAGCAATTCTCTGATATGTTGATTGTAATAAATAAAAAACCTGTAGCAACCAATACTAAATCAGAATTATTGACAAATGATGAAGATAAAATTTTCCCCTCTATTGAACCTGATGATGTATTATCTGCTGAGTGGGGTACAGGAAATAATGTTAAGCTGGATCAAAGATGATCTGTTATTTACATCTGGAGAATCAATAGATGTAACCACCGATCCTGATTTCTACTCCTCAGAATCAAAAAAATTGGAGAAAGCCTGCCAGATATAGAGATTATATTTTAGAGTGTGAGGAAGTGCACTAATGATACAAGTATTTATAAATTATGTGTAAATAAAGTTTAAATTAAACTATGTAAATTGTATGACAGTACTGGAATATTCATACCCAGACAGATTACTCTAGAAAGAATGTACTATAAAAAGAACATTAAAAATAAATTATGTAAATTAGCACAGCTAGTAAAAAGAGTTTGAGATGCTTAGCATGCAGCAGTCTGTTACACTCAAGGGGAGGAAATGGTTCGAAAGTAAAACAAAACACACTTGATAGAAAAAAAAGATAATGCTGATTAAAGGTAGTTTTAGTAAATTGTTTACTGCTAAAATTCTGATACAAAAAAATTCACATATACATTAATTAGAAAAGTAAACAAATCATTAGAAGATTAATCAACTGTGTAATTTTTTGGCAGGTAGGAAATACGATATCACATACTAATTATACTCTATTGAAATTCCCAAAAGTTAACAGGATTATTGCTAGTAATTTCATTTTATTGTATTTGTTATATTGTTAAAATAATGCCTCAGGAATGAGAAACAAACTTGCTGATATATATGTATTATAGTTTCATTTATATTTTTATATTGGACTATTTCCATCATCTGATATGAGTATTGAATGTCTTTAGAAAAATTTAACTTTATTTAAATATTCCAAATACATTCAACTGTTAGTAATAGCACATCAAACAGGTTAGTATATGCACAACGTTTCAAGAAGTATTATTCTACCCTCTTCTTCAGGTGTTGCTGGCCTGACCAGTGACAGTACTAGCATGGGATTCGAACCTGGACCTTTAGACTCTTGAGTATTAAATTGTAATGTCACACTCTAACCAACTGAGCCATCCTGCCAAAGGCAACAGTCTGCAGTAATTTGCCAACGGCAATAGTCTGTAGTAATTTCATATACTCAAGAATCTAAGGGTCCAGGTTCGAATCTGCTAGTACTATCACTGGTCAGGTCAGCAACACCTGAAGAAGAGGGAATAATAATACCTCTCAAAAACCATTGTGCATATACTAACAGTTGAATGTATTTGGAATATTTAAATAAAGTTAAATTTTTCTAAAGATATTCAATACACATATTACATGATGGAAATAGTCCAATATAAAAATACAACTAGAACAACATTGTCATCACAAACCTTCAGGAAAATATTATCATTTTGTATTTATTTATTTTTTCTGATGCAGTTGCAATTAAGACTGTTGGAGAACACAGCAGTAGATTAGTTATTATATACAAGTTGGAGAACACTGCAGTAGACTATATGCATGTATAAAGATCATCATCTCCTCACCAGTGCATGTGTATGCCAGAAATCATAAGAACATGTTAAAACCAAAGACAAACATACATAACAAGGTACAAGAAAAGATTCAAAAACCATTCGGGCAAAACCATACCTTAAAAAGCAGCAAAATATTCTTATTTAGTCACTATTCATTCATTATTAGCCATTAATTATGTCAGTATTTTGTATTTTAAATACAGAATAGTATTGTTTTATTTACATAAAACTGATTTTAAAGTTTTCTTTTCAGAAACAATTTCAGACTGCTTCTTTTTTAAAATAATATAAATAAAACATATTTTTAATAGCAAAATCTTTAATTGAAATAACATACACATTTTGTTATCTATTCCAAGTTGCAAAACTACACACAAATATTTGTATTTTTTTCATTTCTTATATAATTTTTAAAGAAATTGTCTTCAGTTTCAATTTTATTTTACTGCCCAAACTAATTTCCAGTCAAATGTATAAAGATGATTATTATGTAATTACTAAGACAGGTGTGATAACTTGACAGCATATGAGTTAGACCCATTTGATACAAACAAATTACAAACAGTTAGCTTCAAATAAATGTTAAATATATTTGAAACACTGTGACTACGAATTGTGGTGTATAGTGACATTTAATGCTGGGGAAATGGTTTATAATCAAACTACAGAGATATACATTACAAATTATAAATTTAATGATATACATAGATATATATTTATAAACACTTTATTTTACTATTAGAGCTTATAAGTTATATTTATAAATATTTATTTATATAAGTAAATTGTATTTCATGTAGTTGAAAAGTTAAAACACAAAGTACAAACCAATATACTTATTATGTTAAAAGTTACTCAAAGAAATAATCAAAATTGCATGGAAGCACCAAGACACAATTTGTAGAACATTGCTACCAACAAAAAACAAATGTTGAAACTTCAAGATTATTATCTTCAATTTTACTGATCCTCATATAGTGAGCTATATGTTCCACATATATATTCCATAGGTTATTAACATCAAATTCACACAAGTTATGATAGGAACTGCCATTTTTCTTCTTCACTTTTTCCACACAAACATACAATTATTCTTCTTTAACTTAGATATTCTATGAAAGTTCTTAAAACTGTCATCTGCGCCATCTGCCATATCCATGGGGAGACAATCTCAGCTCTGTAGGCAAAAATAAATAACACACACACAACTTGAATATATATATCAGCAAGTTTATTTCTGTTTGCTGAGGCATTAATTTAACAATATAACAAGCAGTACAACAAAATTAAATTACTAACAATAATTTATCCTGTTTACTTTTGGGAATTGCTATAAAATATATTTAGTGTGTGAAAATATCTTATTTCACAGATTGCCAAGAATTAATTATATAGCTCATTATTCTCCAAATATATTGTTTACTCATCTAATTAAAGTCTATGTGAATTTCTTTCCATCTGAACTTTAACAGTAATTTACTAAAACTAACATCATTAACATTATCTTTTCTCTCTTTCAAAAAAAGAATTGTTTTACTTTAAGCAGCCATTTTCTCCTCTCAACAGTGACTGACTGCTCTCAACTGCTGTGCACTAAAGTTTTTTTCATATGTTTTGTCTAAAGTAATCATTCTGGGGAAAAAATAATAGTAAAGCCAGTGCAATTACTGCCTACATAACTAGTGAAATCAAGTAGAGGGTTGGGCATCACAGCATACTCCAATAAAAACCCAAAAGATCAATCAAACTGGATACCTCTATTATAAATTAAATGGTAGGTTTAATTTTACATGATTCTGTCACCATACTTGCATAGTGACAAAACTGCAACAATGGTGGCATGCACTGACAAAACTGAATACCAATGATGCTTGAGACCATCTCTGGTTACACTGTTATCTGTAAGTATTGCACTGTTTTTCTACAATGTATTTTTTTCAGGAAACTAAAATTACATTAGGTGGTCATCTGACACATGTTATGAGCATGCTAATGATAAAATAGCATTAAACTAATATATAATCTATACTTTTACTTTCTTTTTTTCAGTAGTAATCCAGCCAAAATTTTTTTTTATTAAAATTTTTTTTTTTTTCAATTTTTTTTTTTTTTTTTTAATACTAAAAAGGATGCAATATATAACTTAAAAATTAGTGACTAATACTAAACAAAAATGATAAAAAAATGTTAATGAAAATCCAATAAAGAAGATAAAAAACTATTACTAGTATAAAGAAGAAGAAAGATGCATAATGATTGGAAGTGTAATAAGTATACAGATGAACATTATGAAAATGATGAGAAAAAGTCAGATAGGAGGTTTAGGCATTAAAAGCAGGAGATATTAGCAAGTAATTTCAGAAGAACAGTGTACTTTTCAGCATATACAGAAATGTCAAAGTTCAAAAACTGATGATAATGAAAAAAAGTTGAACACACACACAAAAAATGAATTTTTGATTAGTTAAACCATCTAAGTCAAATGTTAGAACAATATTCACTTGAAGATTGAATTTGAGACTTCTAACTTCTTTCTTTAAAAAAAATGTGGGAAACCATTGTGACAATAGAAGAGATATAATCATGCCAAGAGAGATTCCTGGAAAAGAACATATCCAATACAAATACTTTAAATGATTTTGGAGTACAACTGTATCAAAAATTAAATTTGATAAAGTTATGTTTTTTTTTCAGTAATGTCACATTGAAAATAAAATGATGGTGCTTAAAAGAAAAGTTGGACTGTGTTACAGCAAAATTATGAATTGCTCTGGCAACAGCAATGAGATGAACATTTGTATAAATTGTAAAGACAGAAAAAAAAGATAGAGCCTTGACACACAGCAATAATTACAGAAAAGTATTGGATAATCTAACCACTTTAATGTTAAGAGAATAGTTAAAAAAAACTAAGATACTCATTTAGCAATTTTGATGGGTAAACTATATATTAAAATTTAACTTATAACAGACTAAACAAAAAATAATGGAAATATCTACAATAACTACTGGAGTCCAAATTTCTGGATGAGGTCCATAAATGAGAAGCAAAGATTGCCATAAATTTAAATTTTTTCAAAGGCTCCATAAATAAAAATTACCATCGATAGTTCAATTGTTTTGAAAATCATACTGTTTTACCATCTAATTAGCTTTTTGTATAACTGTGAAAAAGAAATAATAATAAGAATAATAGTTAAAAGAAAGTGACTTAATGTTCTTTTTTGAGAATGGTATGTATATGTGAGAATTTTAGAAACAATTGAGGAAAACATCTTTTTGATGATAATACTTAAAAAGATGACTAAACACTGGAATAATTTTGAGACATATATTTACAGACAATATCTAGAATGTTGTCTGGCTAAAAGATATTTTAGGTTGAAATGGACACAAGAAATCTAGATACTTTTTCATTCAACAGAATCTCTAAATCTCTCACCCATCAAGCATAGACAATAACATATCAGATGATATCTGCAAGTATAACTTTGAATATTCCATAATGCTATTGAATTCAGATTGGTCAAACGTACAACATTCTTAGAAAATCATGAAGATACATTTCCTGAATCAAGATGATCTCACAACATAATGAATATGATAACTATGATTGTCCCTCATTGACATATATTCTTTTTGAAATTAAATAATATATTTTTCCTATTCAGTCTGCTAGTTTTATTCACTTGCATTATTTCTTCTGAGTGATCAATTTCTATATCAAACAGTTTATTTTACTTTTATATTCAATATAAAAATAGATTAAAAACATTTAGGTAAATTATAAATACAGTAGAAAGATTTTTTTTGATTAGCTAACTTTATTACAAGGATCAGTAGTAACCTATTCCTTTCTGAATCATCCAATATGAAAAGCAATCTTATAGTCATTACATTAAGGATAGCAAATGAAAATTCAATAGAGATATTACATTATTAATCATGCTGTGATTAATTTATTTTTATATTAAATATTGAGGTTTGACTTTTTCTCATCCTGTATTGTAATTTTATTTCTATGCAGCTTTTTAAGCAGTAATTACAAATCAATCTTCATATTAAAAAATATATAAAAAAATTCTCTGCTCAATTAGATATAATTCTTGAGGTATAACTAGAGAAATATATGTAAAAAAAATTATGGATTTTCTTTACTATATATTTACTGGAAAAAAAAAATTAAATGTATCCTCATGACAAAAAAAAAGACATATCCTTTGACAGAACAATGTAAGATCATGATTAGTAACCTATTTAGATCAGAAAATTAAGATAAAAACTTATTGCAAATAGAATATTTAATTTATGAAAAATAGTGCCCTGGGCAGCTCATTTAGGGGGCAAAATTAAGAGAAAGGATTTCCACCACTATTAAAACTTGATTATTATTTTGGCAGGAATTAAGATTTAATAAAGAAACTTTTATTTTTAATAAATTAATATGCACTTATTTTCAAAATAAAATTAATATATCAGTGATAATAATTCATTACTATTTTATAGGTAAAAATATATAATATAGTCCTGTGCATGAGGACATAAATAAAATGATAAAGTAACAATAGATGAATTATAGCTAATCTGACACTGCCAAGATAATATCTGTTGTCATTGTTCATTCTCAAAATATAATTTACACCTCTTTTTAATAATATATTTCAACAATCCACATTTGTTATATATACACCAGTTAACAAAATGTGTTAATAAACAGCATTATATATAAATGTAATACAGTACTATTTAAAAAAAAAAAAGGTCTCAAATATTCAAAAAATATCACATGCTCCTCTTAAATATCCAAAAAATGTCCTATCATGCTTTCAGCAATTCATAAAATGTCATGCAGATCTTGAACATTGAAAAAATATCATCTGTAGTTCTATCGACCCCAACACTTATATAGAGACAAAAAAAAAATTAAAGAGAATACATTTGCTAATCTTAAAAAAAAAAAAAATAAGCAATCAAGTTGGAAATTATTCATTACCATATCCATATTCATATATATTTTAAGGTAAACATTACCTTTAGTGGGCCGAAAGGAATATACGGTCAAGTATTTGCTGGGGATTGTAAGCGAGGAAACAACGATTCCTTTTTTTTAATGCTTGTTTTCTACTCGAAAAGACTTAATATTGTCAACTTTTATTGAAATATGGGCGTAAATGTTTTTATTGTATACAATAATGCTTATAATAATTTATTATTTTGGTTTTATTCTGTAAAACTGATAGATTTATAAGTCACTAATAATTACATTAAGTTTAGTATAGACCAGGCGTATCCAAGACAGCACCTGCGGTCTACTGGTAATCTGCAAGGGCTCTGAAAGTAGAGTGCAAAGTTGTCGTGAACATTGACAAATTATAGTGATAAATTCAGAGCTGATTTGAACATAAAAAGTAATAATAAAAAAAAAAATGGGCTTGTATTTTTTAATTAGCGATTCTCGGCTTCAACTTAAGATAACGTGAAAATCATACTATATCTGTGTACTTTGCATCATTCGATAAAAAATAAAGATTTTATGATTTTTCTAAATAGAATTTTTTTTTTTAATTTTTGTTATTCTTACGATTTAATGTTTTCGACAAAAAATAAAGATTTTATGATTTTTCTAAATAGAATTTTTTTTTTTTGTTATTCTTACGATTTAATGTTTACCAAGAAATTTACAGCGGAGAATAATGGTTAATCAACAGATTCAAGCATTATTAATCATTTCTCATCGTGGAGCTAACAAACTAAGCTTCTCTCGTAATTTTTGCTAATGATTTCTTAAAAGTAATTATAATGTCTTAAAAAAAAAAGAATTAACAAGCCATCTTTGCTTATAAATATCAAGATTATCTGTACCACACGATCTTTTTTCTGATGAATTAGGCTTTTGACAATTAAATGTTATTACTAGATTTTCAGTCACTCTTGAGCATTTTTTTTTTTTAGTTATTATTTTGTAGCAAAATAGTTGGAAAAAAAATATTTATGATATTCCTTTTATATGTTTTCTTGTCTAAATTTTAACAATAAAAAAAAGGCCAAAGATTAAAAGCAAAAATTGCAATAAAATTGTAATAAATTGTTTTTCTCTTCACCAGTAAAAATTGTAATTATAAATATGCGACTTTTTCCGCATACGTTAGTGAAGCTATAATTATACTATAATGTGTAATATGTCTGGCTTAGCGCTTTCGAGATTTAATGTTCAAATCTCATACTCATAGCTTTACAAATGAAGACTTGTGATTTATTGTATACATATGCAAATGAGTTTGAATTTTTAATTAGTTAGTCCATTGTTTGGAGAAAGCAAAGCATGCCTCTATCCTATTAATGGCATTGAGATCATTTGCTATGTAAAAAGCTTCTTTGACTTTTCTTTTGGCATCACTCTTCTCTATGCAAATTATTTGGGCAGAACTGGGTTCGAATACATGGCCTGTAGCTGCTTGGTGGTCCCAGAAGACTGATGTTTCTTCATTTTTATTTTTAACCCTGTTGTATGCATACCTGTGTTGGTAAACTCTTGTATTGAGGTTAGCCTGAGTCTCACCATAGTAAGATGCCTGGCAGCCTAATTAAGGGCGTACCATTTTATAGACTGCATGAGGAGCTTGATCTTTTTCTATTTTATCTTTGGAATTATTTATTAGTCAGTTAGTGCTGGGAGGTGTTCTGAAGCTAAATTTGAAATTGTTAGAGAATTTTTTTGCAATATTTGAAGTTACATTAGATATAAAAGGAATTGTTAAGTATTTCTTATTGTCTTTAGGCTGTTTATTTCTGAGTTTTCTATAAAATATTTTTATTCTCTGATTGATCATATTAGCTTTAAAGCCTATGATAGTCATTTCCTTTATATATTTGTTGATGTTGTTTTTCCTATCCGCTATATATTTACATAAATGGTGATTTCTGAATAGGAAAGCATTCATACTTGCCCATTTATATGTGTTGGGGGTGTTAGACTTTGGACTTGTGTAACCTAACATATGCGAAAAAAGTGGCATATTTATAATTAAATAAAATTTAGCCATTAAGATATATATGTGTGACCACAGTTATATATGTAAACATGACCGTTGCAACGTAAACTTGAGAGCTGTGTACCAGATATATAGAGAAATATAGTTGATAAAACTGTTAAAAATTTACCGATTATAGTTAACATTGAATAATGTCATTCGAAGCTAGTAAAGATATTAAATGATGGTTCTGCAGCAGATAGCTGTTAGGAATTGGGTTCAAATTAGGTATCTGTGCAGATAGCCATAACGTTCATGTGTATAATATAATTTTTCATAGATAAAAATACAACTTCTGATATCTGGTTTCTCAACTTGTGCTCTTAGTAGTTTTATAATATTTGAAAAACAAAGTACTGTGTTGCCTGCCTAGAACAAAGGCATGAAAGTTTTATTTATTGACTAGTACATGTGTTCAGAGAGACTGGTTTATTGTTTATTAACTGAAATAGGTAATGTACTCTACAAACTTCATCTCACTTATCTTTATTTAGGAGTGTTATCTGATATGCCAGTTTCTGCAGCATCTTTCTACATTGTTGCTTTGACTTTGTGATCAGATTAGGAGAAATTATGATATAACTAGTTTTATGGATTATCATTGTATTATATACCAGCAAGTCTTGTGTTCAAAAGTATTAAAATTTAATCATGTTATGAGGGTTGCCTTCAAAATTTGTTAATAAAATAAGATCAAAAAGCTTGTAATGTCATCAATTCTGGGATTTGCTAAAGGAATGTGAGAGTGAACATAGTGAATTGTTATAACATACTGATGTAAGATGGTTAAGTCGAGCAAAATTTATCAGATTCAGAGAACTTCTACCACAAATAAGATTATTTTTGGAAACTAAAGGTGATTCCTATTCAGAACTGAATCACAAAGAATGGCTTCTTGACCTCACCTTTTTCTGTGGTATTAAAAACAAACAACTTAAATATAGAACTACAAAAAAAAGATAAAATAATAATAGCTATGATAAGTACTTTGAAGTCATTCAAGGAAAAATTAAGTATGTTTGTAATGCAATTGAAGCATTGTGAATTAAAACATTTCAAAAATATGGTTGACGAGTCTTAAGATAGAAAGAATCTAATCTACAACAAATATGTTTAAAATATAATACTCCTCATAAAAGAATTTGAAGGAAGATTTGTGGAATTTGACAAATTTGAAAATATCACTAGTTTTTTTGTCTTATGCATTTAATGTTAACATCAATATCGAAGATATCGCTATGAAATTAGGTGAATTTATACATACAGATTCAGCGAACCTGGAAAAAGAAATAGTAAATATTGAATGTGATATACATTTAAAATCAATGGCTTCAGGTCAGAGCTTCTGGATATTAATAAGCAAGGAAAAATTTCCAAATATTTGGAGAATTGCTGCATATTGGTTCAACATATTTGTAGGAATCAGCATTTTCCTGCATGAATGCGATAAAAAGGAAACATAGGTCACAGTTATCGAATCTACATTTGGAATTGTGTTTAAGAATTAGTTTAAGTTCACATGAGCCAAATTTTGACAAACTTGCAGAAACTATGCAATGTCAAGTGTCATCAAAATAATAATAAAAATATTTTGTTTTTACTGAGTAATTTTTTGGTTTGTAAAATTTACATCTAATTTATTTTAATAAAATTCTAAAACAATAATTTTCTTTTTTTTTTCTCTATATTTTCTTAAATTTTTTTAAAAAATTTCGGACCAGTTTTAGAAAATAATTATTTGTAGGTAATTCAATAATTGTAATTTAATAAATATTTTATAAAGTGACATGGACAAATTATTATACAAAGGGAGCTGAGGTAATTTAATAGTAGTAATAGTAAAATATCTTCGTTCCGTATCTTATAGAAAAAAAAAATCATCAGTTTGTAAGTATCTTTTCAAAATGTCACTAGTATTTGTGAATATCTAAAAAGCCCTTACAAAACATAAAACACCAATTCATAAGGACATTATAAAAAAACCAGGATCTTTTTAAAATGTCACTAGTATTTGTGAATATCTAAAAAGCCCTTACAAAAAATAAAACACCAATTCATAAGGACATTATAAAAAAACCAGGATTTCGAACTCATTCAGCAAAAATACTTTTCACTCAGGTACACTTTTACCAAAAAAGTAGCCCCCAATGTCTAAGTGTGGCCACCTGTGATATAGACAATATACTTATATTTGAACATTAAATTTAATTCCATTAACTATATAAAAATGTAATTTTAAAAATGGCATGTCTGCATTATAAAAGCTTAAAAATTATATTTCTCTAAATTTTATGTGTAATATGATTTTTTTTATTTGAACTTTTAATGAACTAAAAGGGCAAGATGTTTTATATAAGATGTAATTAATAGTTAATAGAATTAAATTTATAAATTTCAATTTTGTATGAAGGTACGCTTTTACAGAATAAAACCAAAATAATAAATTAATGCAGGCATTATTAGATGCAATAAAAACATTTAACTCCATATTTTAATAAAAATAGACAATATTAAATCTTTTCGAATAGAGAACAAGCTTGTTATTTAAATAAAATCATATTTTCCTCACAATATCAAGCAAATACCAGGACGAGTATTCCTTTGGCCCACTATAACGTAATGTTTATCTCTTTTTTTTCCATGATCGGGAAGCGAACTCGAGCCAGCTGCTTATTGGATGGCAGCTATGATAACCACAAGGCCACCAGCGCTTGACTAATGTAATGTTTCTTTTTTTAAAATGTAGCTGTTGTAATAAATAAATAATTTTCTTTTTCAAAATTACAAAAAATAAAATATGGTTCAGTAATTAAAGCATTATCTTTCATCCACCAAGATCTTGTCATTTCTCAAGCAGTGATAATACATTTTTAAAAAAATTCTTAGCATTTATTAAAAAAAAAAAACGTACTTATATATTTACCAGTGAAATAACTTGTTAATAGGAAAAAAAACCCATTAACAAATAAAGTGGACATGTTATAAAATCGTCTTTCTTTAGAATAATAGTAATAAAAAACAACATTGGAAATATTAAATACTATTGCTCGTTTTGAGCATTTTCTTTTAGACGGTTACTTTATGCCATTGGAAATCCATAATGCTTCTAGGCTTCTTAAACCTGTAAATACATAAGTACCAGTTTTGACATTTTCCGAATCCAGTCCGCTGTAAATGAGGATATTTTGTGATGACTGCTGTTGTGCACATGCTATTTTCTAGTACATCGTTTAGGGTTCGCATGCTTGGACCCGGTCTGCCCTTTATGTAAACAGGATGGCACAGTAACACATATTCTGAGCCATTGTACATCACTCCATTGGGACAGAGACTTTATTGCATCCATATACAAAACTAGAGTGTCTCTCATCACCGGACTGATTTCTAGCATATCCAACTGGAACTTTCCATCCATAATAATCATAACTTTTCTGCTGTTTGTCTATTGGTCAATTAGGTGTGCACTCATTTATGGCCATACCTTGGCTGATGGTAAAAAATTACTTCTGGCAAAACTTCAAGCCATCAGAAACAGAGATGAAAAATTAGCTCCAACATACATCTACAATGCTACATGGAACCTCGTAGTAATGAACAATTTGGGATTGAATAGTTGATTTTTTACGCCCAGACCGTTGGTATTGGGCTAGGTAACCTTTATTATAGTATCTGTTAACAACATAACTCTGTTATTGCTATAATGTAATTATTTGAGTTCACAATAAAATTTCTAAAAACCATTCTGCCATAATTATTCTAAAGCTTTACGTCTGTTATTTTTTTAAAGATTAGCAAATTATATTTAACGAATTAGTTTTTTAATTTAAAAAAGGCATTATGAATACGTACATTGCGAATACATTTGGATGTAAAAAATTAAAAAATGAATTTTTAAATTCAAGTTAATTTTAAAAAAATTATAGGAATACGATATATTTTTGGGTTAGAAAAAATGAGTAAACATAAGCAATTTTCGATGTTCAGTTTATTTAATTCATATCTTATTTATATAGTATACATATTTTTTTTAAAATTAACTTTAATCCCAAAACTCATTTTTTAAATATAGTTTGCTAATGGCACTGCTGTGACGTAATCATCGACCATCATTATTCTAACACTTTAGATTTTTTTAAGGATTATTTATTCGATAAATTAATATAGGTAAATTATTTGTTAGAAGTGATACGACATATCCACTGCACCTACTGAAAGCAAGCCTATGAAGTCATCAGAGCTATTATTATTACATAAACGTAATTTAATTGTAAAATTTAAATACAGTATTTACTCTCAAAAAGCGATATAGTTAATTTAATTATGCATTCTCTTATGCAATATTAACTTACATATTTAAATATTCAACATAATTACAATAAATATTAATGCATAAACTATAATAAGTAAACCTTTAAAAATACGTTATCTAAAAAACTCACTTTTTTGTTTATGAGGAAAAGGGCGGTTCCTCTATTCATCTCAACGTTCGATTTTGCACCGCCATCTACTGGGATTATGAATTTTTAGTATTTCTCTGTCTTTTGTGCTATTGCCTTATTCGTGTGAGCACAGTGACTTTTTTTAAGACCATATTGAAATTACGTATATTGCTGTTTTTCAGTGGATTTTTTTCCTTACAGTTTATTACATTCATATCGGCCATTCAAGCCAATTGTGCAAACGCTTTGCGAGTGTTAAATAATAAATGAATACCCTCTGACCAATACAAGATATAGAATTTATGCATTGGTCAGAGGGTATTCATTTATTATTTAACACTCGCAAAGCGTTTGCACAATTGGTTTGAATGGCCGATATGAATGTAATTACAAATTGTATACAGACACTATAAAAGTAAATGCTTATTTACGGTTTATTGTGAATTTTGTGATTCTATAAATTTGTGACTTTTTGGTGGAATTATTTACGTGTAATTTTCTGTCTTGTTTCAAAATGGCTGAAAAAAATGAGATGTCTAAGAAAGACAAGAAAAATAAAGATGATTTAAAGTTATGGGACCTACCGACTTCGGAAGAAGTGAACTGTTGTGCTTAACCTTGGATTGGCGTGTTTGTGTTTTACATAATAATTTTATTCACTTAACAAATTCTACAGATAGTCCAAGAATTTTTAAGATCTAAACTATTTAAAAAGATATGCATTATAAATAAATAAAACCATTAAATATTCATTCTCTTCCATTTTATTTTTCCTGACTTTAGATTTTCTTTTTCACCATTTTGTTTTTTGTGCCTACCGCCCCCTATTTTTTTAAACATTAAATTGATTTTTAAATTTTCGATAAATTTCTTTTCTCGAATAAAGATTAATCTGGTATTCCTAACTTTATTATCAATGTTAAAATCCAATACAATTTTGATATCATTGTTTACACATACACACGCCTCCCACGATTGTCTCAGATTTATTCACACACGTTTAGTCATCAAAAACTTTGTTTTGTATGTTCTCTGAATTTTTGTCTCTTATACTAATCTATATTGGCAATTGATTTCTACTATTATTTTAAGAATATAAATTTATCATAATATAGTTTTTAAAAAAAATATTTTACTGTATATAATGAATGTATATATACTTCAAAACAGAACTTAACATGTTATATTTAGTTTACGAAAAAATTACTTATATTATTACACAGGAAGAAAGTCTTAATTGATAACCGCAAGATACTGTATCCACATTTCACTGAGACCATAGGGGATTTCAGGAATGAAATATTTCCTGTGGCCACACTAAATTTTGTTTCCAGGTATCTTACCATATGTCCTTTCAACCCATATTCGTGAATCTGTTAAACAAAATAACTTTGTTTTCAAATGTGGCTTTATATGACAATAGCCGTAGAAATCTTAGCAATGAAAATGCAGTTATTATTTTCATTAATGATAAGCTATGAACTCAAAATGTTGATTAAAGAATTAACTACAGACGGCTTATAAACTACTGAAAAAGATATAAATGTCATTAGGATTTTAAAAAAATCTTTTTCTGATAACTATCAATTAGTTTTATTATGAAATGCTGAAGAGCAAGTGGAATGTGAATGTAAAAAAAAGTGTTGTATTAATTTATGGATCCAAAACATTCACTCTTTCATCATTCACTATTTCTTTTTATCCACTGGCTCAACATACACTATTTTTAATTATCTAATGTGTTAATTTCTTCTATTCCAATTCTATATTACCCTTAATAAATAATGAAAAGGATATAATGTAAAACCAACTAAATTGATAAATTACAGAAAAGGATGTATAGATTCATGCATTTTATTTTTAATACTAAATCAGCAGTAATTTCCTTTATCATTTGTGCTTTACTTAAATGTCATGCTCTTTTCCACAGTAGGATTTTATGATCTATTTGAAAACAAAACTAAAATAAATGCTGCAGTATCAACCATATTTTTAGTACACTGAAAGATATTTATTAGTTCATGATCTTAAACCTGAAAAAGTATAAATACTTTCTCTGATAGAAAAATAAGAAAGTGTATAAATAATGAAGCATTTTAATGATGACCATTGTGTTGTGGTCTGGATTGCAGACTCCATCCAACAGTAATAAAACAATTGAAGTTCACTTAATATAATTTATTAGTACAAGTATGTTTACATAATATACAATCAATAAATATATTTCCATGTATATGAACTTCATTAATGCTGGACAGGCAGTGCCCGAATGACTGGACTCACTTCTAGCTGGATGCCTTATGAGTTTATCCAATGACTTTCCAGCTGTACTAAATAGCTTTCCTCAAGTCAGCTTTAGTCTTTGCAGCTTCCAGTCCTATTTTGGACTTGCCTCACGTCATAGATTTATAATATAATGACAGTAATAGAAAATGTTCACTATTAACAGTAATTTCAATTGAGGGTGGATTATGTCATTTAGATTAGGCAGACGTTCTCTCCCTTGCCTCCAAAAATGATGATTGATGATTATTTATTGTCAGATTTCTAACCTTACTGGCAGCAATCAGATTTAATGATCATCATTGCCTATTGGCCTATACTAACCAATGGTTGATATTTATCCACATGTTTACACATACGCCATATGTTTACACTTTGACCATATGTTTACACAATCGTTATCCACATGTTTACCACATTAGTTAGTGGCAATGAGTGCTTGATTCATCAGATAAGGATGGAATCTGGACTAGTCCACTTCTAAGGGCAAGGTAAGGTATGAGCCCTCCTCCTGGCTAAAATTAGCCCCGGAGAACAGTCATACAGATGTGCTGGATGAAGCCTTGTCCATTTCATTAGTTCCTTTGATCTGCTGCTGTCTTGTCATGCTCATCATCATCTTTGCTTGATTTATTTGTTCCAGGAGGTTCACCTGGGTTATTATTGTCTTTGGTTTGGGTGGTCTTCATTTTCACTTAATGCACTTGTCCAGGGTGTTTGCCTGGGTTGTTGCTGCCTTTAGTTTGGTGGTCATCATTTTTGCTTGATATACTTTTTTCTATGTGACTCAATCTCGATTTAAGTGGCAATGATGATGATACCCATTGCTATTTGAACTAGTATAGTCCTTTAAGTTGTGTAACCACTGCTGGTATCCATTTTGTGGATCCATTGTATAGTCTGCATAGCACCTAAATATCTATTTCGATTTGCACCTTTATCTTGCTGTTTTCTTTTTGTACATATTTGGAATCAGGTTTCAGGGCTGACAAGTTAATTTACAGATGTCTATTGAACAGCAGTTCTACGGAAGTTATTCCTGTTGCTGTATTTTGTGTGGAGTGCTGTGCTAGCTGTGTTCTGGCATCCCTGGTGTTCCAGCTTCCTATATTTATTTTTGTTATTAACATTTTTGCTTCTTGAACTAATTTCTCTGTCTGGCCATTACTTTGTGGATGAAATGATGGGCTGTACACCAGCTCAATGTTATTATTAGTGCAAAAGTTTTTGAATGCACTGGCTGCAAATGCTGTGTGATTATCTTTCACTAATGGTTTAGGTAGGCCGTGTATTGTAAATAACTTTCTAAGAACTTCTATCATTGCTTTGGACTGAAGTGACGGAACTTCCCTTCCAGCCACTTGGAGTATGACTCCACTATTATCAACAGCAGTTTGCCTTTCCAAGGCTCTACATGGTTTACATGGAGTCTAGACCATGGCTCTTCAGGTTTAGGCCACTGAGCTGTTTTGATTCATTTTGCACTACCAGCAGTGGTAGACCTTGACCTCAATATCAGCATTTAAGATAGGCTACCACATGTATGATCTTGCCATCATTATCATTCATACTATCCCCAAATATAGACTGAGTGGAAATGTCCAGCTGGGGGAATCACTATTCTGGATCCCCAGATAATGCAGCCATGTTCAGTTGAGAGATTCTGCCTTTATGTCCAGTAGGCTGAATGCAACTCAACTGTTTTTTTATTTGGCCAACACTGTTGAATCCATTTTTATAACTTTTGAAATCCAGGAACATTTGTGGTCCATACAGCCAATCTTACAGTTCAGTGTAATTGATTGACTTGATGTTGTTGTTTGTTTGCAACCTCTATAGGCAGTCAGCTTACATCAACATGGGGAATGTTTTCCCTATGTACTCCAGTACAAAATTATAACCTGACAAACATTGAACCACCACTGCATGGCACGGCATGCTGAGGGTTCCCTTGTCAGATGCCAATATCCCCAAAAACGGTCTGTGATCTGTCTGTAAGATAAATGGTTTACCATATAGGTAGTCATGAACATTTTTAATGCCATTGATCAAAGCCAGGTCTTCTATCAATTTGAGCATAATTTTTCTCAGTCTTTGAGAGGCACTTTGATGCAAAGGCAATAAGGCTGCATCTCATCATTCTATGGGATAACAGTGCCCATTTCAACTGATGGTGCATTACATGATAATACTAACACCTTTTATGGGTTGAAATGTGCCAACATTACTGCTTTGGATATTAAAATTTTCATTTTATTGAAGGGTTTATCATGCTTACTGTCTCATTTCCAGACTGCCTTTTTATCCAGTAACCTGTATAATGGTTCAGCAGCCTCTATTTTATGACATTAGAAGATTTCATAATAATTTATGAGCCTTATGAAGGACTGAAGTTGTTCTTATTTTCAGGTGTTTTGGTCTTTTTAATTACCAAAACTTTCTTTTGAGTTTGATGAATGCCACTTGCATTTATCTTATATCCAAGAAATTCCAACTCTTTGGCTTCAAATATACACTTATTCCAGTTTGTTTTAATGCTAGAGGCTTTGAATTTGTCTAGGAGTTCCTTGGTGGCACTCCAGAGTTTTGCTGTTTGTGCTACTACTAAAAAATCAAAATATGGTGGAGTGTCCAGTATTCCAGCAGCCAGTTGATGCATGACTTGCTGGAATATCGCAGGTGACCAATCTACCAAAAGGCAACTGGTTCATTTTGAATAAATCTTTGTGTTATAATTGATGAAGCTCTTACAGCCTGATCACCCATGGGTAGGTGCGAGTATGCATGTTTTAGATCAATGTTGATGGTAAACCTACCACCTGATAGTGCGGTTAGGATTTCTTTGACTGATGAAGATGGGTCATTATCTGTAGCCAGTTTTGTTGATTGTGCATCAGTAATTCCCACATATACATGCCAGTTTTCTTTGATAATTGGATGGCCATTTTGAGTATGATATGGGCTCTGTAACCCCTGCTGCCTCCCATTTTTCATGCTCAAATTCCACTTTAGTTCTCAAAGCCAGTGGAAGCGATCTGCACCAACAACTAATAGGTTTTACCTCTCCATTTAGTGGTAAAATGATCAGTTGCCTAAGTTCAGGCTCATCTCTTTACTGAATACTTCTGAGTAATCAGATTTTAATTTACTTTATGTTGTTACCTGTTTCACTTTTGTTACTGCAAAGCATAAGTGACTTAACCAGTCATGGCCTAATAAGTTACCATGATCACTTGATGCCACAACCAGTGGTGCTTGTATAGTTATGTTATGCATAATCATTTTAACTGTTGTTTCGCCCAACAGTTCTATTTTATTGCCCTGATAGTCTGTGATAGGTATGCTGCTAAAGTGCAGCTTATATTTTTAATTTCTATTAATGGTAGCCCAAGTCTTCCTTGAAACAATGGAGACTGCAAACCCTGTGTCCGGTTTCATTGTAACTGGCATATTAATTATAATACTAGGCTTAAATACAGACTGACCATCTTTAATCTGATTTATACAGGCAACTTGTTTGTTTTTCTATATGCCTTTGCTGTTTTTTTGGAATGGATTTTTCCATTGTCATATCAGCTGTCTGTCTTTAATATTAGAGTGCAACATTTATATGTCTGACTTACTTGCAAAATGTACATGTTGTATAGCAAATCAGGCATTTTGTATGTGTGTGCATTTGTTCATTACATCTATAGCTATACTTTATACTAATTGATGCTGAGTTATCTGAGTGTCTGACTGACCCAGTATTTAGCTTGATTTTTTGCACATGATAAATTAATAATTTTTAATGGCCTTGCTTGACTAGCTATTGATACTGCTAGTATTGCTTGAGCCAAAGCTGAATCAAAATCTAAATCCAGCATCATTAGCAATTTAAGTTTTAAGTTGTGATTGTTTATGCTGCAAATAAAACAATCATAAAGTACTTCATTCAGGAAATATTTGAATTCACACCCTAATGCCAGTATTATTAATGTGGTTAATTTTATCTCAGGCTTCTTAATCTGGTTAACTTGTAGATAAAATATTAATCTGTATTCCTGAAGGTTTGTGATGATGTGTGTTCTAGATATATTTTTATAATGGACTATTTCCATCATCTAATATGAGTACTGAACATCTTTAGAAAATTTTTACTTTTACATAAATATTCCAAATACATTCAACTGTTAGTAATAACACACCATACAGGTTAGTATATGCACAATGTTTCGAGGTATTATTCTTCCCTTTTCTTCAGCTGTTGCTGGTTTGACTAGTAACAGTACTATCATGGGAATCGAACCTGGACCCTTAGATTTTTGAGTACTGAATTATAAGGTAACACTAACCAACTGAGCCATCCTGCCAGAGACAATAGTCAGTAGAAATTTCATTCCTTCTGATTTCTCCACTTTTTCCTATGAGCAAAGTTGTTTAGTGGTTTTCATATGTTGTGTATAATCACACTAAGTTGGCTTGTGCGATTTTTTGGCTTTGTCATGTGATCAGAAAAGGTACAAAGAAGAAAATTTAAAGCTGCTCACTTGACAATGGCAAAAAAATCCCATTAGCCAACCTAGTGTGTCTATACATAATGTATGGAAACCTCTAATCAACTTTGCTCTTAAGGAAAATGTGGAGAAGTCAGAAGGAACCTCATAGATAAGTATATGAAATTTCTACAGACTGTTGCCTTTGGTTAGAATTTTACTTTTAAAATTTCAATACTCAAGAATCTAAGGATCCAGGTTCTAATTCCATACTAGTACTGTCACTGCTCAGGCTAGTAACACTTGAAAAAGAGGGGAGAATAATAAATACCTCTCAAAACATTGTGCATACACTACCCTGTTTGATGTGCTATTATTAACAGTTGAATGTATTTGGAATATTTAAATGAAAGTTAAATTTTTCTCAAGACATTCAATACTCATATTAAATAATGGAAATAGTCCAATACAAAAATATTAATCCCTCTTTGTAGCTTGACCAGCCTTCAGATTGGCTAGATCAAAAGCTTCCATGGAGCAAATAGAATTGGCCATTTTTTAATTTGCTTTATAAGAGAAACAGTATCGATTTTTATTTTTGTGAATTACTGCTCATAATTTAAAATTTTGACAGCTATTGTTTGTAACCATCCCAATGAAGTTAACAATTCACTAGGGAGAGCTTCTGTCACTTTATTATGATTTACACATTTTGATTGGTTTATGATTTTAATTGACATGCCTTTTATGTTTGCAATCAATTTTTCTTATGAATCTGTTTTTCATTCAGGCAGATCTAAGTGATAGAATTTTATCACCATTTTGTAAATACGACCAGTCTACTTTGTTATCACTCGTGTATTTTTTTCCAAACTACCAAATCTGATTTTTATTCAGGCACAATAGTGATTTTAATATGAAGAATGTCTTTAACTGTGTGTTCTTGTATCTATTTTTACAGTAGTGGGGGAAATATTTCTTTTATCTGACTGCACCAAATCTGTTGGGTTTGGTTGAGATTGCAGACTGCAGCCAAAAGTAACTAAAAATATGAATACTTGAAGTCCACTTAGTATGATTTATTAGTATCAAATATATACAATCAATAAATATGTTTCCACATGAATGACTGAACTCACTACCAGTCCAATAAATCTTCTGGCTGTACTAGACAGCTTGCCTTGAGTCAGATTTAGTCTTTGCAGCTTCCAGTCCCATTGTGGCCTTGCCTCACTGTATAGAATAATAACATAATGGTAGTAATAGAAAACATTTACTGGAAGCAGTGATTTCAAATGAGAGCATGTTCTGTCATTTAGATTAGGCACACATTCTCTCCCTTGCCTGCAAAAAGTGAAAATTTATTGTCAGATCCCAACCTTACTGGCAGCAATTGGATCATTGCCTATTGGCCCATAGTAACAAATGGTTGATATTTATCCACATGTTTACACATTAGCCATATGTTTACATTTTGATCATAGTTTACATGTTGGTTGTCCACATATTTACACATTTTTAATGGCAATGAGTGCTTAATCAGATCAGATAAGGATGGGATCTGAACTAGTCCACTTCCAAGAACAAGGTGCGATATGACAATTATTAAAACTAGAGCGAATGCTACAGAATTAACAGTATTTTTAGAACACTTCCACTGATGTAAAGATATGAAAGTATATAAATAATGAAGCATTTTCCATAAGTAACACTGTTACATAACATTCAGTACAATGCACTTAGAAACATTCTCACTTAAATATACAATATATTTTTTGCCATCTTTAGATATAATGGTTGTTTTTGGCAAGGATGATCAGGGCATCAAGAATTAATTAAGATTATAATTAATTTTCAATATTTTCTTTAAATATATTTTTGCCATCTTTAGATATAATGGTTGTTTTTGGCAAGGATGATCAGGGCATCAAGAATTAATTAAGATTATAATTAATTTTCAATATTTTCTTTAAATAAGTATAGCAGATATCAAATGCAGATAATTCAGGTTTATGCCCCAACAAGTTCTCATAGTGATGAAGTAGTAGAATATTTTTATATGGATGTACAAAATGCTTTTGATCAGAGTAAACAACATTTTAAAATCGTTATGGGAGACTTTAATGCTAGAATTGGTAAACAAATGAAAGATGAAAGTGCTGTAGGTAATTTTGGTTATGGTAATAGAAATGAGAGAGGTCATAGACTTGTGGAGTTTGCAGAAAAAGAAAAACTTTATATTATGAATTCTTTTTTTGAGAAAAATGTTAAAAGGAAATGGACATGGAAGCATCCAAATGAAGGTGCAGCAGAATTGGATTATATTTTGACTAATAGGAAATACATATTTCAAGATTGTAATGTTCTTAATAAATTTAACACAGGAAGTGATCATCAATTAGTAAGGTGTAAGACACATGTTAATGTGAAACTAGAGAGACAAAAATTATTAAAAAAAACAATATTTACAGTTGATATTCCTAATCTTCAGAAACATTCTAATGAATTTAAATTAGAACTTAGAAATCGGTTTCAAGTATTAGTAGATTTTGAGCATAATTCAGATTTGAATGAAATTAATATGAAAATAACTGATACACTTTTAAAAACTGCAACAAAGATAGCTGGTAGAAAAAAGCAGCAATTGACCAATAAAATTTCTACTGAGACTAGAGAATTTATGAAGAAAAGAAGGAATATGAAGATATACAAAAATGATGCATTAAAAAGAATTGAATATCTCAAATTTTGTAAAATGGTGCGGAAAAGAGTTGAGAATGATATAAGAAAGTATAATTGTGAACTAGCAAGGAAAGCTGTAGAAGAAAATAAAAGTCTTAAGAATGTAAAACAACATTTTGGTATTGGTAGGAAATTTATATCTGCAATAAGAAAAAAAGATGGAATTGTTACTAAAAAGAGAGATGACATCATGAAATTGGTAGAAGATTTTTATCAAGAATTATATAGTAATAAAGAACAAGTACCTCCTATATCTATTCCATCTTCCGAATTGCCCAGAATTTTAAATGAAGAAGTGAAACATGCAATTAAGTGTATGAAGAAAGGAAAGGCTCCAGGAAATGATGGAATTATAATTGATATATTAAAAGAAGCAGGTGAAGAAATAGAAACAATTTTAGCAAAGTTATATACCAAATGTCTAAATGATAAAGATGTACCGGAAGATTGGAAGAATGCAGTAATAATATTAATATTTAAAAAAGGTGATAAAGAAGATATTAGAAATTACAGACCTATCAGCCTTTTATCAGTTTTATATAAAATTTTTACCAAGATAATTACAACTCGTCTACAGAGAACATTGGATTTCCACCAACCAAGAGAACAAGCTGCATTTAAAAGTGGTTTTAGTACAATAGATCATATCCAGGTGTTGAGAGAAGTTATAGAAAGGTCAAATGAATATGAGTTGTCATTATGTTTTGGATTTGTAGATTATGAAAAGGCATTTGATTCTATAAACATTTCTTCAGTGATTAAAGCATTGGATCATCAAGGTATAGATCCAGGATATTGTCATATTTTGAAGAATATTTATAAAAATGCAACAGCAACAATTAGATTACATAATGATACTGGGAAAGTCAACATTGAGAAAGGTGTAAGACAAGGTGACTCCATATCTCCAAAACTTTTTACAGCAGTGCTGCAAGAAGTATTTTGTGGATTAAAATGGGAAACTAAAGGAGTGAAAGTAAATGGAGATTATTTAAGTCATTTAGATTTCACAGATGATGTAGTTGTTTTTGCAAATAATGCTTCAGAGCTGCAGGATATGTTGCAGGAATTATCAGATGAAAGTAGGAAAGTAGGACTAAAGATAAATGTTAAAAAGACTAAAGTAATGTTTAATCGATTTGCTCAAAATATGAAAATAAAGATTGATTATGATGAATTAGAAGAAGTTAACAGTTACAAATATCTTGGTCAGATTATTAATACAGATGGAAACATAATGGAAGAAATTAATCATAGAATTAAACTTGGTTGGAGTGCTTTTGGTAGAAATAACTTGATACTAAAAGAAAATATACCTATGTGTTTGAAAAGGAAGGTTTTTAATAAATGTGTTTTACCAGTTCTTACTTATGGATCTGAGACTTGGACACTTAATAGAAGAGCAATACAGAGACTTCAGACCACTCAAAGAAGTATGGAGAGATGTATGTTGGGAGTAACAAGAAGAGATCGAAAACGCAATGTATGGGTAAGAGAACAAATGGGTGTTACTGACCTCATTGAAAAAATTAAAAGATTGAAGTGGAGTTGGGCTGGACATATTGCTAGAAGAGATGATAATAGATGGACAATTGAAATTTTAAACTGGATTCCAAGAGATTGTAAAAGATCCAGAAAGAGACCACATGTGAGATGGATGGATGAAATAAGAAAGTGTGCAGGGGTGATGTGGAGAAGAGAAGCTGAAGATCGGAGAAGATGGATTAAACTTGGAGAGATCTTCATCCTGCAGTGGATTGATAATGGTTGATAATGATGATGATGATTAGTATTGCCTTTAACGTACTGCATAATATTGAAAAAATTAAAAAATCATCTTCAAAGAAGTGTTTCAAAGAAATGCCCTTTCAACTACATTATATGTAAACTAGATATAAAATCTATTTTTTAAAACTTTTAATTAATAAATTCTAACCTATTCCCATTGAATTAATATGATACATACAAATCTGAACATTAGATTTAATGGGTAACCAGCAAATTCCTAAGCTTTCTGTTTTTTACTCCTATGAAAATTTTATTTTTATAAGTATGATAATATTTCTGGATATTTGTTTCAAACAAATTATTTGTACATTAAATGATTTTTAAGAGCTAAACTAGTGTTCTTGTTAAATAATTCAAATGAGATAATCACCAATGGATTTTAGCTCGTAATTCACTTTAATTTAAAAGTTAATATTAAGATGCTTACAATAAAATATTTCATTAACTAAATCTTATTTTATAATATTTAACTGGGTTTATTATCATATTACCTCATTCATCCTCTACATAAAATATTTATTTTAAGATGTATACATTTTCTTCACTGAATCAATAATTTAAAATACTGTCTATTTGATAGACTTCTGTAAATCATTTATGTTTGGGAATTTTATTTTGCTTTATAGCTACATTTCTTTTATGATTTATTACATTTACTTTAAACATTGCCCTGGATTAAATATTTTTCTTTCATTTAGCACCAATTTTATGTACACACTAGCTCTTCCTTATCTTCATTTCATAAAAAACTACAAAGTATAAATGGTTACTGAAACACTATTTAATTTATTAAGTATAAATTAATAAATTAAAGTGTTTCAGTAACCAATCATATGTATACTGTAACTTGCAGCAATAAGCCATTTACTTTTGAGTTTATAGGTGTCATGCTAAAAGCCCAAACTATACTCTGTTTACAGCTTTCCAATGATGACCTGACAATCATATAACCATGAAACTTAGTTTGAATATCATTTAATACTGAACGTAATGGTGATTATCACAGTTACTGATAATATCAGATTATCATAATTTTATAAAAAATGTAAATTAATTTATATTTCAGGGTCAAATCATATCATTGGCTATCATTGTACACAATAAGATATTTGAACTACTGAAATTATGTTATTACTGTAACAAAATGAAAATTAGAGCAATGAGAGCTTTGTTATGCCCCATGAATTGGATCATTACATTAGTAATAGAAGAAAGATAAACAAGATAAAGATAGACACTATATGCCCTAGCTCTGAACCCAAACATGTATCAGTAAAAAAATTTGGATATGAGAATTTTTTTTGTTAATGTTCTAAAATCTTTAGGCAAGTTAAATCTGTTACAGTACAAAATGAGGAAGGGTTAATTTATCTAGTTATTAAACCACTAAACATCACATGATCCTGCCTAATAAGATAGTGGTGGACACCAAAATGTATGGGTGCTGAATTGAGTTCAGACCCATATGGCTATATAAGCTATTGAGCTTGGATTAAAAATATTAATTGTGTTTTCAATTTCATTCTCATAGTTTTGTAGTTAAATAGAGTTAAAAGGTGGGTGCTGGAGGGTTGCATTAGATCCTAAGATCTAGGTGCAGTGCTCTCAGATCCAAGCCTTTTCACTGATGAAGGCCACAAGCCAGAAACTAGTCTGGGATATTGGATAGACACTAGATAGGGATTTTATGCACAAGCCTTCTGGCATCCATTGATTGCTCTTGTTAGCACAAGATGGCACTACTATATGGAGAGTTTTGCTTTGTTTTGAATTGTTATCTAGTTATTCTAATAAAGTACCAACATGCGTGAGTATTAAAATCTGTAATGGAATAAATTGATCACAGGAAATATTTATTTTTATATGCAGTATGAATTACATAAAGTTAAAATCTATAATAGTATTAATAGTGCAATACAAATGTGTAATAGTGCAAATAGGCTAGCTAAAATTCATTGTGCCGTACAAGTTAAGTAAACAAAATCTGTAATGGAATAAAATGAGCAAAGATTAAGGAAGCTCTATTAATAAAATAATTCAACATATATATTGGAATAATGCTTAAAGTTTATAAATAATATTTATTTACTAGATAAATATTTCAATTGGATGCCAATATTGCCGACACAATATAAACTAATGTATTTGAAAATTACGATAGATACATTAATTAATAATTTATAATGGTATTTGTTCATAAATAACCCTTTTATTTCTTAAAGGCTAATTTTATACAATATTAATGAAATTGTTTAAGCTTAATGAGTATATAAAATTTATAAATTTATTAACTAGCTCCTATATCAGTGGATGGCCATAAAAAATAAGACTCACTTTAAAAATTACTGAATTCTAATTCAGTAATAACATTTATTTATTTGCTAATTAGATTTTGTACATTCACATTTGCAATGAGATTTTAAATTATGATTACTACATCATATATCTATTAATTTGAAGAAGGATTTTAACTTGAATTTAATAAATAATAATAATTTTATTCACAAAATTAATAATAAGACAATAAATATGCTTTTATAATTTAAATTAGTATATCATAGAATATTATATGTGTTTCAACTATAAGATGCTGTAAGACGTTAGACATTATTTTTTAAGCCACAAAAAATCCATTTATTGTGTCCAATGAACAGTATATATGTATATATTATATAAAAGAAAATATAAATATGCGATTTTTTTCCAATGCGTTAATGAAGGTGTAATTATACTATAATGTTTAATATGCCTGCTTAGCGCTTTAGAGATTTAGTATTTAAAATCTCATGCCCAAATAATTTGCACAGAGAAGAATGATGCCAAAAGAAAAGTCAAAGAAGCTTTTTACATAACAAATGATCTCAGTGCCATTAATAGAAGAGAGGCATGCTTTGTTCTCTTCAAACAATGGACTAACTAATTAAAAATTCAAGCTCATTTGCATATGTGTACAATAAATCACAACGGTCTTTATTCGTAAAGCTATGAGTATGAGATTTTAAATACTAAATCTCGAAAGCGCTAAGCAAGCATATTAAACATTATAGTATAATTACATCTTCACTAACGCATGCGAAAAAAATTGCATATTTATAATTACAATTTTTATTGGTGAAGAGAAAAACAATTTATTACATAAAAGAAAATATTAATGTTACAGTTTGCCTACTGAATATTTATAACAAATTTTTGGATGAAATCTATGTTTATACAAATATATTTATTCTCACACAGACATTATATGACTTTTAAAACAGAAAACGGTATCTAATTATGTTTAAAGGACACATTCAGAATAATGAGATGAATATTACTCAATATAGGATAGTAAAATATTAAAGATTTTAAGACTTCTCATTCGATAATTTAATATACAAAATTAACAAAGCGTATGACACACTTGAATGTGTATCTTGATAACTTCACATTCAAGTGTGTCATACGCTTTGTTAATTTTGTATATAGGATAGTATAATTTAATTTTTGATCAATTTCATATTCAATTAAAAGCATGCCTAGAACTTTCAAGTTAGATTCAGCCATTGTGAATGCAAATAAATTAAAATGAGCTTTAACTTTGAAAGACTATATTTAGCAACTTGAACCAATTATGAATGTTGATGGTAATATTCTTAAGACTTGCAAATAATGAGCAAAATGAATTTTATTTACATGACAGGATATTAATTGGCATATTTTTGATACAAAGTGGAAAGTTACTCTTAATTCTATAAGAGTTTTTGAGTTTCCCCCTTGCTTAAAAACTTATTGTTAACTTCAGATTACTGTTCAGGAATATTATATAAAATATAAAATGCTATTTGTGATATTGTAATTGCTTTAATATTTTATAAATAGAAGTTGCTACATCAATTATAAAGTAAAAAAATATATTAAATTTAGTTTTAAAATCGGAAATAAACTAATTTTTTGTTATGATCATGTTGCTTATTTTTCCATCCAGTTTTCTAATACACACAAAGGTTGGTTTTAAAATAAGAATCCGCTTCACCTTCTTCATCCAATGTTAGAACATATAGGAAAAAGGTTCAAAAGTGTTCATAATATTTAAAACATAAAGCTGTGGAAAAATATTTGTAAAATAAATATGGCAATAGACAATTTTATATTTTGTGCATTTAATAATTTACTAGCAAGATTAACTTCATTTAAACATGATGTCATATAACCAAATATAAACATTTAAAATCTTGTCATAAACAGTATCTATCAAAACATCATAAAATGTAACACTTGAAAAAGTAAATGATTTCAATTCTATATTTCTAACAAGTGATAATTATTGTGGCTTTAGAGTTAAGAGTTGTAATATGTTTTCATACAATTTCTCAAAGCAATATTGTTTATTGTAAAAATAATGAATATTATTTCTGAATGATTTCAGAAAACAATATTTTTATTGAATGCTTTTTACAGAATCTTTAACAATTAACTTCAAAAAATGTATCTAAAAAAATTCAAATCCCTAATGCATTGTTGAACTTGTGATTATTTTTCATTCATATTTTTCATGATTACTATCTTTATTTTGCATGTTTTATAAAGATATTCATAGTTGATACTTTTTAACAATAGATTTACTTAACACTAAGCCTGTAATGACTCAAACAAAAAGGAAGTCAGCAAAGTACTCAAAGATATTAGCATTATCTGGATTCCTATTAACAAGACTGACAATTAATATTAATTCACTATGATGGTCAAATATCCAATATAATTTATCCATAATGTTGTCACAAACACATAAATAAATAATCAATCAAACAAGATTGAAATAAACAACTATTAATAAGTATAATTAAATGTTTATCAAACCGGCTTTCATCTCACAACTATTAATGAGTATAATTAAATGTTTATCAAACCGGCTTTCATCTCCATTGAGGTCTCAATGGAGATGAAAGCCGGTTTGATAAACATTTAATTATACTTATTAATAGTTGTTTATTTCAATCTTATTTGATTGATTATTTATTTATTAATATTAATTGTTCAATGTGATTATCCTCCTGCCTATAATCTGAAAATGTAACTAATATTTATCATTTTATCATCTTGAACTAATTTTATGGTCACAAAACAAAAAGACGTCATTTCTTTTTAAATAATTTTCCCAAAAATAATGTTGATAACACACTTTTAATACATATTTTGATATAAGAATCTGGTATTTAATTTGACAGGCTATAAATAATTATCATTATTATGAATCTAATTAATAGATATTCCTTAAAAAAGCAATCTCTGCTTACTTAAAAATGTAATAATGGTCATTGTGAGTTATATTGTTTTACACGGCAGACAGTGTCTTTCTATTTTAGTTAAGCATTAACTTAATAGTAAATATTTTCTACAATACTTATCATGCAAAATTAGGATTCAGCTAAATATATAACATAGTTATTTATTATATAGATATAATAAACACTTCCATACTTCCCCATTCTTTTCAAATTCATATAAATAAAGATATAATAGAAGACAAATGACCCCTAAAATGCATTTTGTACTGAAGCAGCACTCATCAGTTGGCCCAGGTCTCTATTTCTCATATATATCTATATTATATGCAAAGTATTTATCTAGAGTAAATTCTTACATTTTCATTTACCACTGTCAAACTCCCTCCACCCACAACTTTGAAGCCATCCATTTCGAATAAATACACTAATGATTATTACTAATCATTTTCGAAAGTAGAGATTTATTCTGTCTCTAATTATAATAGAAAATATTAATATGTAAAATTATTTAGCTACAGTTACAACACACTTGGACTCTAAAGCTTATTAAAATAATAAAAGGTTCAAAGTAGTCTGCAAAAATGCATAGATTTGCTTTGTCAAAATTGATAGGGAAGATCCCCTGTGGATCCATGCTTTTCATTAGATCATAACACTTTCTGTGGTGACAATGAAAATCACTGGGAAAATATAGCATGGTCATTTGGCCTAAACTAATTTTATTAATTACTTCCTTAATTAATTACCTATGTGTAAAAAAAAATTTAATTAATTTTTTGCTTAAAATTGATCTATTTTAAATCAGAAATATTAAATTTTTTCTTTTATAGAGTTTAATTACTTAGTTTCAAAACAATTTATTTTACGATAATAATACTATATATTGAAACAGACAGATCGAAGAACCGATCTTAGTTTTATGTGTTTAAGTACGGTAATTCGAACTACTATTCGCCCGCAATGGGATTTTTCCATTTCAAGTCACAAAAATTGAGCTATATATATTTTATGTTTTGTAAATAAATATGTAAAGATTCCGTGCATAAATGTCACAAATCATGAAATAATATTCGTGTGTGCGTGGTTTGTGAATTTATATCAGCTTAATTTAAAAGTTTCATTGCGGGTGTATTTGCTTAAATTTTAGCCTTTTAGAATGATACAAAGTCGTTTAAAAATACTGATCAAAAGTCACATTCCTTTGATCAGTGGTTTTAATTAAAATCTGTATTGTACAAATGTATAGAGTAATTGAGTTGTATTCGAAATTAGATAAGGAATTTATATTTGTAATTACTTTGTCAATTTAAAATTGCGTATTAAAGAAAGATAGCTGAAAACGGAACAATGGAAATGGATAATTGATATTGTATGGTCAAGCTGGATTGCTGAAGGCTAGAGAAAAGTAGCGGAGCCTAAAACAAAAACCAGGCAGAAAGGTCAACCGTGGCCATCGTAGAGAAAACTAACATTGTAACTTTTGACGTGGCTGAGAGTAGATCGTCTCAAAAACAGCAAAGCAGTTGCTAGAGAAATCTCTCCAACTTTTGTTAAGAAGTTCACCAGTAAACCGTAATGTCGATGGGCTAAGTGCCAGGAGCTGATCTCTGTCCCGCCAATTTGAATCTTTGTGCCGCTGACTGATCATGTTTTATGTGCTTCACAATTTCCAGCTTCCAATCTCCAAATTGACTATGCCTTCCAAGTAGATTTCAAATGCGCGCCTACGTTCGTCAGAAATAACATCGTGAGAAGCCAAGCCGGATGAAGAAGGAAGGGTAACTGTGTTACATGAACTTTTAACTTTCTCCCGAGCTTAATGTTATAAGTTAATCTGTCAATCAAATGAATCACATGTAAGTTTTTTGTTTCGTTTATAACGCTACTGTTTCAAACCTGTCAGTAAATTTTCTTTTCTCCTTTTCCTCTGCTCTAGTCTTTAGAAAATAGTTTGTAAATATTGTATCTACTAATAATAATTCAAATGAAGACATTTATATTTTTTTCCTATTTACTTATGCTATAAACAAACGATGCCAATAGAAATATTTCCCAACTCTGTTTAAAGCTAGTTTATAATATTGATTATAGTTATTTTAAAAGGAAGTTCGTTGTTAAAGTAAAGATTATTTCATATATTGAGTTGGCAGATATTAAATCACTTTATTATGTTTTTTGTGTTGTCATACTATTGTAACCGATACTTCAATCTTAAAAATGTAAAGGGTTTTAAGTTTATTATCTTAGTTTCCTACATGAAATGAGAAATAGTTCTCAGTGTATAATTTGTTATCATCGCTACCGCCTGAACGACCTGGGGGAGTTAGGGGTTTCAGAGTAAACTTAATTAATTATTGCTTTCGCGGTCAGTTTGATTCCGCCATGTTTTATTGGAATAGTTATATCAGCCTATTGCGCAGAAATAGACGAATTGATTACCCAGGTTTGGTATAATTCCTTTTCAAATCCACTTCGAGCACTCGTCCTCGATGACTGTGGCAATGCCTTCCCTTCGCCGAAGTTAGCGTCTCGCCATACTACCATATGGGGAAGAAAGCAATTCTTTCCCAGGTTATCTCTTGGATCACCGGGTTTCGAAATGATCCCGGCTGGTTGTAGTGTCCTGGAGCTACTTGGGGGCATTAAGCCTTGTCAAAGTACAAGCCGCCCGGTATTCCGTTGATGCACCGCAAGTGATTACTGTAGGGCTCTTCAATCTAGGCAACCACTAGTACATCAATCTTAGATATCATAGTTATACGAAACCACCCTCCAACTATTCGTACACACAACGGTTCGAATCTATTCGAATAAAATAACTTAATAAAAATCGTAGATAAATATTTTCAATGCTCAAATGCTCTGATTCCCTTAGCCACCCGTCGATCATTTCACTACACAAATATTGGTATGAGTTTGTTTACCAGGTAAAATGATTACTAAAGACTAGTAGCTAATTATAATAGAATATTTATGGAAATCTTACCGTACTTTTGAATACTATATTTTTATGCTCTCTATTTGTTATTAAACAATTTATTTACTCTAATTTTGTGTCTTCCACCTCATTACTCTCGAAGTCTATTTAGTCACCTACTGTCTGTATTGGCAACTTAAATATATACATTACATTAATGACCGTACCGATATCCAGAGTATAATAGATCTATATATATATATAACTGTAAGTAATTTGGTCTGTGTTCTGAGTTGAGCTAGTAAAGGGATAACCCGTGCTGTTATAAAGTCATCATCGGTTGGTCATGCCGGGGTTTGGGTTTGAATTTCGTTGGCGTTTTGGAATTTATTCTTAAACGTGGACTGGGTTTGAACTCGGGTACTGTGTATGAGTAAGCGTGGTGGATTTATACCGGTACAATATATACTCAGCAATTTCTTCACTCAGTTCAGAAATGTATGTTTTCTAATTTAATGTAATAGCTCAGATATAAATATGTTTTTTGTTTTTCTAGCCTATCTTTCATGCTAATTTGTCATTGGTTAGTGTTTCTGTACAATTTACAAAATGTGATTGGTTACATATCAGTGCTGTTTTTCAGATGACTGTTTTTCATCCACTTAAAAAATCTGTCACATCTCATTTTCAAATATAGTTTCTACATCACTGTAATATAATCTCATTCAAACCTAACAATATTTTAGCACCCTTTATTCCAGATTTTGGTGTCATGGCATAAAATACATTATCAACTTCATCTGTCTTCCTTATAGACCTGTATTTATAAGCTACTCTTCAAAGCCTCAATTGGCATAGGGATTTATTAGTCTTGCATGGTATATAGTGTTGGTGAAACCAATTTATACAGATTTAACTTTCACTCACATAATGCTAGCTTTAATTGTTGTATTGTTTTAGTCAGTGATTCATTTGATTTTGTAAAGTATGAAGATATCAAACATCTAGCCCACTGAACTGTTGCAAGATTTCTTTATATTTTGAGAAACAAAATCTTATGTCCATGTTTAAACCCTGAAAGTGTCAAAATATACATGGAAAAAAGTTTCCATTTATTTAGAAATAGTTTGTTCCATGTTCATGCTCTTCACTATTTTATCCTTCATCATTTTTGATTATATCTTCAAAAATATAGGAAATGAATGGCTCATTCATAACAAGTTTAATCCAAGGCATGATAATACTTTGACAACCAATACATCTTTTTCTAAAAGGTGATAAAATTGTCTAGCATGATTTGTATTGTTTATTAAAATTTTCACAAAATATGATCTCTAAAGGGCCAAACCATTCTTTTGTTATTGCAGCAGTTATATTACCTTTTATGATAAAAATGTTGAAAAATTTTATTTTGTTTTTAATCATTGAAATTCTTGTGCATCTTATAATTTTTAATTTTCACTGATATATTTACTATTTAAGATTGCTTTCATTCAAAGGTAGTAGTTTATCACAATCAAAAACTATATTTTATGCCATCACTGTATTTATATATCAATATTCCAACTTGCCTATCACCCTCTATTTATATTTGCCTGTTGCAAATAATAACAGGTATTATAATTAAAACCAGGTTTTATTCCCAATGTTTTAGTGTTTCAAATAGACCTATATTTTCCTATAGTCTAGTTTCTGTCTTTTTGTAGCTTTGGCTTTAATGGCACATTTTTTCTAAGTGCCTTTTACAACCACAAGTTTTTCTATTCTTTCTTTTCCACTTTAACTTCTTGGCAATATGGCCATATTTATCACAACAAAAAATAATAACATAACACTTTTAACTTTACTAATGAATATTACACGACCACCACTTCTTATGCTTGTGTATAACTGTTGTTAAAACAGGCAAAACTCACTATACATATTGCCACACACAGCAAGCCAGAGTAATCAATGGCTGCCAGAAGGCTTGTGCATAAAATCCTCATCTAGTGCCTACTCATCCAGTATCCCCAAACTAGTTTCTGGCTTGTGGCCTTCATCAGTGAGAAGCCTTGGATCTGAGAGCATTGCATCTAGATCTTAGAATCTAATGCAACCCTCCAGCAACCACCTTTTATCTCCATTTAACTACAAAACGATGAGTCTTAAACTGAAAACACCTTAATGTGTTCAGTTCAAGCCCATCAGCTTATACAGTCATTTGGGTCTGAACCCAGTTCAGTACCCATACATTTTGGTGTCTTTGGTTCTTTAATAACCATAGCCACCACTATCCTATTGGGCAGGATTGGTTTTAAGCCAATAAACATCACATGACCACCACTTCTTATGCTTGTATATAACTGTTGTTTAGACAGGCAAAACTTACTATACGTATTGTCACACCCAGCAAGCCAGAGTAATCAAGCCTTCTGGCATCCAATACTAAATCAGAATTTTTGACACACTGCTATATCTTCATTTTCAGTTTTATTATATTAGCTCATAAGCTATACCCTTTTTGATACCTGATTCAAAGTTCAAATCTGTATCACACAGCAGATTTTTTCTCAAATTATCATCAAGCAAACCCCATAATAACTGATTGAGCAATATTTTATCAACAGAGTTTCCATATAAACAATCTTTTGCAAATTGACTTAATGCTAAACCGTAATCTTTTATAGATTCATGTAGTCTTCTGTTTCATAGAGACAACCAGGCTATGTGTTTAGATTGTCTGGGGCTAAAATGATCGCTTAACTTTTTCATAATATCCTCATATGCTACCATATCCTTTATACGTAAATTATAATACTTATTTATTATCGCAATTACCCCTCTGCCTGATAGGCACAGCAATGCTGCTATTTTTTTCTTTTCATCAACAATAGCATGGAGCAAGAAATTTTTTTCTAGCTAAGTAGCATAAAATGGCCATTTACCAGTACCACCAACATCAAATTTGGCTATTACCAACTGTCCTAATGACATGTTTTATTTACATATACAACAAAGATCCCAGTTTTTAGTAAACTATTCTAAAACAAAACTATTTACATGAAACACACTATTATATGACAATCTCTACTTTTACACCCGGTTCGATTACGACTGGCCAATTGCATCAACTTTGTTGTGTAGTCGGCTATGAAGCAGACTACCTACTCTTATCATGAAATTATAAATTATCAAAACATTATTAATAACGATTAAGTATATTTATTTACGTAATATACCTATACATAAATTAAAGTTTAATTGAATAGCGATTATATTTCCTTTATTTACACATATAACAAAATTGACTGATTTAAAGTTCTACCTACCATCACTGCTCATGGGACCACTGAGTAACTAATTCTACCACTATACTACTGGTAAACGTGAATACTAAAGTTTATACTCACAGTTATTTTAAAAAACACAATCCTATTAGGGCCTTCTCAGGCGTATGGAAATAAGAAAAGACTGGTGCAGTCTAGTTGACTACCTTTAACTTTCAGAGGCATGGACTCTGGGACACAACCATCTCTGCAAAAAAGTCAGGGCACTTTTCCCTCAGCTTTTCTCAAGGTCCTTATAACATCCACGACACAGCAATTACAGAACCTGGTGATGAGTAGAGAAAATTGACAACACTCTCTTTTAAATGCGCACTCTTTATACTCCTTTTTCCTCTTCCTTGATATCATTAATAAATTCCTAACATTCCAATGTAACTGAACTTCCGTTTGGGTATTACATCTTTACAAAGATTATTAGAATCCAGCTTTTAATTAAGTACATTCACATTCCTTAATACTTAGCTTCAAACATTTATCCATTTGTTTGCTTTTAAAATTAGTTTAAATGTTTGATTTTAAACAATACAGTTTTCTCTGTCTTTTAAAACCATTAGTTATATTCGGCCTTGCAACCAACAATTTGGTTTATCTTCCAGCAATCTTTTGTAGAATGCTTTTAATCTACGATCTTTGTCTGTTTAAGTTTAATTTAACTGCCAATCATCTTTCTTTGTTGCTATTACACCTAGAGTAAAATTATCTAAAATATTTTTTTCATATGTCATAGCATCGGCCGGGACGCGAACCCACAACCGACTGCAACCAACTACTTGCTTGCAAGGCGGCTGCGATGACCTCTCGGCTTTTAAACTTATTAATAATCTTTTTTATTTCTTTTAAAACATAGATATATATTTATATTTCATTATTATTTTTCTCAGGCATAAACTTAGCTTTATAACTTATAACTATCGAGTTACTAAAGCGTATATACAGATTTTACAAAATATAGCAATTCTCTTAACATATTTATTTATATATTAATCAGGTAGCTCAAAAGTTTTTAAGATTTAAACTATTTAAAAAGCTATACATTATAAATAAACGAAACCATTAGGTATTCATCTTCTTACATTTTATTTTTTAAATTTAGATTTTCGTCTTCACCATTTTTTTTTTTGCGTCCACGACTCCTGCTATTTTTTTCTACATTAAATAGATTTTTAAATTTTTGATAAATTTATATTTTCTTTAATAAAGATTAATCTGGTATTCCTACCTTTGTTATAATTCCTAAAATCAAATACAATTTGGATTTTGTTGGTTAGACGCACATACATTTCTCGTGATTGTCTCAGTTTTTTTCACACACGTCTAATCATCAAAAACTTTATTTTGTATTTTCTTTGAAATTTTGTCTCATATACTAATTTATACGGGCAGTTGGTTTTTAACATTATTTTAACAATATAAATTTGCCATAATTTTTTTTTTTTTTAGAAAAAATGATTTTACTATTGTTATAGTTCCCCTTTCCATCAGAAGTGGACTTCTCCAGATTCCTTCCTTATCTGATTAGATTAAGCATTGTTGGCGGCTGGCCTATAGGCTGATGTTCAGCTAAAACATAGCCAATGATTAGTACAGGCCAATAAGCAGTGATGATTGCTGAATCCAAATGCTCCAGTGAGATCTGGTATCTGGCTATAAATGGTCAGCCTTTTGGAGGAAAGGCAGAAAATGTCTCTCTACTCTACAAAGATCATACATGTTCTCCAGGAGTAGTCCTGCTAACCTAAACAGCAGTAAGCATTCTTACAATAGTAATATCCTTTTTGTCCATGCAGCTAGGCAAGTCCATGTAAGAACTGGATGCTGCTAAGACTACTGCCTACTTGAGGCAAGCTGTCTGGTACAGCCAGAAGAGTCGTACTCCCTATTCGTGATGCAAGCTATCAGATGTATCTGAAAATAGTAGATTGTAAAGATTCAGATCAAAGAGTCCACAGTAGAACTGCATTATTCTGAATTATATATATATATATGTAAATATAAGAAATATATTAATTATAATATTGGTGCTAGTATTGTTTTCTGTAGGTTAGGTCTGTCAGACCAAACACAACATATTTTGGCACAGTCAGACAAAAGAATTTTTTTTATATTTTTCCCCACAGCTGAGAAAAAATAAGAGCTTAATCACACAAATGCACACATGTATAGACACTCATTTAACTTTACAAATCAGTGATTATTAAATCCTACATAAATACAACCCAAGTCCACATATTCTGGTGGAGTACAACTAAAAAATTTTTTACCGATAGCAGGAAAAACAAACTACTGCCTAAGCTAACTGAGTTTGAGATAGTCAGACGAAATTTATATTTTTTTCCACTTCCGGAAAAATAAAAAACGATATGGGAGTGTACAGGGTTGTAGACATTTGTTAGTATTTCCAAAAAAAAAAAAAACTGCTCAATCCAACTACATTTGATGCAGTTAGATTAAAATATTTTTTTTCCTGGCTGGGAAAAAATAAGAAATACAATACACGGATATGAAATTATAGACAGTTGTCATATTTCCTTATGGTGATATTTAAATACCTTATTGAAATCCGAATATAAAGCATTCAGCATATTGGGAAAAAAATTTTCCCCAAGGCGGTTAAAGAAATTGACTGCAAACACCATTAGTGGTTCATAAACCAATAAAAGTGGTCATTCTAAAAAAAAAGTAAAAAGACAGAAGCTCACCCTAATGGAATAAATGTTCTGTCCAAATAACAGTATCGAGTAGTAACTTGCAATAAATAGATATTTTTCTTACATTATACTAAAGAAAAATAAAGAATGGCCAATATAGTTTTCTTGATGGAAGCTTTTGACCCAGACTGCCCCGAGAACTGGTCAAGCTACAAAGAGCGACTAATTTTATATATATATATTGTGCCGGTCAAAATCGTGTCTTCATTCGACAAGACCAATAATCCAAGCAAAAGTACCTTGAATCCAACCATGCACAAGATACATATGTCAGGACAAGGATGAATCCTAACCTATTTGCCTAAACTATTGCCTCTCTAACTAATGGATAACGTTTGTGATGACACTAGCAGTGCTTGGTTTTATTCTGTCCCAGCTGGGGGTCATGGTTCACATAGAGACTCAAAATAATAAAAGGGTTTATATGAAAAATCAATATTTACAGTTGATATTCCTAATCTTCAGAAACATTCTAATGAATTTAAATTAGAACTTACAAATAGGTTTCAAGTGTTAGGAGATTTTGAACATGATTCAGATTTGAATGAAATTAATATGAAAATAACCGATACACTTTTAAAAACTGCAACAAACATAGCTGGTAGAAAAAAGCAGCAATTGACTAATAAAATTTCTACTGAGACTACAGAATTTATGAAGAAAAGAAGGAATATGAAGATATACAAAAATGATGTATTAAAAAGAATTGAATATCTCGAATTTTGTTAAATGGTACGGAAAAGAGTTGAAAATGATATATAAGAAAGTATAACTGTGAAATAGCAAGGAAAGCTGTAGAAGAAAATAAAAGTCTCAAAAATGTTAAACAACATTTTGGTATTGGTAGAAAATTTATATCTGCAATAAGAAAAAAAAGATGGAATTATTACTAAAAAGAGAGATGACATCATGAAATTGGTAGATTTTTATCAAGAATTATATAGTAATAAAGAACAAGTACCTCCTATATCTATTACATCTTCCGAATTGCCCAGAATTTTAAATGAAGAAGTGAGACATGCAATTAAGTGTATGAAGAAAGGAATGGCTCCAGGGAAATGATGGAATTATAATTGATATATTAAAAGAAGCAGGTGAAGAAATAGAAACAATTTTAGCAAAGTTATATAAAAAATGTCTAAATGATATAGATATACCGGAAAATTGGAAAAATGCAGTAATAATATTAATATTTAAAAAAGGTGATAAAGAAGATATTAGAAATTACAGACCTATCGGCCTTTTATCAGTTTTATATAAAATTTTTGCCAAGATAATTACAACTCGTCTACAGAGAACTTTGGATTTCCACCAACCAAAAGAACAAGCTAGATTTAAAAGTGGTTTTAGTACAATAGATCATATCCAGGTATTGAGAGAAGTCATAGAAAGGACAAATGAATATGAGTTGTCATTATGTTTTGGATTTGTAGATTATGAAAAGGCATTCGATTCTATACACATTTCTTCAGTGATTAAAGCATTGGATCATCAAGGTATATAGATCCAGGATATTGTCATATTTTAAAGAATATTTATAAAAATGCAACAGCAACAATTAGATTACATAATGATACTGGAAAAATCAACATTGAGAAAGGTGTAAGACAAGGTGACTCCATATCTCCAAAACTCTTTACAGCAGTGCTGCAAGAAGTATTTTGTGGATTAAAATGGGAAACTAAAAGAGTGAAAGTAAATGGAGAGTATTTAAGTCATTTAGATTTCGCAGATGATGTAGTTGTTTTTGCAAATAATGCTTCATAGATGCAGGAAATGTTGCAGGAGTTAGCAGATGAAAGTAGAAAAGTAGGACTAAAGATAAATGTTAAAAAGACTAAAGTAATATTTAATCGATTTGCTCAAAATATGAAAATAAAGATTGATTATGAAAAATTAGAAGTTAACAGTTACAAATACCTTGGTCAGATTATTAATACAGATGGAAACAATGGAGGAAATTAATCATAGAATTAAACTTGATTGGAGTGCTTTTGGTAGAAATAACTTGATACTAAAAGGAAATATGCCTATGTGTTTGAAAAGGATGGTTTTTAACAAATGTGTTTTACCAGTTCTTACTTATGGATCTGAGACTTGGACACTTAATAGAAGAGCAATACAGAGACTTCAGACCACTCAAAGGAGTATGGAGAGATGTATGTTGGGAGTAACAAGAAGAGATCGAAAACGCAATGTATGGGTAAGAGAACAAACAGGTGTTACTGACCTTATTGAAAAAATTATAAGATTGAAATGGAGTTGGGCTGGACATATTGCTAGAAGAGATGATAATAGATGGACAATTGAAATTTTAAACTGGATTCCAAGAGATTGTAAAAGACCCAGAAAGAGACCACATGTGAGATGGATGGATGAAATAAGAAAATGTGCAGGGGTGTTGTGGAGAAGAGAAGCTAAAGATCAGAGAAGATGGATTAAACTTGGAGAGACCTTCATCCTGCAGTGGATTGATAATGGTTGATGATGATGATGAAAAATCAATGATTTAATGGATTCTGACGATTGCAGAATGGTACACATATGATTTGATCGATTATTAATGGTTTGAACTGTAATAATGATAATTCTTTATGGCAACATTATAAAAAAGTGAATTTACATCAAATAAATATTATAAACAAATAGAGTAATTAACGTTAGAGATTGGGAGTGATGACAAACTAAGCTTATTTAAATGACAATATTATAGGAATTTATTAAAGAATTTAGTACAAAATAAGTTAAGTCTTTGTTTATACAACTTGATTATATTATTTAATTCGTTTTGATGCGGCTTTGACAAACAATGTAAAAGTTTGTTAATTGGTCAGCCAAAAACCAATCAGCAATAAAATGTTATTAGCCCTCTTTGAACAATTACAAATCTATTTTATATATATTACAAGATATGAAAGATATGCATTTAAAATACTATTACATTTAAAATCATTTGTATATAATGAGTGTGGGAAGCAAAATAGTTCTTAAATAAATAATTGACAATTATACAGTCAGATTTAATTAATTACTAAATTTGTTTGTGAAGGACGTGCCATCATGGCAGAGAGAATTTCAGGATTGCTACATAAAGCTATAAAATGATGATGAGGACAGTATGCTATTACAAATTACAACAAAAGAAATGAGGTTTGCTATGAACCTCTGGGTGACTTTGCTAAAGAAGTTCCTGATATGTACAGGGGATAAGAGAAATGTTAGCCCTCCAGCCAATGCATGTCTCTAAATAATCATAATATCTTGATGTGCTTACACATCTTAGGCAATGCTCAAAAAGATCCCTTGGTATGAATTATGTCTACTTTGAGGGAGTGTAAAAGGTTGGACTGGTCAGATTCCGAAGGTCCTAAGAGGGTGGTAGCAAAGCAAGAATAGCAATAATAAAGAAATGGTTGTAACTATAAATACATAATGCCTTAGATGTATATAGATAGATAGTGTATCATTAACAAAATAATATATCCTAATTAAAATCATTGGCTCCCTGATATAATGGAAGGTCCCAGAAACATTAGGTCATTAATAAATGAATAGTAAATTATATTACAAAAAGAAAGGCAAGAATTAAAACTAAAATATAAAATTGTTTTCCCCACTCATCACGGAAAATTACAAAATAGGACTTGTCTTTAATTAACATAGATGGGCATTAAATATCAAACTAATAAATTGTAAATCATAATTTTAATATTTTCTGACAAATAAAATATGTGTATGAAATATATGCTGATAAAATTCTATGATAAATTTTACTTAATTGATTCACTAAAATTATTTATTCTTTCAGAAATAATTACAGGGGTATTCTAAATTGGAGGTAATAGTAAGATACTTTTAAAATAATTTCAATTATTTAAATAAATTTATATATGAGGTACAAAACTAAATGAGCTTTCTCTTAATTAATTTATGGAAGGAAGTCTTCTTGTAATGATTTTTAAATTAAAAAAAAATAGCAGGGAGGATTTAAAGTTAATAGCTCATTGAATTTTGTAGTTGGCCATTTCAGTAAGTCAAATAATCTCTAAACAAACTGACAAAAATTAATTTAATTTGCCGCATCAAAATAATGTGAAATTTTATAAGAATTGATATTTTAAATTGAATAAAATTAAAAGACGCATTTTAAACCAAGCCATATAAACATTACACAGATATATAAAATATAAATTAATATAGATTTTGAAAACAAGTAAAATAAAATCAATGGCTTGCTGCGAATTGGACGTTACCGCAGAATCAATCAGTTAATACAGGCAGTTAATACAGTCAGATCATTTCAGGCTTCCTCGACACAGACAGTCTCTGGCTAGATGTTTAAAGCACTGGAAAGGCATGGATGGGCTGGTGGAACAGACCTCTGAGAAGCAAATGACCAATCTTTTCACCCCGTCATTTCTTTAGGCATGATATATATAGATTAATCACTTCTCTTCAGTAAACTCAACAATAATTAATTCTTATCAAATTTTCACTATTTATGTGTTCTGATCTTTATCTATGGGATGGAATCTACACTGACCTCCACCAATTGTAATTTCTTTAAGCAGTTCTGTGAGGTTGGTGCCTGCTTTGGAGAGAAAATCTATACCTCTACATGAACATGCCCCAAGGGTTGATTTGCTAATTAAAAAACAACAACAACAACAAGCATATTAAGTTTATCAGTCATTGTATTAACAAGCCTATTTAATTAAGGTTTAGATTAACAAAAATGTAGATTTTTTTCAGAAAAATTTTAGGAATTTGGTACAATGACTTTCACACATTTGACATAAACTTAAGTAGAGATTTACAAAATATTTCTTAAAATATTACATTGTTTAAATAATTGATTCTCAAGTGTACATTGATTAAAAGATAAATATAAAATGTTACCCACTAATTAATTGAAAAAAAATGAATTTTAATAAAGAATTTGAAAATATTTGTAACATTTTATAGATATCTAGGATTCAACTCAATTTAAGAAAATAAACACAATATACATTTTTACAAATATAAAATAAACTAATATAAAAAGGTTAATTTTAATTATAAAATACGATTAATGAAATATAAAAGATTATAATATTGATTAAAATATACTACCACCTATTATGAGATGGGTGTCAGTTAATAAAGATTGGGTACAAACCCAGATTAGTGCTGATGACATTAGCACTAGGTGAAGCAGGAATATGTACTATATTTCCAGCTTCAATATATACAGGCTAATTAGATTAAGAAATATGAAATAAAATTAGTCACACTGATGACAATAATGAGATCTCAGATATATATCATTCTAAAGTCTCAAGTTGGGTCAGAAACACCATCTGACATGGATTTTGAAGGCGTTGACAATTCTCACAGAATACTTCTATCAAAACTGCTAACAATAATGCCAGAGGTATTATTTCAATCTCTGTATCCAAGCAAAAAGGCTAAAGAGTTCACAACATGAATACAGGCATTGGCACTCATGTGATTTCAAAGGGTTCTTAAATGAAGCTCTCCATGATCATTTCATTTGTGGTATGAACAATCATAATATAAGAATCAAATTATTAATGATGCCAGATAAAGATTTTGAAACAGCTGTAACTCAAACCATGCTGGCCGGATCTATAATGTGTCAAGTGAGGCCATTAAAAAAATTAATTTTATCATTAAAAAAAATTGAACACAAGACAGTCAATCAAGCATTGAGTTAGTTCAACAACGAGTGATAAGTTGTTATCGGTGTAATGAACTGATGTGCACACAAACAGAATGTCCAGACTGCTATACTGTGTGTTCATTTTGGAAGTAAATTGGGCATATAAGAGGTGCTTGTCTAAAGGTGAAAAGGCAAGTAGCCGATATGAGAATGGAAAAACCCATTCTGAAACATACTAGAGACAATCTTAATGAAAAGAAACAAGTTGCTGCCATAAACAATATTGAGTGGTCAATCTGTATTTAAACACAGGATCTTCATTAATGACATGCCAGTCACAATGATGCTGGATACAAGATTGGCAGTGTCCATTGTGTCAAAAAAGATCTGGGCTATCATTAAAAAATAATAGGTATAAGCTGCATCCTAGCAGCAAGGTTATCACAGACTATCAGGGCAAGAAAATAAAACTGGTCAGTCAAGAGGAAAAGGGACACAATTTAATAAAACTACATATCTACACTGGTAGTGGCATATTGTGATTATAGTAATTTATTGGACCGTGACTGATTCAATCACATAGGATTTGCAGTGGCAAAGGTCAACCAAGTCACAATGGTAAATAAATTAAAGAATGTTCCCCCAGAAACAATGGCCAAGCTGAGATATTGGTTCAAGAGACTAAAAAATTGCTCATAAAGATAGACACATAAAGCAGGAACACTCATACTGACAGAATGTTATCACAGCACTATACACCAAGTACAGCAATGGAAAAAACTGTAGCTAAACTATTTCTTAATAGAATTTTGTGAACTAAGTTATCAGTCCTGAAACCTGATCCAAATGAGGGAAAACAAGAAAAGGACAATATCAAATTGCAAGTAGGGATGAATATACTATGCAGAATGTATAGCGGATCCACTAAATGGATCCCAGCAATCATAATTCAATGGAAAGGACTCCACACCATAGTAGTCAAAACATCAGATGGATGTTAGCATCATCATCATTGGAATCAACTTAGATTGAATTCTACAGATGCAGCCACAATGAATGAATCTCCAGGGACAAGGAGTGCAAGCAAGGAACATCAACCAACCGAAGACAGCAGCAAACCAGAAGCATCTTCTAGCACACCTGCATAACTATGATCTCTAGGGCTAATATTTAGCCAGGGGAGGGATGTTATTGTTCTTTCCCTCAAAAGTGGACTTTCCCAGATTTATTTTTTATCTGATCGGATTAAGCATTGTTGGATGCTTACCAATAGGCTGATGTACATAATCACTGAATCTGAATGCTTCAATGAGGCCAGGGATCTGGCTATAATTGGTCAGCCTTTTAGAGGAAAGGGCAGAGAACATCTGTTATTCTACAAAGATGTTATGTGTTCTCCAGGAGAAGCCCTGTTAACTTAAACAGCAGTAATTCTTACAATATGAATACCCTATATGTCCATGCAGCTGGGCAAGGCCAGTTAAAAACTGGACACTGCTAAGACTATTGCTGACTTGAGGCACGCCATCTGGTACTGCCAGGAGAGTCATACTTCCTATTTGTGATGCAAGCTATCAGGTGTACCTGGAAGTGGTAGATTGTGAAGACTCAGATCCAAGAGTCCACAGTAGAACTATATTATTCTGTATTACATATGTGTAAATATAATAAATATTATATTAATTATAATACTGGAGCTAGTATTGTTTTCTGTAGGTTGGGTTTGTAATCAAGACCAAACATAACTATATATCATAAATGTATACATATTGCAAAATTCAAAATTTAAGTTCTATATTATATTTAATATACAAAAAAGTTACATGCATTATTACACAAGAACTGGGTTTTAATTAAGTTACATGCATTATTACACAAGAACTGGGTTTTAATTGATACATGCAAAGTAGCATGTTCACATTTCACTGAGATCATAGGGGACTTAATGAATGAAATATTTCCTGTGGCCACACTAAATTTTCTTTCTAGGTATTTTAAGCTTGTATCATATTTCCTCTCAACCCATATCTATGGAACTAAAAAACAAAATAACAGTTGTTTATTTTGGAATATGGCTTTATATTTCAATAGCCATAGAAATCTTAGCAGTGAAAATGTAGTTATTATTTTCATTAATGAGTGGATATGAACTCAAAATGTTGATTAAAGAGTTATCAATGGATGAAGGATTATATTTAATTATAAATTACTGAAAAAGATATAAAAGTTGCCAAAGTTAAAGAAAAGTTTTTCTCATAGTTATTAGTTTTATTATGAAATGCTGTAATTTAAAAAATCCCATAAAGAAATTAGCTGCCAGTATGAATGAAAAATTCATGTTCTATCATATTTTATAATAAACAGAGGCAAAATTCTCCATACATTAGCACCACTCAGGGCAAGCCAGAGAAATCAATAGATGCAGGATGGTTTGTGCCTAAAATCCCTATTTAGTGCCTTCTCATCCAATATCCCGAGACTATTTTTTATCTTGTGACCCCTATCAGTGAAGAGTTACTATATGGAGAATTTTGCCTCTGTAAAAACAGCTTGTGTAAGCATAAAAAATGTTGATCGTTTGATGTTTGATGGTTTATTATTTTGTAATACTTTTATAGTTGAATTTTCAATTGGCACTCTAATTAAATTTTTGAGTACATCATTACTGATAGATCATTGTCTATTATTTGGATTATATTGGCATATTTACTTCAGTATTTAAGCAGGCCAATTCATCTATTCAAATATGAGTTTTTCCAATTGTATCAAATTTATTTGGCAAACAGAAAAATTGTCTTGTAAAGATTTATTACTTCTATTAAACAACTTAATTTGTATGAATTGATAAACAACTTCATCTAATGTAAACTAATTTTTTCTTTGGTTATTAAAAGGTTTTGATCTTGGTCACCATCAATAATTATTTATATGTTAGTTCATGATTTTTGTTTTCACATATATTCAATTTGAAAGTTATTAATGAAATTAGAAATACATTAGTTATTAATTTATTATTAAATTGTTTTTTATAAGCAAAATATAGACTGGAATACCATGAGATAGAGATGACATTAGTTTATTAAAAAGTTAGGATACAATAACATAAACGGAACTGGATTCAGATTTATATGACTATAGAAGCAGTTTGGGCTGATGAAAGATTAACAGAAAAGTATTTATTAGGAGTTGGAAGGAAAGTGCATCAGATTCTAATGTTTAGTAGCTCTGATTAAAGATCCAAGACTCCTCATTAATGACAACTTATATTTGAAAGTATTCTAGGATTTTGGATAGGAAAGTGCAGGATAGAGATTTAAGTATTATCAGTGGACAACTTTCATTACTTTTCAATGCTTAGAGTATGTGGCAGAACAAATATGGAATAGTTTGCTACTAAATAAGCAATATATAAGCCGGACAAATGTAATAGATGTGGTGCTTTATTGATGAAGGAATAATGTGATAAATTTAAATATACAAATATACTTCTTAATTATAATTCTACTTAGAACAACTTCTTACATGACTATATTTTTTATGAAAAAGAAATATTTATTTAAAAAGTTTATAAATAAAAGTTGGAAAGCTCTTGAGTCCATTCTTGTATCACATAGCTAAACCATAGAATTCAGATAATAAATTAATTCCTATATGGAAAAAAATGCAATCATAAAACTAAAATAAAATATTCAGAAATTAGTTTTGAATATTTAGTTTTATACATCAGAGAGAGCAAGTGAAAGATGAATGTAAGAAAAGTGTTGTATTAATTGAAAATAAAAGAATGGATCCAAAACATTTTACTCTTTCATCATCCACTATTCCTTTTTATCTATTGTCACAAAGTACCCTATATCTAATTATCTAATGTGTCATCATCAACCATTATCAATTCTTTGCAGGATGGTCTCTAAGTTTAAACCATCCCTGATCTTTAGTTCTCTTTTCCACATCACCCCTGCATAGTTTCTTATTGCATCCATTCATCTCACAATGTGATCTCTATTCTGTCTTTTACAATTTCTTGGAGTCCAGTTTCAGATTTCAATTGTCCATCTATTATCATCTCTTCTAACAATATGTCCAGCCCAACTTCACTACAGTCTTCTAATTTTTTCAATGAGGTCAATAATACCTGTTTGTTCTCTTATCCATGTATTGTGTTTTTGGATTTCTTCTTATTACTCCTAACATACATCTTTCTATACTTCTTTAGGTGGTCTGAAGTCTCCATATTGCTTTTCTATTAAGTGTCCAAGTCTTCATTCCATAAGTAAGAACTGATAAAACACATTTATTAAAAATCTTTATTTTCAAACACATAGCCTATTTCCTTTTAGTATCAAGTTATTTCTCCCAAAATCACTCCAACCAAGTTTAGTTCTATGATTATTTTTATCAATTATGTTTCCATCTGTATTAATAATTTGATCAAGATATTTGTAGATGTTAACTTATTCAAACTCATCATAATCAATCTTTATTATCATATTTTGAGAAAATCCATTGAACATTCCTTTTTTTCTTTTTAACATTACCTTTAATCCTACTTTCCTACATTCATCTGATAACTCCTGCAACATTTTCTGCAGGTCTAAAGTGTTATTTGCAAAACAACTACATCATCTGCAAAATCTAAATCACTCAAATAATCTCCATTTACTATCATTCCTTTAGATTCCCATTTTAATCCACAAAATATTTCTTGTAATACTGCAGTAAAAAGTTTTGGAGATATGGAGTAACCCTGTCTTACACCTCCTCAATGTTGATTTTCCTACTATCATTATGTAATCTAATTGTTGCTGTTGCATTTTTATAAATATTCTATAAAATATGACAATATCCTGGATCTATACCTTGATGATCCAATGCTTTAGTCACTGAAATGTTTATAGAATCAAATGCCTTTTTGTAATCTACAAATCCAAAGCATAATGGCAACTCATAGTCATTTGACTTTTCTATAACTTCTCTCAATATCTGAATATGATCTACTGTACTAAAACCATTTTTAAATCCAGCTTGTTCTCTTGGTTGGTGGAAATCCAATGTTCTCTATGGACAAGTTGTAATTATCTTGGTAAAAATTTTGTATAAAACTGTTAAAGGCTGATAGGTCTATAATTTCTAATAACTTCTTTAACACCTTTTTAAAATATTAATACTGCATTCTTCCAATCATATGGTACATCTTTATCATTTAAACATTTAGTAAATAACTTGGCTAAAAAATTCTATTTCTTCACCTGCTTCTTTTAATATATTAATTATAGTTCCATCAGTACATGGAGCCTTTCCTTTCTTCATAAATATAATTGCATGTCTCACTTCTTCATTTAATATTCTGGTCAATTCAGAAGATATAATAAATATACAAGGTAAACAGGCAAAACTCTCCATATAGTAGTGCCACCTTGTGCTAACCAGAGTAATCAATGGATGCCAGAAGCCTGTGTATAAAATCCCTATCTAGTGTTTACTCATCCAATCCCCAGACTAGTTTCTGTTTTGTGGCCTTCATCAGTGAGGAGCCTTGCATCTGAGAGCACTGCACCTAGATCTTCTGGCATCCATTGATTACTCTGGTTAGCACAAGGTGGCACTACTATATGGGGAGTTTTGCCTGTTTACTAATAGTTATGTGCTAGCATGAGATGGTGATCATGTGATGTTTAGAAGATATACAAGGTTATTGTTCTTTTTTACTATATAATTCTAATGTGTTACTTTCATCTATTTCAGTTTCTGTTACTATTAATAAATAATGAAAAGGCAATAAAGTAAATCTATTTAAATTGATAAATTACAGAGGTTGTATATGCTTGATGCATTTTATTCTTAATACTAAATAATGAGCTGTTATTTCTTTTACCATTTGTGTTTTACTTAAATATCATGATGTCAAATACTACACTTTCAAAGAAATACTCACCCTTTTCTACTGGAGGCTTTTATAACATACTTGAAAATAGAGTAAAGTAAATGCTACAATGTGAACTGTATTTTTAATTCACATAAGGATATTCATTAGTACATGATGTTAAGCCAGAAAAAGTATAGATAATTTGCACTGATATAAAGATAAAGTATAAATAATGAAGTATTTTTCATAAACAATGAACCAATCATGTTCTTAAATGCTGATAATAATAGATTAAATGCTACAACATTAACAATATATTTAGAACATAGATATTTATTTGTTTATGATGTTAAACATAAAAAGAATAAATGCTGATGTAATGATAAGAAAATGATTAAATAAGGAAGCATTTTCCATAAGTAACATAGAATCTTATAGCATTCAGTAGAATGCATGTAGAAATATTCTCACTTAGATTATCATGTTGTATTTCTGATTTTGGCTTCTTCTTTTTATAGTAATTGTATTTGAGAAAATGGTGATCAGGCATCAAAATATATTAATATTATGTTTACCTTTTTCAATATTTTCGCCAAGTAAGTAGAAGTATTAGTATTGTCTTTAACTTACTCAGCATATTGACAAACTACATAATATATCATACTAAATATTTTTTGAAACTTCTAATTAATAAATTCTGGCCTATTTCCATTAAATTAACATGATGCATATAAATACTAACATTATGTTTCATGGGTCACCAGCAAATTCTTAAGCTTTATAATTTTCTTTAATCCTAGGAAATCTTATAATTTTTATAATGTAACATTTTTTCACATTCTGGCAGGCCTTCTTTTATGCACCAGAATGTGTGAGTTAATCAAACCATGATGAAGAAAAATATTTCGTTCATATTTCTAAAAAAAATATAGCTATATTTCCTGATTAACTCAGTCTAAGATTACTTAATATTATGATTGGAATTGCCGCTGAAGTTAGTTTTAACTTATAAAATAGGATGCCATAGTCAATGGACTCCTAATTCAGTAAAAGTGTACATGGGAGGGAAATACATGCAGACAATATAAGTGTGCTATTAAGAATAAAGAAAGTGAAAAAGATATTAATGCTAAATGGGAATAGTTCATAGAAAAGAAGAAGTTGGCTAAAATAAATAATTAGAGAGTGAAATTGAATAGTAAATTGTTGGAGGATAATAATAAAAGTGGAAGAGATGTAAACTATTTTGGAATTACACTAAAAAGAGAAATGTAGAGGATAGTATTACTACATGATGAGAAAATAGAGTCTAGCTCTAGAGAAGAATTAGAAAGAATCTTACATAGGTATGTAATGGATATAGAAAAGATGTTAGATGTGAAGAACAGAGTGATAAAAAACATGAAAGCATATAGTAAGTGGAATATTAGGTTTACAGAAAATGAACTGAATGAGGCAAAGAAGAAATTGAAAAGTGGAAAAACAAGAGGTTTAGATGGATGGGAAGCAGAGATGGTAGTAAATTTAGGGCATAGTGCAAAAATAAAGCTATTATCATGTCTTAATAAGATGGCAGTCAAAATAAGAGTAATACAAAAGTAAGATTATTATTAAAGGAAAGGGTAAGGTTCATAGAAAATTAAAGAATTATAGATCAATAGTGGTAACATCAGTTTTATAGAACGTTTTCTCATGAATCATGGCTGGAAGATGTTGCAAATGAATGGAAGAAAATAATTTAGTGGGGGAAATGCAAGGAGGTTTTAATTCAGATAGGCATATAGGATATAGTTTATTTGTAGCTGCACAACATATGGATATGATTAGGAATTTAGGTAGTCAGTTATATATGATTTTTCTAGATATAGAGAAGGCACATGATAGAGTAAATAAAAAGAGATTATGGGTAAGTTTAGAAAATTTTGGAATGGATGAAGCTTTAATAAATATTAAGAAATTACATGAAAATAATTACTATATATATATATATATATATATATATATATATATAATTATTTTCATATATATATATATATATATATATCAACTAGGGAATATAGAATCAGTTAAAGTCAAAAAGGGGGTGGGACTAAGGTGAGGATGCCCTATGTCATCTATTTTTTGTTGTATTTGAGTGAAATGGAGAGAGCAATAGAAAGACTAGGAAGAGGAATAGAGATACCATTATTAGGTGGCAAGGGAGTATATACTTTCTTGGGTTTTTTTGCAGATGATGTCTTTTGTGTGCAAAACAGAAGAAGATATGGAAGTTATGCTGAGGACATGTGCAAGGGATGGTTAATACTGATGAAAGAGAAGACAAAGAATTTTTATTGTGCGATAGAATTTTTATTGTGCAATATAAAATTGTGGTGAATAGATATAGTTATTTGAGAATAGAAATAAAACAAACTAACTCCTTTTTTTAAAACTTGTTTTTTATATGACTATAATCATGAAAAAAAAATCCAACGTTTTGACTATTTTATATAGTCTTTTTCAAGGCACACTAAAATAAAACAATATATAACAAATAACATATATTCAAAAAAAAAAAAAAACAAATTATAAAATATATTCATAACCGAAATTTTACCTTATCTCACACCTCTTTCCTATTACCAACAAACACAATTCAAAGAGAAACAATTTCCTTTTTTTAAAAAAAAATCTATATATATCCTTTAAAACATTTAATTAAAAACCTATTATTTTCTTTTCTGTTTATCTATTAACATCCTATTTAATTCTGGTTTTATTTCATTAGTGTATACACTTTCTTTAATCATACTTTCATTATATGACTTAATACATTCCAAAGGCTTTATATCAAGATCCCCATGCTTAAATTTATTCATGTGAATGTAAAGAGCAGAATTTTTATCACCTAAATGCTGTTTTACATTCACATGAATAAATTTAAGCATGGTGATTTTGATATAAAGACTTTGGAATGTATTAAGTCATATAATGAAAGGATGATAAAAGAAAGTGTATACATTAATGAAATATAACCAGAATTAAATAGGATGTTAATAGATAAACAGAAAAAATAATAACAGATTTTTAATTAAATATTTTAAAGGATATATATTAATAGATTTTTTTTTTAAAAAAGAAAATTGTTTCTCTTTGAATTGTGTTTGTTGGTAATAGGAAAAGAGAGTGCGATAAGGTAAATTTTTGGTTATGAATATATTTTATAATTTGTTATTTATTTTATTATTATTATTATTTTTTAAATATGTGTTATTTGTTATATATATATATATATATATATATATATATATATATATATATATATATATATATATATATATATATATATATATATATATATATATATATATATATATATATATATATATATAACTTACAAATAGGTTTCAAGTGTTAGGAGATTTTGAACATGATTCAGATTTGAATGAAATTAATATGAAAATAACTGATACACTTTTAAAAACTGCAACAAACATAGCTGGTAGAAAAAAGCAACAATTGACTAATAAAATTTTTACTGAGACTAGAGAATTTATGAAGAAAAGAAATATGAAGATATACAAAAATGATGTATTAAAAAGAATTGAATATCTCGAATTTTGTAAAATGGTACGGAAAAGAGTTGAAAATGATATAAGAAAGTATAACTGTGAATAAGCAAGGAAAGCTGTAGAAGAAAATAAAAGTCTCAAAAATGTTAAACAACATTTTGGTATTGGTAGGAAATTTATATTTGCAATAAGAAAAAAAGATGGAATTATTACTAAAAAGAGAGATGACATCATGAAATTGGTAGAAGATTTTTTATCAAGAATTATATAGTAATAAAGAACAAGTACCTCCTATATCTATTACATCTTCCGAATTTCCCAGAATTTTAAATGAAGAAGTGAGACATGCAATTAAGTGTATGAAGAAAGGAAAGGCTCCAGGAAATGATGGAATTATAATTGATATATTAAAAGAAGCAGGTAAAGAAATAGAAACAATTTTAGCAAAGTTATATACCAAATGTCTAAATGATAAAGATGTACCGAAAGATTGGAAGAATGCAGTAATAATATTAATATTTAAAAAAGGTGATAAAGAAGATATTAGAAATTACAGACTTATCAGCCTTTTATCAGTTTTATATAAAATTTTTACCAAGATAATTACAACTCGTCTACAGAAAACTTTGGATTTCCACCAACCAAAAGAACAAGCTGGATTTAAAAGTGGTTTTAGTACAATAGATCATATCCAGGTATTGAGAGAAGTCATAGAAAGGACAAATGAATATGAGTTGTCATTATGTTTTGGATTTGTAGATTATGAAAAGGCATTCGATTCTATACACATTTCTTCAGTGATTAAAGCATTGGATCATCAAGGTATAGATTCAAAATATTGTCATATTTTAAAGAATATTTATAAAAATGCAACAGCAACAATTAGATTACATAATGATACTGGAAAAATCAACATTGAGAAAGGTGTAAGGCAAGGTGATTCCATATCTCCAAAACTCTTTACAGCAGTGCTGCAAAAAGTAATTTGTGAATTAAAATGGGAAACTAAAGGAGTGAAAGTAAATGGAGAGTATTTAAGTCATTTAGATTTCACAGATGATGTAGTTGTTTTTGAAAATAATGCTTCAGAACTGCAGGAAATGTTGCAGGAGTTAGCAGATGAAAGTAGAAAAGTAGGACTAAAGATAAATGTTAAAAAGACTAAAGTAATGTTTAATTGATTTGCTCAAAATATGAAAATAAAGACTGATTATGAAGAATTCGAAGAAGTTAACAGTTACAAATACCTTGGTCAGATTAATAATACAGATGGAAACATAATGGAGGAAATTAATCATAGAATTAAATTTGGTTGGAGTGCTTTTGGTAGAAATAACTTGATACTAAAAGGAAATATGCCTATGTGTTTGAAAACGATGGTTTTTAACAAATGTGTTTTACCAGTTCTTACTTATGTATCTGAGACTTGGACACTTAATAGAAGAGCAATACAGAGACTTCAGACCACTCAAAGGAGTATGGAGAGATGTATGTTGGGAGTAACAAGAAGAGATCAAAAACGCAATGTATGGGTAAGACAACAAACAGGTATTACTGACCTTATTGAAAAAATTAAAAGATTGAAATGGAGTTGGGATGGACATATTGTTAGAAGAGATGATAATAGATGGACAATTGCAGTTTTAAACTGGATTCCAAGAGATTGTAAAAGACCCAGAAAGAGACCACATGTGAGATGGATGGATGAAATAAGAAAATGTGCAGGGGTATTGTGGAGAAGAGAAGCTAAAGATCAGAGAAGATGGATTAAACTTGGAGAGACCTTCATCCTGCAGTGGATTGATAATGGTTGATGATGATGATATTGTTTTATTTTAGTGTGCCTTGAAAAAGACTATATAAAATAGTCGAAATGTTGGATTTTTTTTCATGATTATAGTCATATAAAAAACAAGTTTTAAAAATGAGTTAGTTTGTTTTATTTCCATTTTGGATATTTATAAACTATTTTGAAAAGAAGAATTCTGTGCTTGACATATTAAATTATTTTATTTGGGAATCATCTTAAGTAATCAGAGAAATTTCTTGAAAGAATGGGAGAAAAAAATGATCAATGAAGCAAAGAAAAAAAAGGATTAATAAAAAAATTAAGTGTTTTAATATAATAAGTTTGACATATCTAGCATTGTATGGGAGTTGCAAAAGCAGGGTTAACATATAGCAATGATGTGTTATGTGTTAGTAAAGAAGTATTAGATTACTTAGAAAAATTACAAAAAGTAGGATGGCATGCATTAGATGCAGATATGTGAACATCAAAGGAGGAAATTCAAGGAGAAATGGGATGGTCAAGTTTTTATATTTGTGATGCAAAAAGCAAAATGAAAATGTTCATTAGATTACAGTTTATGGAAAATAAAAGAAATAGCCAAAATTGTATTTATTGGGTTACAAGTAAAGAGCAGGCAACAAGATGGGTGAGGAAGGTAGTGAGGTATGCAGAAGATTTGGATAAAGAATTTATATCAATCTACTTGTACAACAGGTGGAATGATTATGTTAGGAAGATTGTTGAGTGTTATAATGGTAAGGAATGGAATAAAAAATAGATGCATTAATAAAGAATAGATAGTTGGACTGATGGAGAGTAAAAACTGTTTAAATATATAGAGAAGTAAATGGAATGTTGGGTGTGAGTTAATTTATGATAATAGCAAGGAAAGTAGTTTATTGTTTAGGCTCAAATGGGATCTTTACCAATAAAGGAATATGCACATAAATGGAAAAATATGGGTGATTTCATCAAGTTATCAAAGGAAAGCATAGAAGATATTAGACATTGGTTAATTCAATGTAAATGCTTGAAATCAGAAAGGGTACAAATAATGATGTCATGGAAAAATAAGTATGAATAAAGTGATTATACAGTGAAACAGTAAGGTCTGCTTTGCAGATCTTCATTTCACCTTTTCTCACCTATTTCCTACCCTCATACCTTAGTTTGAACCCCAATCTATCGTAGTGTGTCTGCAATATGCTTATATACCAAAAATTCCACCTAATTTTAAACCATGAGTACAAACCTCATATTATATATATAACTCATTCCCAAATAAATAAAAGATTATAGATTATGTATATGTTCACATAATTTTGATTTATTAAAAAGTAGGTTATATAAGTCATAATTGTGCACACACTATGATATGCATTGAAAACATATCAAAATTATAAATTGTTAAAGTTATTTTGTTTGAATCTATTTACAAATATATTACTGTCATAATATATTTTGATTTAAAATAAAACTCATTTAGTAAATATCTGTTTAGTAGATAGATTCAAATATTGCAATTTAAAAATAAAATAATTTTTGTTTAATTTAATAAAAGTTATTCCAAATATTTGTTAAAATAAATGAGGGACAATAGTTTAATTAGTTAATGTTATATTAGTTTATCTAAAAACAGCAGATGTCCACTTAAGGTTTTCTTTAATTAGTAAAAGTAATTTTTAATTAAATCTAGTTTGTAATTCAAATGTTGACAGGGAAATTAACAAAAGAAATTAATTAATGTTGAATTCCTTTAGACATTTGTTTAGATTTAATTACAGCTGATAAGTCTGATATATTTTTGTAATGCTCCAGGGCAGTTCTATTGTAAAATTCTACTATAAAAAGGATGGTTTTCTTTTGTTCTCCATTCTGTTTCTAAGAGAAATCATTCTGAGTTCTATTCTAATAATTTGCTAACATTGACATGACAGAGTAGAGGCGTCAAGATGGCTATGTCCCCTCAGAATAGCCGGCCATTGCTCCAGACCATGGGAAGCTATCACATAAGGAACCCCAGAACTGCTGCTGCTGCCAAAAATATGAACATTTCCAGATTTTGCTGTTAAATTTTATAAAAACCTGCCGACCATCAATCTACCTAAAAATGCTTCTCCAGAGGTAACTCTAAATTAACCCAAGAGCTCTTGTGATAACTAACATGCTATAGCTATTTTAAATTGTTTTCTGTTATTTCACATAACTTTATTATGTATTTCTTTAACGTGTTTAAATATACTCAACATTTTGCTCTCTATCCTTGGATTAATATTTTCTATTTATTAAGCTTTTTGTTATTTGATTATGATAATGTGTCAGAATTGTCTTTGACCGAGTGAATTATTCATTTTGTTGAAAATAAGATGCCGCTATGAGGGCATATTTTAAATTTCTAAATAATTTCAAATTTTATTATCTTGCAAATCACTTATTCGAGAGTGATTCTATTCTTTAATATATAATATAATCACATAGTTTAAAATCTACATGTTATTGAATTTAATCTAATATCAAAGTATGTGTGAGGTCAATGATTAAATGTGTCCACTTACTTTTCAAATCCGCAAGCATGCATTTTCCTATTTTAATTACTGTGTTCTACTTTAATTACAAAGTTCATCATTGACATCGAGAATGTGTGGACTCTTTTAAATGAATTTCTGGGAATTTGATTGGGTATTTCTCTTAATCCAAGTAAAACCTATTTAATATGTTTTATATACAGTAGTCTCGTATTGCTGGTAGATGAATTGGTTGTTGAGACCGCTTTGTTTTAGTTTTCCAAGGATTCTTTACACGGCCAAGTCCATTCTCTTTGCGATTTCCAGGCAGAGTGTGTCCACAAATGACACACCTGGGAATTAAATGCAATTGTCACCCAGTCGCTAAGTTTTGACTGTTCATAAAATACTTTCCTACGGGTTAGCAGCGAGATGCCCTCCATAATCATTCCGGATATTCAATATTGTTTTATTTTTATATTTATTTTACAAAGCATCCATGACTTAAACGTGTCAACCCTCCAACTTTAATAAATTCATTATCAGCAATACTGACCTCCCAAATTAACTTTATTATTATTACTATCGAATAAATGCTTTGATCACATTCCCATTTTGTTGCTTAGTAAGCTTTTGTCCATGCTATTCTCGAAATCAATAAATATTTTAGAACACTTAATTTTCAAATATTTTCTTAGACTTGTATAATTGCTCAAAGCACCTCGCACATGTTCCTATCTCATCAAACACATTATCGTAATGCTATTAACCCGAGGAATAGAATATATCACTTTGCTTTAAAACCTTTTGCCATTTATTGGAATATAATGCCAACAATTATTTAATACGTGTCCCTGTCTCATATAAGCAGACAGTGGCATTATATATATAATTTATATAAATAAATTTTGTGAAATTATTTAAAACTAAATTTGATATCTTATTTTATTGATTCCTATCACTGTCTCGGTCTATATATATATCTTTCCTGCATTTCTTTTGTAAATCCATAGACGTTAATTAGCCCCCCAAGCTTCTTTTAGTATAGAGTCTTATGTTTCTCCCTGACCACCAGGCAACGGTCAAAGGTTATACTAGTAGTGGCATCAGATGCGTTATCACGTAGATGGCGCTGTGAGATTTGGACTTTAGAATCGAACTTAGTATATCTAGAAGGCAACCCCTCCTAGAATGTTCAGTTTCGTGTCTGGGGTTTGAATTCTGCAGTGTGTTAGCGAGATAGACAATTCTGACTGTTACATAGTATTTTTTTTCCGGGTCCATGGCTTGCCCAAACGTGGAACCTCAATTATTTAAACACCCACATACCTTTAGAAGTTAATTATTTAAACACCCACATCCTTGTAGCTTAATGTTAGTATTTTATTCGTATTTAATCACTCAAATCCTTTATATTTTGATATATATAATATTTTTCAAACTCTATATTTTTTATTTGCGGATATATTTCATGTTTTGTTTGACTTGGGCATTCAATTACTTATTCTATATAATCAGAACTTGTCCAAACTTGCTACAGTGCGATACGAGCCATCTGTATTTATCTGTATTTGTTGTTTCATTTAAGTCACGCTATATACGCATGGCGTTAATTACTTAAATATTATCCCAAGTGAATATTGTGACAATCTATGAATATTTCAAATATTGTATTTTCTATCAAAATAAAGTTTTATCGGCTCAATGTGCAAGATAGCATAATAATAATTTTGTACGGTAATGACCTAGATATGTAATAGGCTATCGTATGGAATTCAAAAATTCAATAATAAATAAAATGTTGTAATCAAAAAAAAATGCGAATGTTTTAACGAGTGCCCGTAGTTAAATGGAATTAAAATTCATTTTGGGAAGCTAACAGTCTATGGATCCTTTTAACTGGTGACATGGCACCCAAGGGTAATTTCATTAAACGGAGTTACTTCTATAATAAATTTTGTCACCAGGCTAAATTCTTTTATATGTAATTTGTTTTTTCCAACGTGTGTAAATTTTTCTTAGACCAAATAATGAGACGTGAATCGGATCAATATTTATGTAAATAAAAATATATGTATGCTAATCTTAAATAAGAAGGAACGAAATAAGTATACCAGGATCTAGCAAATGTTAACATATATAAATAAAATTGCTTGAGTTTAAAAATATATATGATAGCGAAATATTTTGACAGGTAGAATTTAAGAGATTATTATATATCCGGGCAGTTAAAAATATATATGTTGGCAGCAGATTTAAGCGAGAAATTTTGGCAGCAGTAAGAGGGCAGTAGTTGGGGTTTTAGTGATAAATGTAAAAGCAGCAATTAAACCAACAGAACCGAGAGGGAGAAAGCCTATTAGCCATTAATAAAATTTGAAATTAAACATAAAAAAAAATTTGTGTTTAGGATAACATCCAAGGCCATGGAAAATACGGATACTAATGAGGTCCATTTCTGGACTATTATAGAATTGTTTAAGCAAGATGAAAAAAGAGCGAAAAGATGGGAAGAAGAAAGCCGAAGCAGAGGTGAGGAACTTAGAGCGCTGTACAGATTCCTCCTTTGATGGCAAATAAACTCCTGAACCAGAAAGTTGAAACAAGTGATTCCGCAAAAAAGACTGATACACCAGACCTGGGACCTCGAACTCAGCCAACCAAGCTCAACACTAAAATATTTCATGAAGTTAAAGAATGTCCCAAACTTTCTTTGGAAAGAGTACTTCCATTAAATGATATCCGAGACTTAGGAGATCAAATTCAGCTAACCAAGCTCAATATTAAAATATTTCATGAGGTTAAAAAATGTCCCAAACTTTATTTGGAAAGAGTACTTACAGCAAATGATATCTGAGACTTAGGACATCCAACCCAGCTAACCAAGCTTATCAATATTAAAATATTTCATGAAGTAAAAAAATGTCCCAAATTATATTTAGACAGGATATTCCCAGCAAAGGATATACGAGATTTAGGGATTCAAACCCAGCTAATTATGCTTACCACCAACATCAAAGTACTTGAAGAAAACCAGGAAAATATCCCACCTGATATAGCAAGAATATATTGAATAAAGGAAATAGTAAAAACAATGATGGCACTGGATTTCAGCCCATGGGCCAAGAAGCCACCCAATAAGGCAAATAATTGCGACAGCCTAAAGCTACAGTTATTAACAACTACTCTGGATTTCAGTCCCTGGGCTAAAGAACTGCCAGACAAGGTAAAGAGGCCTGATAATCCGAGACTGCAGTCATCAAATTATAAAAGCAGTTATTACCCACCAGACCCAGGATTATAGTAAGTTTTTTTTTTAAAAAAAAAAAGGGAATGGACACGTTACAGGATAAATGAGAATGGATATCGGATAAATCAATGTTAAACTATTACATTTGTTAAATAAAATTTTGTTGAAGGGGAGGAGATAATAGAAAATGTTCGCTAGATGGTAGATTTATTAATATGATCCAGGTATATAATTCAGTTTCGTTTTTTAATTATATTTATATCCTGTACATTATGGGTTATCTTGTAAATTTTTTATGGAGGCTTCATAGGTGGACACCTGTTGTAAGATCTATTTTTTAAAATTTTTTTTGTTCTGTCACTAAGGGAATGTGAAACAGTAAGTTCTGCTTTGCAGATCTTCATTTCACCTTTTCTCACCTATTTCCTACTCTCATACCTTAGTTTAAACCCCAATCTATCGTAGTGTGTCTGCAATATGCTTATATACCAAAAATTCCACCTAATTTTAAACCACGAGTACAATGCTCATATTATATATATAACTCATTCCCAAATAAATAAAAGATTATAGATTATGTATATGTTCACATAATTTTGATTTATTAAAAAGTAGGTTATATAAGTCGTAATTGCGCACACACTATGATATGCATTTAAAACATATCAAAATTATAAATTGTTAAAGTTATTTTGTTTGAATCTATTTACAAATATATTACCGTCGTAATATATTTTGATTTAAAATAAAACTCATTTAGTAAATATTTGTTTAGTAAATAGATTCAAATATTGCAATTTAAAAGTAAAATAATTTTCGTTTAATTTAATAAAAGTCATTCCAAATATTTCTGTTAAAATAAATGAGGGACAATAGTTTAATTAGTTAATCTTATATAAGTTTATCTAAAAACAGCAGATGTCCACTTAAGGTTTTCTTTAATTAGTAAAAGTAATTTTTAATTAAATCTAGTTTGTAATTCAAATGTCGACAGGGAAATTAACAAAAGAAATTAATTAATGTTGAATTCCTTTAGACATTTGGATAGATTTAATTACAGCTGATAAGTCTGATATATTTTTGTAATGCTCCAGGGCAGTTCTATTGTAAAATTCTACTATAAAAAGGAGGGTTTTCTTTTGTTCTCCATTCTAATGTTTCTAAGAAAAATCATTCTGAGTTCTATTCTAATAATTTGCTAACCTTGACATGATAGAGTAGAGGTGTCAAGATGGCTATGTCCCTTCAGAATAACTAACCACTGCTCCAGACCATCGGAAGCTATCACATAAGGAACCCCGGAACTGCTGCTGCTGCCAAAAATATGAACATTTCCAGATTTTGCTGTTAAATTATATAAAAACCTGCCGACCATCAATCTACCTAAAAATGCTTTTTCAGAGGTAACCCTAAATTAACCCAAGAGCTCTTGTGATAACTAACATGCTATAGCTATTTTAAATTGTTTTCTGATATTTCACATAACTTCATTATGTATTTCTTTAACATGTTTAAATATACTCAACATTTTGCTCTCTATTCTTGTGTTAATATTTTCTATTGATTAAGCTTTCTGTTATTTGATTATGATAATGTGTCAGAATCATCTTTGACCAAGTTAATTATTCCTTTTGTTGGAAATAAGATGCCACTATGAAGGCATATTTTAAATTTCTAAATAATTTCAAATTTTATTATCTTGCAAATCACTCGCTCGAGGGTGATTCTATTCTTTAATATATATAATCACATAGTTTAAAATCTACATGTTATTGATTTTAATCTAATATCAGAGTATGTGCGAGGTCAATGATTAAATGTGTCCCCTAATGCATGATTGCATATATAAATCTATACTTACTTTTCAAACCCGCAAGTGTGCATTTTCCTATTTTAATTACCGTGTTCTACTTCAATTACAAAGTTCATCATTGACATCGAGAATGTGCGGACCCTTTTAAATGAATTTCTGGGAATTTGATTGGGCATTTCTCTTAATCCAAGTAAAACCCATTTAATATGTTTATATACACTAGTCTTGTATTGCTGGTAAAGGAATTGGTTGTTGAGACCGTTTTGTTTTAGTTTTCCAAGGATTCTTTACATGGCCAAGTCCATTCTTTTTGCGATTTCCAGGCAGAGTGTGTCCACAAATGACACACCTGGGAATTAAACGCAATCATCACCCAGTTGCTAAGTTTCTAGTGTTCATAAAATACTTTCCTATGAGTTAGCGGTGAGATGCCCTCCGTAATCATTCCGGATATTCAATATTGTTTTATTTTTATATTTATTTTACAAAGCATCCGTGACTTAAATGTGTCACACCCTCCAACTTTAATAAATTCATTATCAGCAATACTGATCTCCCAAATTAACTTTATTATTATTATTATCGAATAAATGCTTTGATCACATTCCCATTTTGTTGCTTAGTAAGCTTTTGTCCATGCTATTCTCGAAATCAATAAATGTTTTACACTTAATTTTCAAATATTTTCTTAGACTTGTATAATTGCTCAAAATACCTCGCACTTATTCCTATCTCATCAAGCACATTATCGTAATGCTATTAACCCGAGGAATAGAATATATCACTTTGCTTTAAAACCTTTTGTCATTTATTGGAATATAATGCCAACAATTATTTAATATGCATCCCTGTCTCATATAAGCAGACAGGGGCATTATATATACAATTTATATAAATAAATTTTGTGAAATTATTTAAAACTAAATTTGATATCTTATTTTATTGATTCCTATCATTGTCTTGGTCTATATATATATATATATATCTTTTCTGCATTTCTTTTGTAAATCCATAGACATTAATTAGCCACTCAAGCTTCTTTTAGTATAGTCTTTTGTTTTTCCCTGACCACCAAACACCAGTCAAAGGTTATACTAGTAGTGGCATCAGATGCATTATCACGTAAATGGCACTGTGAGATTTGGACTTTAGATTCGAACTTAGTATATCTAGAAGGCAACCCCTCCTAGAATGTTCAGTTTCGTGTCTGGAGTTTGAATTCTGCAGTGTGTTAGTGAGATAGACAATTCTGACGGTTACAACAGAAAGTGGGTTATTGGTTTTTATGCTGGGTTTGGGTAAAGATAAGGGGGATTTAGATATGAAGGCCATGGAGTTGACAATGATTATGTTGTAAAAATGGGATGGAGCAGAATATGTAAAAACCTAGGATGGGGAGTGGAAAGGGAAGGTAATGAGGCTAACAGGTTTCTTTAGGCATAATTGCTTAGAGATTTCTGACTGTATAAGGATAAGTCATAGTGCATCATATCACATCACATCACTTGCTTTTATGAATGGGAAAAAAATTGATAAATGAAGCAAAGAAAAGACAGGGATTGATAAAAAATTAACAGTGTTCTAATATAATAAATATGATGAAGCTCGAATTTTATGGAAGGAAGTGGCAGTAGCAGAGTTAACATATAATAATGATGAATTGTGTTAGTAAAGGGATATTAGATTACTTAGAAAAAGTATAAAGGGAAGTTGGAAGACATGCATTAGATGTAGATGTGTGGATAGCAAAGGAGGCAATTCCAAAAGAAATGAGATGTTCAAGTTTTTATATGTGAGATGCAAAAAAAAAATATACATGTTTGGTAGATTGAAGTTTATGGATAATAAAAGAATAGCAAAAATTTTATTTAATTGGGTTATGAGTAAAGGGCAGGCAACAAGATGGGTATGAAAGGTAAGGTGATATGCAGAAGTTTTAGATAAAGAATTTATGTCAGTATACTTATACAAAAGGTGGGATGATTCTGTTAGAATTATTGAGTGTTATAGTATTAAGGAAAGCAATAAAAGAATAGATGCATTAATAACGAATAGGGAGGTGGAGAGCTTGTATGGAGAGTAAAGAGTTTAAATATTTATAGAAGTAAACAATATTGGGTGTGAGTTAATTTATGATAATGGCAAGAGAAGTAATTTATTGTTTAAGGCTCAAATGGGATCTTTAGCAACAAGGGAATATGCATACAAATGAAAAAAATATGGTTGATTTAGTTTGCAAGTTGTGTAAGGAAGGCATAGCAAGTATTAGGCCTCTATTAATTGAATGTAAATGTCTGAAAGCAGAAAGGGTACAAATAATGAAGTTGTGGAAGAATAAATATGACCAAAGTGAATATACAAAAAGAGGCTTATTGGTTTTTATGCTGAGTTTGGGAAAAGGTAAAAGAGTTTTAGATATAAAGGCTATGGAGTTGACAAGATTATATTATGAAAATGAGATAGAGCAGAATAGAGAAGAATATGAGGAAACTTGCAGTGGGGAATGGAAAGGGAAGTCAAAGTGGCTAACAGGTTTCTCTGGGCATAGTTGCTGAGAGATTCCTGACTCCATATAAGAAGTCACAGTGCATCACATCACAACTTCCTTGCATCCCATAATTATTTCAAAACTTTATTGGAAATATTCCTGTTACATAAGTTAAGTAAGTCAAAGAGTCCATGTAATCTTGGCACCTTATGTTGGCATTGTAGCACTAAGTGGCTCCATCATGGTGTATTCAAGGGCATCACATTACAACTTTCTTGTATCCCATAATTATTTTTTTAAAAAAAATTGGAAATATTCATGTTACATAAGTTAAATAAGTCAAAGTGTCTAGGTAATCTTGGCACCTTATGCTGATATTGTAGCACTAGGTCGCTGTATCATAGTGTATGTGTAGTTGTTTTGAATTTCTCAAAGTGAATATTCATGAGCTTGGAAAGAAGACACTTGTCCATGCATCTCTGAAGCCATTCATGAGCTGACAATTTATCTCTTTGCTTTATCTTTGCAAATAGCTCGAGGAAAGTCTGGCAGGCATTGAGGTTTCTTTGCATAAAAATGAGCTTACACCTGGTAAGCCAGATTGCAAATGTGAGGAAGATGGACAATCTGATGAGGGAGATTATGCCATTTTTTATGGCAGGCTTAATGGATGATATATTTTATATGATAGTTGTGTTCCCTTCATGGATAAGGCACTGAATTTGTCTGAGATAAGAGCAGGTGATAGTACATGCTGAATGGTTTCTTCATCCGATGAGCAGATCTGACAAAGAATGTTGAGGCATGAGAATCCCCTCTTGCATACCAGGAAGTGGTTAGTGGGCAAAGAATAAAGATTCAGTTTTACAAGGAAGTCTATCTGTTGAGGTTCTAAGTACCATCTCTTGGCCTTTTTAATTAGCAGTTTGTTAGTTATGCCAAACTCTGCTTGGAGAGGTACTTTGCTGGGAGATAGAATTATGATTTCCTGTAACAATTTATTTTCAGATAATATTTCTTCTGGGGCTTAATGAATAAATAAGCATATTGGCAAAGATAATTTACACATTTATCATGCAATTAACTAACATTAATAAATGCAATAATTAGCATTAATAATGCACAATGAAAAGTTGATATTAGAAATACTTTATTCTAACAAAGTAAAATATTTTAAAGATAAATTGTTAAATAGAATTGGAAAACACATATATGTTACTCTAGGTAGTTAGGTAAAATAATTAAAACAATTTAACAATTAATGTTCAATTCTTAAGTTTTTTCTAGAAAGCTGTAACTGAAAGTTCTTTGAATAATAAGAATGGTGAATATCTATATTGGTATTAGAAGCATCATATTTAAAGTTAAGGTCTCTATTACTATTATATTATAAGCTTATATTTGAGAATGGTCTCCAAACACTTAATTTAGTCACAATCAGGAATAATTAATCTTAGCTTACTGGTAAGTTTGTGTAAAGATTCATGGGATCCTGAGGACATTGAAATTTAATTGGTTTCTCCTCCTGACATCTTCACATTCCCGGTCTATTCTATAGATGAAGCAAAAAGCAATTTTGTGGTGGCCTTTTTATTTCAAAAAACTGTCCATAATGCTTCATTTCCATCCTTGCATGCAGGCTGCATTCAGCAAGTGAGTATTCCTGTGCATATTACTATCCCAGGTCATTTTCCAGAAACCTCCAACTCTAAAACCCAAAGACCATATGACAACAAACAGAAGTTGTCTTCCTCTTTTTATTGCTTGATCCAGTTGTGGAGCTCCTGTGCATATTATTGTTATCATGATATGTAAGCAGATAATCTTATATACTCACCTTTCTTTTTCTATTAAAAAGTTCTCCTTTTTAGAAATTCTTTCCACCATCTTTAATTAGAGTTAAAAAATATTTTACTAATTGTAATCTTTTACGTTTGGAATTTCTTTTTCTTTACCTGGATCAGTAATCTGCATGTCTTTTTTATTCTCTCCAATTCTAACTTATTTTTATGACATAGATAAATAAGAAACAAAAAAATTTACTTTCATTGTACGTTTTAAAAAAATAAATTACACTAATTAAAAAAAATTCAATTGCGTTTTTTAAAGATTTTTAAATTTTACTATTTTTTAATCTTTTTTTTTAAATATTACCAAATGTCAAATAGTTTTAAACCATCTATATGTAGACATACAATAAATATGATAGTACTTCTGGATATCAGTTTCAAACAAATTATATATACATATACCCACAAACAGATTAATTTATTTTGCAACAAGTGATAATTTAGATTATATAATAAAACATTTAAAAATTGATGATTTAATTTAGAACATTAAGTGTTTTAAGAGCAAACTAGTATTGATGTTAAAAAATTCAAATGAGGTAATTACCAGTTGATTTTAACCAATAATTCATTCTAATCTAAAACTTAAAATTAAGATGATTACAATAAAATATTTAAATAAACATTATTTTATCATATTTACCTGTCTTTACTATCATATTACCTCATTCACTCTCTACAAGAAATATCCATTTTTGTATGTATACATTTTCTTCATTGAACCAGTTATTCAAAATACTGTCTTTATTTGATAGACTTCTGTAAATCATTAAGTTTAAAGAATTTTCCTTGGATTTACACTACATTTATTTTATTATTTATTAGATTCACTCTAAGCATTACTTTGAATTAAGTATATTTTAATTTTATTTAGCACCAATTTTGTCCACAATCTAGGTTCATGCTTATTTTCATTTCTTAAAAATTATTTAATAAAAAGCAATAAATTAAATAGTGTTCTAACAACCAATGATATATATATATATATAATAAAGTTTGATATCTGTATTCGTTTCACAATAGATGTAATATACAAATCAATATATATTTCAAAATACAGTACAATTTATATAAATTATATTCTTTTAGAAGTACTTTCGACTATACACTTTGTAGTCTTTAACAACTATATAACGTTGAATAATCAAAACGAGACAACCCTTAATAATACCCATAGTTCAATTCAGATTTCCTATAATTCTGTTATCTTAACATTTGATGACTGGTGATTCATTAACATTTGATGATTTCTTGAAATCAACATAGCCTCTTTTATTTTACATTTATTATGACAACGTTCAATTTGAATAATTTTCATATTTTTATAATCAAATTTAAATCCATATTGACAAGATTTATTATGATCAAATATAACAGATTATGGTTTATTTACATCTGTTCCATATTGATTCTCTTTTTGAATTCTATTATATAAAAGCATATGTTCTTTTATTCTCTTCTCAAATGTACACTTAGATTCACCAATGTATTGTACGTCGCATCCACATATCAATCTATATATAATAGAATTTTGATTAAACTTTGAATTTTAGAATTATTAAGCAATCTATTTATGTTATTTGTAGAGAAAAAAGCAATATGACACAAACCATTATAAATTTTCCTAATAAACTTGACCTGCTGATCTGATATAAATGGCATTGAAATCCATTTCATTTTGATATTTTTATTTTATTATAGTGTTGATTTCTTTTAAATCCTTTAATAATAATAGCAATAGCATTTTTATAATAACCAATTTTCAACAAGTCATTAACAAATAAATGTACATTTTTAATTTTATCACTAGAGTATTTGCATAATTTTTCATTTCGAAATAAGAATGATTTCAATCCAGACAGCTTATGACACATAGGTACATGTGATTCATATGGAATAAAACCTCTAGTTTCAATTGGTTTAATTAACATAAGATAATCAAAACTGTAATCATTAAGAGTAACTTGAATATCTAAGAAAATATCCTAGGGCAAATAGCAGATAATGGATATAAGTTATAATATGTATGACTATCAATAGCTTTATTCTTAACTTTTTTTAAAATTTCATTTATAAATTTCATGTGAGATGTATCAATATTTATTATTTCACCAAATGTGTAAATGACAAAGATGTACCAGATGATTGAAAGGATGCAGTATTAATATTTAAAAAAGATGATAAAAAAAATATTAGAAATTACAGACCCATCAGCCTTTTATCAGTTTTATACAAAATTTTTACCAAGATAATTACAACTCATCTACAGAGAACATTGGATTTCCACCAACCAAGAGAACAAGCTGGATTTAAAAGTGGTTTTAGTACAGTAGATCATATCCAGGTATTGAGAGAAGTTATAAAAAGGACAAATGAATATGAGTTGCCATTATGCTTTGGATTTGTAGATTATGAAAAGGCATTTGATTCTATAAACATTTCTTCAGTGATTAAAGCATAGGGTCATCAAGGTATAGATCCAGGATATTGTCATATTTTAAAGAATATTTATAAAAATGCAACAGCAACAATTATATTACATAATGCTACTGGGAAAGTCCACATTGAGAAGGGTGTAAGGTAGGGTGACTTGATATATCTCCAAAACTTTTTACAGCAGTGCTGCAAGAAGTATTTTTGGGATTAAAATGGGAAGCTAAAGGAGTGAAAGTAAATGGAGATTATTTAAGTCATTTAGATTTTGCAGATGATGTAGTTGTTTTTGAAAATAATGCTTTAGAGATGCAGGAGTTGTCAGATGAAAGTAGGACTAAAGATAAATGTTAAAAAGACTAAAATAATGTTTAATGTTAAAAAGACTAAAATAATGTTTAATGGATTTCCTCAAAGTTTGAAAATTAAGATTGATTATGATATGTTAGAAGAAGTTAACAGTTACAAATATTTTGGTCAAATTATTAATACAGTTGGAAACATAAGGGATGAAATTAATCATAGAATTAAATTTAGTTGGAGTGCTTTTGGAAGAAATAACTTGATACTAAAAGCAAATATACCTATATGTTTGAAAAGAAAAGTTTTTAATAAATGTGTTTTACCAGTTCTTACTTATGGATCTGAGACTTGGGCACTTAATAGAAGAGCAATACAGAAACTTCAGACCACTCAAAGAAGTATGGAGAGATGCTTGTTGGGAGTAACAAGAAGAGATCAAAAATGCAATATATGGGTAAGAGAACAAACAAGTGTTACTGACCTCATTGAAAAAATTAAAAGACTGAAGTGGAGTTGGGCTGGACATATTGCTAGAAGAGATGATAATAGATGGACAACTGAAATCTTAAACTGGACTCCAAGAGATTTAAAAGATCCAGAAAGAGACCACATGTGAGATGGATTGATGAAGTAAGAAAGTGTGCAGGAATGATGTGGAGAAGAGAAGCTAAAGATCGGAGATGGATTGAACTTGGAGAGACCTTCATCCTGCAGTGGATTGATAATGGTTGATAATGATGATGATTTATACTGTAACAGAATAAGTATATGCTATTACATTTTTCAAATAAAAGTGGAAAAAAATATAAAATCACCCTCAAGTATGTATAAATAAAGAGAATTTATTAATTTTATTTAAATTAATATATATATAATGCACAGATGGCAAACTAATTATATAATTATTTTAAGTTTAAAATCTAAAAACAAGATGTTTTAATATAAAAGAATGAAGAAAAAGTTATGATTTTCTCGATTGACCTAATAGCAAACAGGCTTTTGGTCATAAAGTCAGATAAGAGATAAATTAAAAAAATATTAGTGATAAAATTTTGAGTTTTTGCTCTAAAGAAAGCTGACCAATAACAATGGAAATAAGCACATGCATAGAGAAAAGGCAAGCCAAGTAAGATCGATCCTGGAATTTGCTGATAGGAATTCACAAAGATATAAAAAAAAACTTTGAAGTTGAGATTCAGATTTGGATTGCTCTTGCTAATTGCATGTTATTTAAATATATGAATGTATTGTGAATCCCCAAAATGTAGGGGTTAGCAATAATTTACATTTCCCTTGTTTGCAGCAGTCTCCAGAGTATGATGGTTCCCAGAAACTGGCCAGCAATGGGACTCGTCTTCACCTAGAACAATATAAAATGGAAGGTACTTTGAATTGTGTGACACATAGAGAATTGCAAAGACGGACTTCAATAAACCTACAGCATTGGAAAGTATAAACTTTTGTTTTAAATGAACTTTAATTATATAATGCAAGTTTTTCCAGTATTTTAAGTGTCATTTAACTTTTAAAAAAATCTCTTATCTGACTAAAGTTTTAAATTATTTATATATATTTTTATATGTGTTTAATATTTCCATTCTCCTAATTTTTTTTAAATTAATAATTTAAAATGGACATAAATGGCTGCATAGATTCATAAGATTATGTTAGTGTAAAGTGTGTTAATTTGGGCTAATTGTTTTGTAGTTAAACCGGTGCTAGTGGATAGATGTATGGATATGTTTTATGTCAATGTAATCCAAGTAGGTGTATTGGATAATCATTTCCTTGTACCATGTTAGCATACAGGGCATAATACCCACCTGAGCATATGGCCAAAAGTGTAGTCAATGATTGTAGAGTATTTCCTATGCTATTGATTTTCTTATGTTTTGACTGGGACAGTAAGCCAGCAAAGACTGCTATCCCCTTTTGCAGAGCAAATATATATATATATAGAATAATTTCATTTTTGTATCACCAATTGGGCATTGGATTGTTTCCGTTTGTTGGTGAGGTTTATTAACTATCATGGGGAAGATGCTCATTCCTTCCCACCATAATTCTTTATTTCTCAAATGATATCCTGCTACAGATGTAAATTCCTGTTAGCAAATGCTTGACTGTGTTATGCTAATAATCTCATTTTGCATTAGTCACATTGGTATATTAGTAAGCTAGCGTTGGTTTAAATGCAAGATTTTAGCCCAAGTTAAAGGCATTGGGTTGGCTATATATATCATCTATGTAGTATATTCACACTTATTAAAATTGTATTTAGATCTATTAAATGCTTCCATCTGTGCACATGATTTAAATCAAATATATTCACTAGTTAATTTAATTTTCAGAATTGTCCTTTTAATGTGTGTGTGTTATAATAAAATGTTTTTATGGATTAATTTTGTCAGTAACTCGTTATATATTTTATTAATAATTTCAAAAAATTAAGAATTAGAAATTTGAATATACAGTTTGATATCTTAAGCTCAACTTCTCTCTGTGCTAATGACTGATGCTTTCGGTTTGATAAAAGAGTAACCTCTCCCACACATATCTGCCTGCTATATAAATTTTTCAGATTCAAATGGCCTGGTGGCGCCCTGGTATGGCAGATTAGGTTAGGGAAGATCCATTGACCATTATAATATATATATATTGTAAGTAGCATCATATATATATGTATATATATTGTAAGTAGCAGCATATATATATGTATATATATATTGTAAGTAGCAGCAATGAGCCAGTTTTTTCGAGTTTATAGACGTGACAGTGGAAATCCAAAATATACTCTGTCATGGTATTGCAATGGTGACCCAATAATCATATAGCCATGAAACTTAGTTCAAATATCATTTAGTACTAAATATAATGGTGATTATCATATTCATCAATAATATCATATTATAATTTTATAATAAATCTAAATTCATTTATGTCTCAGGTTTGAATCATATCATTGTCTATCATATACAATAAGATATTTGTACTTCTGAAATTGTCTTGTTACTATAACAAAATAAAAATGAGAGCAATGAGAGAACCTTTGTTATGCCCCATAAATTGGGGCATCAAATCAGTAATAGAAGAAAAATGAACAAGATAATGACAAAAAAGTTAATGTTCTAGTTCTGAATGCCAAATCTGTATCAGTATAAAAATGAAGACATGAGAATTCCTTTTATTAATGTCCTAAATCCTTAGGCAAGCTAAATCAATACAAAATGAGAAAAAGTTAATTGTCCTAATTATTGTAAAAAAATAGTAACATGCATGACTATTAAAAGCTGGAATGGAATAAATTAATCACAGGAAATATTTACTTTTATATGCAGTATGAATTACATAAAGTTAAAATCTATAATAGTATTAATAGTGCAATATCAAATCTAGAATAGTGTAAATAGGCTAGTTAAAATTAACAGTGTTGTACAAGTTAAGTAAACCACATCTGTAATGGAATAAAATGAGCAAAGGTTAAGCATATTGCAATGTTTAAAATTTATGAATATTATTTATATACTAGATAAATATCCCAACTAGATGCCAATATTGTTTATACAATACAAAATAATGTATTTTAAAATTATGACAGATACATTACTTAATAGTTTATAATGGTATTTGTTCATAAATAATACTTTTATTTCTGTGTGCTAATTTATACTATATTCAACGCACATGAGATTATTTAAGTTTAATGATTATATAAAATTTATAATAAATTTATTAACTTATATCAATGGATGTTTATAAAGAAATTAGAATTACTTTAATAATTATTGAATTATAGTACATTAATAAAATTTATTTTATATGCTAATTATATTTTATATGTTCACCTTTGCAATGAGATTTTAGATTGTGATTACTATATCATATCTATTAATTTGGATAAGACTTAACTTTAATTTAATAAATAATAATTTTATTCACAAAATTAATAAGAGGACAATAAATATGCTGTTATAATTTAAATTAATATATAGAATATTGGGTCTGTTTAAGCTATAAGACATTGCAAGACATTAGGCATTATTTTTCAAACCCCCAAAAATCCATTTATCTATTGTCTAATGGACAATATATATGTATAAATTATTGAAGCAGTCATATATATGTGTGTGTGTGCTTCATGTATATATTTTGCTATTAAGTTGAAAATATTAAAAAATTTTAATGTATAAATTAAATTCTAATTTTATAATTATTTAGGGAAAAGGTGTCAAAGCATGTAGAATCAGATTAAATCAAAGAAGGAATTTAATTAAGAAATGCAAGTAGTAAAATTTCAAAATCAAATTTCATTAAGATTCTAATCAATAAGATTCTTTTAGATAATAAAGAAAAGAATTTTCTTTAAAAAAATTAATTAATTTGGAAAACAGCCGGCCTTTGTTATGAGCTATATATTTATAGGACAAAAAGAAAAAAGGGTTAGTTACTACTGTAAACTTCAGAAAGAGTATACACGTTTTGGAGAGTTTACTTATTGCAAACTTCTGGAAGAGTTATGAAGTTTTAAGCTGTATATTACATCAGGATATGAGTGAGTAGATCACCACAATTTCTCTGTCCAGATCCGGTGCAGCTGAATATGGGGTTCCCTCGAATGCTAGGCCGATCAAGTCCTTGCCTACATTTGACCATCCGTGTTGCTGACGTGCTATGCCATTGCTGTCAACTCGAAGCCCCAATGTAAAATATCACAGAATGACCAGCCAATTCTACTGTTTGTCAACATCCTTCAAAGGTTTTGTAAAATACTAATTTAATGTAATTATAAATGATAAAAGCCTCTCTAATATTCTCTTTCTTTGCTTTAAATAATTATATATTAATCATTCTGTAAAATATGTTTATTTAAATATCTTATTAATTATTTAAATAGTTTCTTAATGCATGCTTTGGGCATAGTAATGAAGATCGACTATTGCAATTTATATTCAATCTTTCTTAAATTTTGCTAGACTTATTGTTTAAAAATCAGACGGAGGTAAATTTAATAAAATATTTCAGTAATTCAAGTAATTGGCATTATCTAAAGAAAAGTTCAGTTATTAAATAAAATCCCCCTCGCTCTGAATCTAATTTGTTTTTTTTATTAGTATTTGAAAGTTGCTAGTTAAAATCTATTTAAAATTGGTTCTTTCAAAATGTAATCCGAGTCCTTAACACAATTAAGAATGGTTCATATAAAATTTTTATAAAACTTAGTTTAACAAAATATAAGTTAAAACTATTTTCTTTTAGAAGGGACAAGTAAATATGTATATTGTGTACAGGTGATTTAGAAATAACCTGCATTTTTTTTTAAAAAAAATAAAATTTAATGTTTAAAGTTGAAAGTTAAAACTTCATTTCTTTACTTTTGATAAATATATCTGTATACTGTATGATACAATTGTTTATTCTCAATGCTAGAACTGGTAAACAAATGGAAGATGAATATGTTGTAGGTAAATTTGGTTATGATAATAGAAATGAGGCAGGATGCAGATTTGTTCCATTTGCTGAAAAACTAATGAATTCTTTTTTTGAAAAAAAAATATTAAAAGGAAATGGATATGGAAAAATCCAAATGACCGTACAACAGATTTGAATATTTTGACTAACAAAAAATACATATTTCAAGATTGTAATATCCTTAATAAATTCAACACAGGAAGTGATCATAGTTTAGTAAGATGTAAGATACATGTTAATGTAAAACTAGAGACAAAAATTTATTAAGAAAAGTAATATTGACAGTTGATATTCTTAATCTTCAGGAACATTCTAATGAATTTAAATTAAAACTTGCAAATCGTTTTCAAATATTAGATTTTGAACATGATTCAGATTTGGATGAAATTAACAGGTAAATAACTGTTACATTTTTAAAAATGGCAACAAAGATAACTGGTAAAAAAACAATTGATCAAAAAAAATTCTACTGAGACTAGAGAATATATGAAGAAAGAAATATGAAGATATATAAAAATGATACATAAAGAAAGATTGAATATATTGAATTTTGTGAAATGATGTGAAGGAGTTGATAATGATATAAAAAATATAATTAAGAACTAGCAAGGAAAGCTGTAGAAGAAAATAAAATCTCAATAGTACAAAACATTTTGATATTGGAAAGAAGCATATATCTGTAATAAAAAAAAAAGATGGAACTATTACTAAAAAGAGAGATCATATCATGAAATAAGTACATTTCTATCAATAATTATATAGTAATAAAGATCAAGTATCTCCTACATCTATTATACCTTTTGAATTGTCCAAGATTTTAAAGAAAGAAGTGAAACATGGAATCAAATTTATGAAAAAGGGAAAAGCTCCAGGTAATTATGGAATTATAATCAATATATTAAAAGAAGCAGGCAAAGAAATAAGATTTTTTTTGGCAAAGTTATATACCAAATGTTTAAATGATAAACCAGATGATTGTAAGAATGCAGTATTAATATTTAAAAAATGTGATAAAGAAAATATTCAAAATTACAGACCTATATGTCTTTAATCAGTTTTATACAAATTTTTTACTAACATATTTACAACTCGTCTAAAGAGAACATTAGATTTCAACTAACCAAAAAAAAGCTGGATTTAAGTAATTTTAATACAGTAGATTATACTCAAGCATTGAGAGAAGTTATAAAAAGGATTAATGAATATGAGTTGCCATTATGCATTGGATTTGTAGATTATGAAAAGAGATTTGATTCTATAAGCATTTCTTCAATGATTAAAACATTGAATCAAGATATAGACCCATTATATTGTCAATTCTGAAAAATGTTTATATAAATGCAACAGCAACAATTAGATTACATAATGATATTAAGAAGGTTAATATTAAGAAAGGTGTAAAACAGGGTGACTCCATATTTCCAAAACTTTTTATGGCAGTAGTATTTTGTGGATTAATGTAGGAAGCTAAAGAAGTAAAAGTAAATGGAGATTATTTAAATCATTTAGATTTTGCAGATGATGTAGTTGTTTTGAAAATAATGCTTGAGCTTCAGGAAATATTGCAAGAGTTATCAATTGAAAGTAAAAATGTAGGAGTAAAGGTTGTTAAAAAAACTAAAGTAATGTTTAATCGATATTCTCAAAAGATAAAAATAAAGATTGATAATGATGAGTTAGAAGAAGTTAACTTGGTCAAATTATTACTACATGTGGAATCATAATGGATGAAATTAATCATAGAATTAAACTTGGTAGGAGTGCTTTTGCTAGAAATAACTTAATATTAAAAGGAAATATGCCTATGCATTTGAATAGGAAAGTTTTTAATAAATGTTTTACCAGTTCTTACTTATGGATCTGAGACTTAAGCACTTAATAGAAAAGCAATAGAGACTTCAAACCACTCAAAGTATAAAGAGATGCATGTTAGGAGTAACAAAAAGAGATTGAAAATCAATACAAGGGTAAGAAAACAACATGTGTTACTGAGACTTAGGCACTTAATAGAAAAGCAATACAGAGACTTCAAACCACTCAAAGTATAAAGAGATGCATGTTAGGAGTAACAAAAAGAGATTGAAAATCAATACAAGGGTAAGAAAACAACATTGTTGAAAGAATTAAAAGACTGAAATGATGTTGGGCTAAATTTATTGATAGAAGAGATGGCAATAGATGGACAATTGAAATCTTAAACTAGATTCCAAGAGATTGTAAAAGACCCCAAAACACCACATGAGATGGATGAATAAAATAAGAAAATATGCAGGGGTGATGTGGAGAAGATAGACTACTGATTGGAGAAGATGGATTGAACTTGGAGAGACCTTCATCTTCAGTGTAATGGTTGATGATGACTTAAAAAAAGGAATACAATAACATTTATGCATTCAATTATGTAGTGATAGCTTATATATTTAAATTCCAACATAAATATATTCTATAAATGTAAAGTATACATAAAGCTTTAAAGGTAACTTAGTGACACCCCTATTTTTTACACGATTAAAGATTTTTTTTTGTCATCTATTAGGACTGTAAAGTTTTCAAATAAATGAAATTAATTTGGGTATTGTTGTTTATGTCTTTGTGATTACACAAAGCAGTAAAGTAGCATGCACTAAGAAGGGAGAATGCATGGATTAAAAAAAATGAATTGTTGTGTTTAGCCTTGGATTGGCATGTTTAAATACTACATAACATTCTTATTAATAGAAAAATGCAGCTTTCTTCAAATGTAATTCAAATGAGTTATAGCAGCCTACCAAATAAGTGTTACCTGGAATTGAAGTTCTGTGAGCAAAATATGTATATATTAAATAAAAGCAATATAAAGAAGTTACATTGTGCAAAATAAAGATCACATGACCACCACCTCTTATGCTTGTGTATAACTGTTGTTAAAACAGGCAAAATTCACTATACGTATTGCCACAGACAGCAAGCTAGAGTAATCAATGGATACTAGATGGGGATTTTATGCACAAGCTTTCTGGCATCCATTGATTACTCTATCTTGCTGTGTATGGCAATACGTATAGTGAGTTTTGCCTGTTTTAACAAAATAAAGATACATATAATTTTGAGATTTGACAATGTAACATCCACAGTTATTGATTTATAGATACAAAAATATTTTACAACTTTTTTTGAGTATTTTTATTTCATACAGATTTTGCTTATGGAATAATTTTGTTTTATTTAATACACATTTTTTATTGTAAAAGAAGTAACAGCTTCAGAAATTAAAGCAGACATTTTATTTTTCATCAATTAGTTTTACTTTCATTTGGTCTTAAGTATTTTGTGACTCCATCAAGTCAGTAAATTCTGACTTATAACAGGATCCAATTTCATTCTTTTACAACATTGCCATTTTGATATTTCTTTTCATGTCTTCAGTTTTGCATTGTTAATGTATTATTGATAATCATAAGTATATATTTTGTTACTATAAGTGTCCATTAAAGCTTATTAATTCTATTTCAAGGTTTGTGATGATAGAAAATAGACTAATGTATACTGCATGATGAATTGATGTCATTTAACCAAAGGGTCTTTGTGATATAGTAGAATGGTATGGTGACAAACTCTCTGGATATCACCATCCATAAACTTCAGCTTTAGTTTTGTCATGTCCACTTCTCAAACTTCTTATATACTTCGGGGTAATCCACCATTAATTTTATAATTCTATTTGGTTGAAGTGCTTTAACATTTGCACCCCCTATGGGAATTTTGGCAACCATGAATTGTTTTTATTTGACCATCATGCACTAATATCTAGTTACTATATTTTCCCTTTTACAATTTGGAGTGATTTTTTTAAGTGGATCATTGCATGACAATGTTCCTGATTCAGTTTGAACATAGTACAAAATAGTGCAAGAAATAGGTAACATTCATCAAGCATACACGAGGTTGGAATGAAGATATTGAAGCCATATTCACTATTTCTGATGAGGAACAGTTAAAAAGAAATCATGCCTCTTGTTAATTTTCTGAAAAATATAATTTGGTTTAGCATCTATGACTTTTACCCTCTAGACAAAACAAGTGCAATCCCTTTATCTCTCAAGTATGTAATGGGCAGTAAGATAAGCTAAAAACCAGTTATCCTGAAGAAAAATTCTAAACTTTGTGAAAAAAGTTCAATATTTCATAATTTGAATTCAAAAGATGCTAGCATGATAATCTGACTCTGCATAAATGAATAATGTTCTATAGAAACTTCATATGATTAAAAAAAATTACAGCCTGTGGTAGTAAAATTTCACTACATCATGATTTGATATTAAGTGTTCTTTATCAATATGTTTGTGTAATCTTATTTAGTAGTGCATTATATAAATAATTATTATGATTTTTTTATTTTGTGTATTACTTTCTAAAATTAAATAGTTTTTACTGTTATCTGTCTCATTTCACATTCCCCAACAAAAAATTTCTGATAATTACCATATGTATGTTAAAACAAATGATCAAGTATTTTGTAAATATATAAGGATGAAAAATACTGATCTATTTATGATAGATTCTTTGTTTAAAAAGAAGGTATAGGAGTCGATTAAAAAGATTTTTGAACATAGAATTTACTACAGTATGTTCTTTTGACATAGATGTCTTAATACCTTTTATGGTTTTGATACTTTTACATAGCTATAACATTCATCACAAATTATAATAATCATGTTTCTCATTTTAAATAAGGGTATGAATGGAGTCAAATAATGTTATATGATCATGTGGCACTCATCTATAGACAAGTGGCAACAATGGCTTTTTTCGAGTTATATATCTATAAAAATGATGTAATTTTGTTAAGCTATAAAAATACATGCTAAACTGTTTTACTATAATAAATTATTATTTTCTACAAAATACTAAATATTTTCGTAGTTTTACTGTTTATATAATTAGGTAAAATTGACTAATAACTTATTCAATTACAATCTGTTTTTTTTTTTTGTTATTTCTTTCTTTCAGTACTCAATGCCCCATAATTAGTTAATTTAGTTAATATTTATTTATGTTTTTATTTTTTGTATTTAAATATGATTGTGTCATGAAAGAAAGTCATTCCAAAAAATCCATTTAGCATTAATCAAATTATATTTCCTGAAAGGGCAGAGAACTTTGCAGAACGACAATATTTCTAAAAAATAAGTATCAAAAAAAGCAATATATTTTGCATGAGTGTTTAGGTAAATAAACACAAATGTGCACATTTTCCTTTCAACAAACATTCCTAGAACTTTTTAAAATATAATTGGTCTTGATTATTTTGGTAACATTTATAATAGAACTTTGCTAGTTTATAAAATAAATTATTAATCATAAACAAATATCAAAAAAATAAACAAATATCTACTTATTAAAGTTAGAAAATAGACTTTTATTACTAGACTTTTATTTGTAAATTCATTACCATAAACTGCAATAGAAATAGTGTTATCATTAAAATACAATAAAGGTGCATTAACTGATTATTCAATAAAATTTGTGGGTATATAAATTTCTGTTCCTACACTTTCTGAAAAATTTTACTTGTCATTATAATAGTCTAGTTAACTCTAACTGAATCATAAATTTCACAATAACCAACCTCTCAAATGAGTCTGAGATTTTATTGAAAAACAAGTTTAAAATTTTTTGACATATCCAAGTCTATACAAAATTGATTTTCACTATGAAACAATTAAAACCTTCAGTTTGAAGAATAAATAAGCTTCATTTGATTGAAATGGAAGAAATCATTTTGCTCATGTATGCAAACATTTACTTCATTACTATGAAATGTTCAAATATATAATTACTTAAAAAGACATTACTTATAAAGTGAGGCTTCATTATATTAAAATACTATTAAAATGTTTGTGACTGAACAGAATAATGAATCATTGCTGTCATAGGTAAAAGTATATTTTAAAACTGCAGTGAATCACATACACATCTTTAGCACATTTTTCATTATCTGAGGATTAAAAAAATTACACCTCTCAAGATATTAAAACAGCAATGGTTACAATATCCTGATTAGTAAAATGTTCATTTCCATGTGTTTCTCAGTTACATTTAACAGCTGCTTTATAATCACACAATTGACAACTAAATACTTAATTTTCCTTTAAGCCTTATGAAATGTCTTTTCAAAGATGTTTTAAATTCACATAAAATGCATTAAAAAATTCTTTCTCTTGTATGCAATCTTTCCTGATATAACATTTCATCAATTCCCACATCACTCGATTATACTTTTTTACATGATTCATTAAAGAACTTAATTAGTCTTGACTTCATACAAACTCTATTGTAAACGGTTGCCTTCTGTATGCCTTCTTTCATGCTGCCTTAATCTGCTCTTGCCAGCAGAGACCTATACTCACACCAAGTGCATTGTAAAAATGTTTCTCCTGTCATGCCATGTTAAACTGCCTTTGTCAGCAGTCCTTGACACAAAAAATACATTGAAAAGGTTTACACATACTTCATTTAAACAGATTCTCCTCTCTTTTTGCTTTCATGCAATCTTAAATTTCCATTTGTGCACTTTTACGAATGTTAAAATACTTTCATCTGCAGTCTTATTAAGAATTTTCTTCTGTATGTGGGCTTCTATGCTGAATTAAATTCACCTTACAAACAAAAAAGTATATTGAAAAGGTATATCTCCTATATGTGTTCCAGCATGCAGTCTTAAATTTGCACTGTTTTATATCACACATTAAAAAGGATTCTCTCCTCTATGGCTGCATTCTTAAACTTCACATTTGTGCATGCAATTCTATATATACACAAATTACATGCAATTTAAGGGGTTTTATGTAATCTTAAATTTCCATTTTTTGCACTTTCATGATTGTTTAACTATTTTTAACTGTCATTTTATCAAGGTTTTTCTCCTGTGTGGGTTCTTCTATGCCGAATTAAACTCCCCTTCTGAGCAGTCCTATATTCACAGGAAGTACATTGAAAAGGTTTTTCACCTGTATGTGTTCTTTCATGCAGTTTAAAACATGGTCTATTCTCAGTCTTATATTCACACATGCGACACTCAAAAGGTTTTTCTCCTCTGTGTCTTCTTTCATGCATTCTTAAACTTCCCATTTGTGCAGTTCTATAGTCACACAAATTACACTTTAAGTGTTTTTCTCCTGTATGTGTTCTTTCGTGTGCTTTTAAATGACCCTTTTGCACACACTTATATTCACACAATTTACAGCAGAATGGTTTTTCTCCTGTATGTGCTCTTTCATGCTGAATCAAATGGCTCTTTTGAATGGTCTTGTAGTCACACAAGTTACAATGAAAAGGGCTTTTTCCTATATGTATTTTTTCATGGATTGTCAAACTACTTTTAACTGCAGTCTTATATTCACACAAGCTACACTGGAAAGGTTTTTCTCCTGTATGTGTTCTTTCATGGGATTTTAAACTACTTTTCACTGCAGTTCTATAAACACACAAATTACACTGAAACGGTTTTTCTCCTGAATGTGTTCTTTCATGCAGAATTAAACTACCCTTTTTAGTAGTCCTATAGTCACACAAATCACATTGGAAAGGTTTTTCACCTGTATGTGTTTTTTCATGCATGATTAAGGTCCCTTTCTGAGCACTCCTATAGTCACACAAAATACAGTGGAATGGTTTTTCTCCAGTGTGAGTTCTTTCATGCTGAATGAGATGGCTCTTTTGAGCAGTTCCATAATTACATGATCTACATTGGAATAGTTTTTCTCCTGTATGTGTTCTTTCATGCTGTTGGAAATGACCTTTCTGTGCAGTTTTGAATGCACACAAACTACATTGAAATGGCTTTTCTTCTATATGTATCATTTTATATACTGATAAAATTACCTTTTCCTGGTCTTTTATTTAGACAAATTACGTTGAAAAAGTTTCTCCCCTTGAATGATTTTTTATGTATTCTGAAGCTTCCCCTTTCAGCAATTCAATATTCGCACAAACTACACTGATAGAGGTTTTTTGTTCTTTCATGCATTCTTTAATTTCCATTTTTTCATTCATATTTACACAAACTACATTGAAAAGGTTTTTTGTCCATGTTCTTTCAGGAATCTCTAAATTTTCTTTTCATGCAGTCTTCAGTTCATACTAATTATATTGAAAAGATTTTTCTCCTCTGTTATTTCATGTATTGTAAAAGTATTATCTCCAGCTTCAAATTGACACAAACTCCATTGAAAAGATTTTCCATCTCTGTGGGGTTCTTTCATGTTTTTTTCTTATAGATTCTCTATAAAAATGTTTGAATTTTCATAAAGTGCAATGAATAACTTTTTATACTATAAAAGGTTTCCGTAATCTTAATTTTACCAAAAGCCAAAGGGATATAATTATCCTACCTTTTTTTCTTCTATAGGGCATCTTTCAAGATTTCTCATTCTTATGAAGATTTGTCCCTAATGTTTCGCCAGTTGTTTTAATCACAAAAATTAGCTAACAGGTTTTTCATTTTTCCCATACTTTACTTTCACAGTTTTTTGTGTGTAATGTCCCAAATAATGATAAAACAATCAAATGTTTTATAAAATTTTTTGAATTGGAAAATTTTTTTGTATTAAGACATTTCGTCAGCTTTTATGAAAGTACATTTATATATCCATAAAATATATTCTCATTTTAAATATTTGTTACTGTTTTATAAATTTCTTTAATTCAAAACTTCATGGCTTTTGTTTAGTAGTTCTTAATTTCATAACATTTTAATACAAATTAAATGTGTTACTTTTGAATTACAATTTTTTGTCAAAGAATACTTTTTTGATTATAAGTGTTACAATCCTTACATGAATATGAAGATTCAATTAATTCCATTGTCAATCTCTTTAATATTTCAATGATATGCTCTTTTTACCAAATATCATTCTCTTTTTCCATGATTTAGACCTAAAAACAAAAAAAATATTAATCATATTTTTTTATATGCATAACATATCATAAATGACAAATAAAATTTCTTTACAAAAAAGGTATAAATTAATTTTCATTAGAACATTCTTAAAATAAGCAACTCAATTAAGCTTTTTATCAGATGACACATTTAATATTTATATGGATTTATAGGTATCATGTTTCCAGTTATTAATACCAAAGAAAATCTGAACACTTTTATATACATGTAAAGAATTATTATTTCAAGCCAATATTATTCTTGTTTTACATAAAATCCAAAACAAAATTGCAAACAATCACATATATAGTCTTATGAACTACAAACAAAAAATCAATCTAGCATTAACTTATATTAAAAGAATTATGAATATTCATAGTGCCATAAGTCTGCATTTCTCAACTTGAATTCCACAGAAGCTATCATTAATTCAATGGTCAATTTCAGAGAAATAAAGTATTTATTTACAGAATGTTGAGAGCAATTATAAAAAATGCAAATCTCACTCCTGGTCTATTTTGTGGCTACCAAATTTCATAAAATAAATATAAAAACATAAATATATAAAACTCATAAAAAATTTGGAGCTAATTTCAAAAGTATAATAGTACTTATGTATCAGTCCTGTGACACAGCATGTATTAAACTTGTTGCACCTTTTCACATCTAAGATAAATGTGTAACACTGTGATTAGGTCAAATAAATCCAAGTAAATCCTGGTATGTTGTTATCTGATGTCAGATTAAAACGTGTTTTTTTATTGTATTTCCGATCTAATTTTTTTTTTTTTGTATTTTTCAATATTTCTTACCTTATCTCTGATCTGTGCACTTTTTTCATAGTTAATTTCATCATTACTTAATTAAGTTGATTGTGAGTAAATAACTGTACTTTCCTTTTGATTTCTAAGGCATTAAATCTCCGATCTAATTCCCTTCCTGAGTGTTTTTCCAAGATTTTCTTCGCAGTTACTGTTATTTTAATTTTTTCTTCGTAGTTAATTTCATCATTGCTGAATTCAGTTGATTGTGAGTAAATAACTGTACTTTCCTTTTGATTTCTGTTGCATAATTCTTGTAATTAAATTTTTTTCTGAAGAATTAAGAAGTGCTGGTTATGACCATTTTCATGTGAACCACAAAATATAATTTCATCAATCGTGAAACAGGCATCCATATGCAAAACAACAAAAGAATTTGGGTTTCCGTGAAATGGCATAAAAAACCACAACGAGAAACATCTCGCCAACATTTGGATTTGGCTGAATTTATGTGGCACAGGTGTCATAAAGATGAGGGTGCGATCATTTGCATAATGAATGAAATCAAAAATAATTGGTCACCAAATATGAATCTACGGTTGTTTACTCTTAATGTGTTGAAACCACGTGACTGCATAATTTCTATGTAAACAAACAGAATTATAATGTTACCGAGCTGTTGTTATTTTTTTTTGGGCAACTTTAAAGTGCTTTTTTTTTGGATTTACAATAAAATCATAAATAATGAAATTTATCTAAAAGAAATAAAAAATAAATTGGATAAATCTTTTTTTTTTTAATTTTTAGTTTTCTAAAATGAAATTTTTTTAATTTTTATGGCGTCTAAAATCTAAATTTCATATATATTTATTGAAAACATCACATGTATTTCATTCTTTTTTTAATTATATATCAGGGAAATGCTTAAAAAGTACCCCATTAATATATATTATATGTATATTTCTTCTGTGAAAGTCATATATTTCTGGTAAAATATGCTTCAAAATTGTTGAAATTTATCAATTTTATAGCTTTTTGTTTAATGGCAGCTCATATTAATTGCTTAAAAAATATTTAGGGTGTATTAGTTCTGTGACACAGCACATATTAGATATGCTGCACCTATTTACATACATATTCAACCTGCCGATAAGTTTGTTAAATCTTTGGGAAAATGTCAAGTACAAAAGATCCATATACACATTATTTTCATAAATTTTTGCAAAAATATCATGTATAATTATTCTGGTCAGATCACAAGATTGCAAAGTTATCAGAAGATTGATACTGAAACAGTAAGATTTGCTTTACAAATCTTTGTTTCACCTTCTCTCACTTCTTTCCTAATCTAGTTTAAATCCTAATTTATCATAGTATGTCTGTACTGCTGCTTATATGCCAAAATCCTGCCTAAATTAGATCACGAACGTATAAATGCTTTGTGATATATATAATTTCAAAACCCTAATATTAATCATTTATAAATTGCGAGTATGTGCATGTTTACATATTTTATGTGCATGTTTACATATTCATTTTAAAAAGTAGATCATATAAGTCGTAATTACACACATACTGCGATAATATATTTTAAAACTTAAATAAAAATAATAGTTTCATTATTTAAAGATTATTTTGTTTAAATCTATTTATTTTAAAAATATTACATTCATAATATTTGTTTTCATTTAATAAAATAATATTTAACTTCAGATAGATTTAAACATTTAGAATTTAAAAAATAATTTTGTTGTTTTTAGATTTATAAAAATCACACCACAAATTTTAAGTAAAAAGTAAATGAGGATTGGGAAGAGAAACAATAGGCTTAATTAATTAAATTTGGTAAAAATACATTAGTGGCTGAAATATTTGGCCATCAAGATAAACAACAGATGTCCACTCTGGTATTTTTTAACTTAAAATAAGTTAAACCCAAATTCTAATCCGAATATCTTAAAAGTAAAATTAATTATAAAATCCCATTTTTAGATATTCGGATAAGTTGCAGCTTTTGTTTTTGCATCTATTTTTGGTTCTAGATTGACTGCCGCAGGGTATTCTATTGTAAGCTCTCTTAGTATATATAAAGCCAATTTTATTAATTGACATCGTATGCTTGTCTATTATGATTCTCTATTCAGACTCAGAATTGTTCTTAGTTAAATTTTGATATATTATTCTTAATTTATTCAGTTGAATTAGCAGCTGAATATATTATTTTGAGTTTAATACAGCTGAATTTAGTGAAACTATATATATCAAGAGGCCAAACTCGCTTTAATTTTCAACAAATTTGTAGAATACCAGCCTTTGCTAATTGGAAGTAGAATGTTTGAGTAAGGCCGGCGGGAAAGCTCTTCCATTTTGGAATGGTGATCCTGTGGCACATCAGACCACCAGATGCCCTGTACTTATTGTAAACTGCCACTGAAATGAATCTAATTTGATTCTGGACCGAAGAAGCTGCCACATCAAGATAAATGCTGCTTAACTTCCATTAAAGCCTCCAATTAAGGTCAATCAAAGAAGACAAAATGTGCACGAAATGCCCAACTGATATGAGGTAACCTCAATTAACCCAAGAGCTCTTGTGTTGTATATATATTCCCTTTAACGCTATAGCTGACATTTCAATGTATTTTCCTGTAATTACTAAATGCCTAGGTTTCTATTTCTATTATAAAATATTTGTAATGAAACTTGTGTGCTTTTCTCTCTATCCTTGGGTTGACATTTTATATTTTGCTAATTTATTTTGTTTTTTATTATGGTAGTGCACTTAAATAGTCATCGAATGAGCAAATTATTTATTTTCCCTTTTATTAGTATGCTGCCATATTAGCGCCGATAAATTGTACAGTTGACACTATTAAATGTCTTATAAAATCGCTCATTTGATGGCTACTTTATTTCATATTTTATTAATCGTTTAAATAATTGTCTTTAAAGGTACATTTATTTATTTTTTATATAATGCGAGAATATGTGCGAAGTTAGTAAGTGAACTATATAATATAGAAAAATGCATGATTATATATAATCTTATGAATCCTTGTTTAATCATGCATCCCCCCTCCATTTTTCTTATTTAAAATAATTTATTTTATTGTAATTATAGCGTAATTTGTGATCTGTAAAGTTGAGGTGGAGAATGTGGGGACTATCTTAAAATTATTTAGAAATTGGTAAGTGCCTTTGCTTACTTAGTCACCCCTTTTTATATATTTGTTTATGCATATTATATTGTCTGTTACCAGTGTAGGCATACTGATTGTTTTGAGGCCTACTTTGATTTTTTCCAGGGACTTCTTGCAGTTCCCAGAGAGTATGCGCCAGGAAGCCATACCTGGGAATTTTATGCAATAGTCACTCAGCCACGGGGTTTCATGGTCAGATGCCAGACTCAAGCTGATGTGTGACTCAACTTTCCACAGGATCCATGATGAGATGCCATCCCATCTGTCTTATTTTATTATGTTATTTTTATTTTACAAAGCAACGCGGTTTCAAAGTAACGCACTCCATCCTGTACATTAAACCTCCACTGGTACCACCAATCTCTTTTAATTTTAAATGTTAATATTTCTTTAAATTGCCCATGTCTTAATCACTTCCATGTCTCTAGCTCAGCGAGCTTTCGTCCGCACTATTCTTGAAGTCAATATAAGTTGTTTTATCCAATATTAAATGTAGAAATCCAATTTAAGCAAACACTTATTATATTTGCTATAGGCCTCGTACATCTTTTGAAATCAGCCTTTCTTCATCCTATTGTATTTTTGCTTAAGCACATTATTATAATATATTACATTAACCTGAGGGATAGAGAACCTATATATTATCAAGCCATTTATGTAAATGCAAATGGTGTTTCATTTAAAGTTGCTTTAAATTTATCTTTTAAATGATTTAATGGCACGGTCTGGTTTATACAGACAATGCCATAGTTATAATTGTTAAAGTAATAAACTTATTGAATTTTACTAACTTATTTTGAATATATTTATTTATTTTCTGAGATCCACACCATTACCTCAGTCTATATCACATTATATATATATTTTGTATCATCCACAGTCATTAGTTAGTGAACCTAATGATGTATTTTAATAGTCTCTTGCTTCTCCCTGACCACCAGCACCAGCAAGAAACTATACTATCAGTAGTATCAGATGCATTATCATGTAGGTGGCGCAGTGGAGCATAGACATTAGATTTCAACTTGGGATTTCTGGAAGGCAACCCCTCCTAGAGTGTTGAATTTTCATGTCTGGAATTTGAATTATGCAGTGTGTTAATGAAATGCATGATTCTGACCATTACAATATGTATGTGAATAGTTGCAGCATGTCTAATACATGCTCCATGTCATAGGAATAATATGTAAGTACTAGTATAACTTATTATTGTCTTTATTTTTCCAATCATCTCTTTGATATATGGTAGTTATCATTCATTGGATTTCAATAACAAAACTTAAAAATAGGTATGATAAACTTTATGTATACACATATAGAGATAGACACAAATTCAAGTTCTATTTTTACATAAGTGAAAAAAAAAAAATTCTATGAATTATATATACAGTATGCTGAATTATATAAATTTAATATGTGCAATTATCAGCTTCAGTTTGATTATTAAACCAATTTCATTAAATAAGATATTCCATCTCCATCTTTGTATAATTGATTTTAATTGAATAATTATGAATCTGGCTGAAATATTTTCTTTCATTTGATTCTTTTGTCAATAATAGTCATCTATTTATTAATAACAAAAGTCTAAAGTATAAACTCATAAATTGAATAAAAGAATGATTAATTTTTAAAACAATATGTTGTTCTAATCTGAATGTGTATAAAATTATAACATAGGCAGAATATACAATTATATAAGAATTTTAATGGTATGACAAAAATATTTTCATAGATGACCATAACATATGTAGATAGAATTAATACTGTATTTTAAAACAATATTTGTTTGGGAAAAGATGAAATATCTTATAGACCCAGGATGAAATATTATTACTTCTGTAACATTATACATAAATTAAAAATGTTATTTAATTTATTATTTTTAGAGAAATTTATTATATAGTGGAATGTTTTTGGCCAATCTGTAGTCATTCTATGATTACAAATAGTTTGAGAAACTCTAAATTAGTGAATACAAATTTCAAATAAAGACCTCAAAAACTCATTCAGTAATGATAATTAATTCTTCAATCATACTGCCTTCAACAAATCAAATAAGTAATGACAGCCATTAAAATATTTAGGCAATCTTTGTCTATTTTTGATTTTTCTCAAAAACACATCATAACTTCCAATTACTTCCCTCTCCACTATAACTTTTTCTATTTTAAAACAGACTTATCCATAATATTATCTTATCCACATTAATGTTGTTTAAATTTATTCTCATAATTTCCTAATCTTAACAATTTACTTAATTAAAACCACACAGTCCAAAATAATATATTTAATAGTTTCTATTTTGTGTTTCTATGCTCTACAAATTTCATCTTTCACCTTATGTGTTAAAATGCTTAGGTAATTATCAAATAATGCAGTTTTTATAATTAAAAAATATCATTCAGAAAAAAGTTATCATGTAAAATAAATGAAAATGTAAATACCTAATGAAAAACCTTTGCTTAATTACAGTCTTGACTATTACTTGATAACTAATATCAACTTATAGCCCCTAGAAAATGACATAATAAAAAATGTCCATGTATATACATATGTGTGTCACATACTTATTCATTAATAACTGTCTGATGTTGACATATAACTTTCTGTTTGGGTATTTACACTTATAGAAAAAGTAAGCTGATGAACATTTGTCACAAATAAAGAAAAAAACAAAGAAAAAAAATCCCTTGAAAATCCTTCAAAAATAAAAAAATTAAAAAGTTAAATAATGTTTTGAATTGTAATATCAGTGTTACTAATAGGTGTGGAATGGGTTATATCTAATAATATAAATCTCATGTAAGCTGCAATGAATAAATTCTATAACTAACTTTTTGAAATATCAGTTAGTTTGTCATAAAAGACTATTCCACATGAAAATAAATATCTATTTATAGTATAATCTTTCATCTATATAAGAAAACTTCCAACTTTTGTCCAAACAAAAATTAGTGAAATATGAGACTACTGTGATGAGAACAAATAATTCAACATGTGGAGCAATAACACTAGAATACCAAGAAGTAACAATCAAGCATTGGTGGCCAAGTGGTTAGCACAGTTGCTTTACAAGCAGTTGTCCTGGGGTTCGCTTCCTGGCCGACGCTTTGACACATTAAAGAAAGAAAAAATACAATATTTATATAAGAATTAGTTCCTCACAAAAATATAATTATCAACATTTACAGTAGTATAAAAAATCAAAAATGAAGTTTGACAAAATCTCCCAGCAAACCTTTATCCATATTACAAACAGACCACTATGAAAATTTAAGGCAAACATTTTATCGTTAAGCAATAATAAAAGGTCATATTAAATACTCTATCACAACTTTATATCTAAATAAACTCCCATTATAATTAATAAGATATATATTAATATTGCATATCAATATGTTAATCCAAAAGCTAATAAAGATAAAATAATTTGAAAAATATTTCATATTACGATAAATATGAAATAAATCCCACCAGCAGGATTTCTTATATATTGCTGCTCTCCTTTTCCCTTCCAAATACATCGGATACTATACATAATAACTCATGTCTGTAACAAAGATGAAAAAGGAACTATGATCCTGATTCACTAAAATAGATCAAAATTGTCTGTAAGATTAGATATTAAATGAAATGTATAAACAATAAGGAGTTTCTGTTAATTGAAAATAATCGGTGATTCCTGTTTTTAGCAATCTAATTCACTGGAATAAAATATTTTTTTTTGTAAGATTAGGATATTGCAACAGTATAAATATATGCCATTATATTACTTTCAAATAAAAGTGGAATGTATATAATCACCCTCAGGTAGAATATTTATAAAAAAAAAGAATTTAAATTTTTTATTTAATTAATTAATTATTTAAAGTTTAAAATCTAAAAACAAGATTGTTTTAATATAAATTTTTAAAAAGTTGTTAGTTATTTTTAATCTTAGAATGGAAATGATTTTCTATATTGATATAATAGCAAACAGGTCCTTGGGAATAAAGTCAGATAAGAGATCAATTTAAAAAAATACTAGTGATAAAATTTTGAGCTCTAAAGAAAACTGACCAATAACAATGGAAATAAACATACAGTCCACAGAAAAAAATCACCAATAAAAACAGTGCTAAGCCAGGCAAGATCAATCCTGGAATTTGATAAGAATTCAAAAAGATATAAAAATTAAAAGTTTGAAGTGGAGATTAGATTTGGATTGCTCTTGCTGACTGCGTGTTATTTAAATATATTTATAAGTATTGCGGATCTCCAAAATGTAGGCGTCAGCAATATACATTTCCCGTGTTTGTACCAGTTGAGGCAGCCTCCAGAGAAGGATGGTTCTCGGAAACTGGCCCAATAGACTTGTCTCCACCTAGAACAATATAAAGTGTAAAGAACTTTGAATTGTATGACGCATCAAGGACCGCAAGGACGGACTTGTCCTACAGCATTGGAAAGTATAAACTTTTGTTTTAAATGAAATATAAACATTAATTATATAATACAAACTTTTCAAGTATTTCAAGTGTCACTTAACTTTTAAAAGAAATCTCTTTCTTATCTGACTAAAATTTTAAATTATTTATATTTTTTTTATATATGTGTTTAATATTATTTCCATTCTTGTAAATTTCTTTAAATTGATAATTTAAAAATAAGTGTAAATGGCTGCATAGATTCGTAAGATTATGTTAGTCTAAGGTGTTAATTTTGGGCTAATTGTTTCATAGTTAAATCGGTGCTAATGGATAGATGTACGGATGTTTTATGTCAATGTAATTTTAGTAGGTGCATTCGATACTTGTTCCCTTGTACCGCATTAGCATACAGGGCATATTACCCACCTGAACATATAGCCCAAGTGTAGCCATCATGTTGTCAATGACTGTAGTTGTATTTCCTAAGCCAGATTTTCTTACGCTCTGGTTGGGACAGTAAGCTGGCAAACACTGATATACCCTTTTACAGAGCATCACTTCTATATATGTATCACCAATTGGGCAGTGGATCATTCCTATCTGTGGGTGAAATTTATTAATGATCATGGGATAGATGCTCATACTTTCCCACCATGATTCTTTATTTCTCAAATGATATCATGCTACAGATGTAAATTCCTCTTAACACGATTGTATTATGCTAATAATCTCATTTTGCATTGGTCACATCGGTATATCAGTAAGCTAGCGTTGGTTTAATTGAGAGATTTTAGCCTAAAGTTAAAAGGGATTAGATTGGTTATATGCGTAATCTATGTAGCATATTCACATTTAGTAAAATATTGAAATTGTACAATCTATTAAATGCTTCTATCTGCCCATATAATTCAAACATATTCACTAGTTAATATAATTTTCAAAATTTTCCTTTTAATGTGTGTGTGCACAATAACAAAATGTTTTGTTTAATTAAATTTTGGCAGTAATTTATTTTATATACTTCATTAATATTTAAAATTAAGAGTTAATTTGAATATACAGTGTGATATTTTAAGCTCAGCTTCTCCCTGAGCTAGTGATGGGTTTTCGGTTCGATAAAAGAGTAGCCTCTCCCGTCCACATCTGCCTACTATATATATATTTCCAGGTTCCAATAGCCTAGTGGTGCCCTAGTATGGCAGATTAGGTTAGGGAGGTTCCATCGACTGTTATAATATGAAGTCAAATAAATAAGCAGCAAGGAGTTATTCCTCTTTGAAGCATAAACAAAATGAAAACAAATTATTAATGACTACTCCTTATGTTCCTGTCATTGTAGATGTGATTATTATGTGACATTCATATAGTAAACACAGGATATTCAGCAACATGCATAAATTATCACGATGAATTTATTGGCTTTACCATTAAATATTTCTTTTCAGGACTAAAATACCAGTTGAAATATCTTGAAAGCAAGATAAATGTGGATGTGAATGATCTGTTTTTAGATATTTATAATTATTAGATAAAAAAATAAATCATGCTCTTTAGTCCCAAGAGGCTGTAAAATTATCATTCCATGACAGAAGCTGCCACTACTATGACTCTGCTAATGATGAACTTAAGATAAAATCCAATGCCAATCTTTAATTTAGATAGCTACAACTGCAGATCACTTGAATGAATTGGAAAAACTGTCTAAATGTAAATATTGTAAAGCTAGATGATGATCAATTGATTTAAAAAGTTGACAAGTTCTTTACGACTAAGGTATAAATACTAAAACCACAAATGAAATTATTATACCTAAACAGTGGAAAAATAACTGTGCATATTGATGGTTGATTAAGTTCAGTCTTGATTAATTATTCAATTTAATGGGAAATACCAAATGCAAATAATTCATGTTTATATCCCAATAAGGTCTCATTGTGATGAAGTAGGGGATCTTTATATACATGTATAAAATGCTTTTGACCAGATCAAACATTTTAGAATTGTTAAGGTAAACATTAATGCTTCAATTGGTAAGCAACTGAATGATGATTGTGCTGAAGATAAATTTGATTATAATGACAGGAATTAAAGAGGATAGAGTTGAAAGGAAAAGTATACTGTATGAATTCTTTAAGAAAAATGCTAAAGGAAAATGGGCATGAAAATATATAAATTATGGTACAGTTGAACTGGATCATATTCTGACCAAATATAAGTACTTATTTCAATATAACAATGTTTTCAATAGATTTATCATGGGACATGACTGTTTAGTGAGAGGAATATATGTCAATGCAGAACCAGATAGATGAAAACTGTTAAAAAAAGTTGATATTCTTCAATTTCAAAAACCCTGCAATTAATTTAAATTGAAACTTGGAAATGAATTCAAAATATTGTCAGACTTTAATAATGAGTCAGATTGGACTGGAATAAATAAAAATCTGCAAGACAGATCGCTTATACAAAATAAAAGCAATTTACCAATAGTATGGTACAATAAACAGTGCAAAATAAAATGAAATATCATGAAAGATTTTAAAAATAAACTATTAAAAAATGAATATTTAGATTTTTATAAAATGATACAAAAAAAAAGAATTAATACTGAATAAAAAGAAAATTATTTCAGCAACAAAAATAAATAGATTATTATTACAAAAAGGAATATCATCAGAAAATTTGTAGAAGAGGTACAGAAAGAAGTGTTATTTTAAAAAAAACAAGAACCCCCTACATTTTTGGAATTGTCAAGTATTTTAAATATGCAACAAAATCTATAAAGGAAAAGTTCCAGAAAATGATGTAATTATTTTTCATATTTTAAAAGGAGTAATGAAAGAACAACAAAATGTTTTTGACAAAGCATATTAAATGTCTAAATGATAAAGACACACCACATGAATGTAAGAATCTACTAGTTACCAATTAAAAGAGATGATAGAGGAAGATAAGCCTATCAGTCTTATATCAGTTCTATACTAAATCTTTACCAAGATAATAACAATTAATCTAAAGTGAACTACTTTAAAACAATCACAAGAAAAAGGCAGAATTAAAAATAATTTTAACAATATAGCAAAAGAAAGGACAAAAGAATCGCTATTATGTTTTTGATTTATAGGTAATTAAAATGCATTTCATTCTATAAGCATTTACATCACTATTGAAGCTTTGGATTATCAAGATACAGAAAAAAAAATTATGTTCTGAAGAATATTTATGAAAATGCAACACTAGTAATTTTATTATTTGGTGATATAAAAAAAAAAGATATAGGAAGTGATTTTTTTTTTGATTCAACGAGTATTTTATGGAGTAAAATAAAAAATTATGGGAGTAAAGATGTAGATGTTATTTAATTTATCTACATTTTGGATATAATGTGACTGTTTTGCAAATAATGCTTCAGTGCTTTAGGAAAAGTTAGAAGTATTATCAGATGAAAGTAGAAAAATGAAGAAAAAATAAATATAAAAAAACTGAAATAATGTTGAATGGATTTTCTCAGAAGAGAATAATGACTGATAAACATAATTTGAAAATGTTACATATAAATACTTTGATCAGATAATACAGATTGAATCATAACAGTTAAAATCAATCGCACACTTAAACTTGGATGCCTATGCATTTGAAAGATTTTTAATGATTTTTATTATTTCTTATTTATGGATCTAAAACTTAAATACTTTACATAAAAGGAATAGAAAAAAAAGACACTATTCATCAAAATAAGAAGATAAATATTAGATGTAAAAAGAAAGGATGGAAAACAAAATATATGAGTGACAGAACAAAGTTATTACTAATGCTTCTCAAAGAATTAAAAGTTTCGAATGGAGCTGAGCTAATATACTGTTAGAAAATGTAGGTAATAATAGATAGACAGTTGAAGTTTAAAATTGGATTCTAATAGTTGCAAAAGATCTTGAAATTAACATGAAAAAGGGATGAAAAAATAAGAACGATTGCTGGTATAATGTGGAAAAGGAAGGCTATAATTAAAAAAAAACTGGTTAAAATTTATAAAAATCTTCTATCTTATAGTGAATCAAAAATATTTTAAAATGCAGTTAATAAATAAAACTCAAATAAATACTGTAATAAAAACAGTAATTTTAAAACACAGAAAGATATTTATTTGTTCATGATGTTAAATCTAAAAAAGTATAAATGATATGGACTGATATAACAATAGGAATGTGTATAAATAATGAAGAATTTTTCATAAATTGTAAATCAATAATATTTGAAAATGGTGATAATGAATAAAACTAAAATAAGTGCTACAGAATCAACAGAATTTTTAAAATAGACATTTATTTGTTCATAATGTTACACCTAATAAAGAATACTTTGCACCGATATAAAAATAAAAAAGTGGATAAATAATGAAACATTTTTAATAAAAAACACAGACTCAAAAAGCATTCAATAGAATGTACTCAGAAACATTCCCACTTAAATCTACAATATTATTTTTGTCTTTGGCTTCTTTATAGAAAATGGTTGCTTTTGACAAAGATGCTCACAATCTAAAATACATTAAGATTGATTGAATTTAATTTTCTCAATATTTTCTACAAGTAAGTAGGAGTATTAGTATTGCAAAACTACAACATGATAAAAAAATAAAAACCAGTTGTAGATAAGTGTTTCAGAGGAATGCCCTTTCAAACTACCTATGAAGATGACTGACTCTCCCTTCAATTATTTTATCCTGCAGAGATTTTTTTTTTGTCAATATAATAAATAGCACAAAAATCGTGCTAAACAAATGCTGATAAGATTTACCAATGATTCAGTTAATTTAAAGTAATACCAATAATTGTTTGCTTAAAGAAATATATATTTCTGTGCATACATTTTCTCAAAAAAAAAACATGTTATGAAACACTACCCAGTGCATTTTGAACTTTAAGATAAATTGAATTGGTGGAATTTATCCAAAAAAGATGACTTTTAATTTGACAAGACAGTCATTTGGCATTAAGACAGGTGAAAAATTTGTTAATTCAAAAACTATTCATATGATGACATACAACATTTGGCAAAGTAAAAAATGAAATGAAATGAAAATTGCTTTAGCAGTTGGAAGATTTACCATCATATCACCTTTTTAAAATTTAAAATGAAGATGGTAATCGTTTATTTACATATCATTTTTGAATTAAGTAAATAAAGCTACTAAGATATGAGTTGTATATTTAAAATGAAATATATATCATCCAATAAACAGAATTATACACTGAATATTATATCAGCACCTCAAGTTATAGTATATGGTAGATGCACTAAAGGTATAGGCATTTAAAATTACATGTAAATAAAGTTTTAATTAAACTATATAAAATGTATTGACAATACTGATATTTTTTTCTCCATAAAGATTACTCTAGAAAAAACATATTACAAAAAGAACTTTAGATATAAATTATGTAAATTAGCATACCTAATAAAAAGAGGGAGAGGTTCTTAGGGCACATCAGCCACTTACAGTCAAGAGAAGAAAATGTCTTTCGAGAGTAAAACAATGCTCTCGTGAAAGGGAGAAATTATAATGCTGAATGAAAGTAATTTTAGTAAATTGCTTACTGTTAAAGTTCAGATGGAAAGAAATTGGTAAAGACTTTAATTAAAAGAGTAAACAAACCATAGAAGGTTAATGAAGTTTTTGTTTCAATGAAAGCAAATCAAAAAATTAAAAGTTTTACCACTGTTTATTGTAAAGAGACATTAGTCCACTGCTTAAAAAAATAATTAAGAAGGGCAAATTAGAAACAGAAGTTAGAACTAAGTTTCTTCAGCTGTTTAAATATGAAATAACTGAATTAAGAATCGACCAGTAGACATGGAATTAGCTAAACATGCGCACCTTGCAAAGTGTATGCTCTGAAGTCAAAAATTTGAAGAAACAATATAAAATATGATAAAAAAAAAAATTACCATCTGTGGAAGAATCCTCATGGGCTACTACTGTGGTTGTAATCATAAGAATGGATGGGACTATTCGTCTGTACAAAGAATTAAATTACTATAAATAAATATGTAATTACCAAGTGCTTAACTCATGCTAAATAAACACAAAGTGTTAGCATCTTTACAGAAAGCCTCATTCTTCACAGAAATAGATTTAAAGTCCGTATTCCACCAGATACTCTAACAAAAAAGTGCAAAATTGTTGTCATTATGTACACTTGTTGGTCTGTTTAAATGTAGTAAATTACCCTATAGGATATGTGGCCCCAAACATCTTTCAAGTGAAGATGGACATGTTATTGCAAAATGTAAATGGAATTATTACCTATTTATACAATACAGTAATTACTACCCAGTTTGAAAGAAAAGCAGGAAAAATAAGTTATGGAAGTGTGCTCAATGCTAAATAAAATGGAAGCTAAATTAAATGCTGTCAAGTACATTTGGGCAAGTTCAGAAATAACATTTTTGGGACATGTAATAAATAAGGTTGGAAAGTACCCCCAAACTTAAGAAAGTGATAATCATAAAAGAAGCCATCACTCAAAAGTATGTAAAAAAACGTACAAGTTTTTCTGGGACTGTTGAATTTCTAGGAAAGATTTTACAGGGTAAATCACATGTATTAACACAGTTGTATGAGATATTGCATTAAAAAACACAGGGAATGGACTTATGAGAACAAAATAGCATTTCAGAAAGCCAAGGATTTATTGATGACAGAGTAACTATTAGTGCATTACCATAGTGATTTGGATAAGATGATTACTACAGATGTTTCAGATTGTGGTGTGGAACTGTTATCTCACAGAAGTATGATGAAGGACGGCAAATGTTAATCACTTATGCCTACAAATCATTGAAAAAAATATAGCCAATTAGAGAAGGAAGCTCTGGCTACAATATTTGCTATAAAGAATTCCATGAATACAGGATATGGACAGTTTTACAGTATGTATGGACATAATCCTTAATTTGGAATTTTTGAAAAAATTAAAAATGCTGAATATGCAAGTCAGAAACTTTTAAAATGAACTAATATAATAACAGCCTATGACTAAGTTTACAAACTGGTAAAACAATTTTGCATGAGGATACACAATCATGACTACCTGTGAAAGACAAAATTCCGAAGTTTACAATACTATACATGTTTGTCTGCAATAAATATCTAAATACTTCTAAAGTCACTGAATAGCAAACAGAGACCCTGGATATAGGAAGTTAAAAAAATCAGGTCAAAAAGGAAAGGTCAAAACATCAACTAAGTTTTGTTGCTATGGCAATTTGAAATGTTCATCAGAGTTTGTCAATCATGGCTGTACTCTGATGATTAATCAAGTGCTCATATTAGCTAAAGGATTAAAAACAAGCATTAAAATTGTTACATAAAAAACATCATGAAGTAATACAGATTAAAACGATCACACATCCATATGTGTAGTGGCGTAAAACAAATGTCAAAATTAAATTAACAGTAAAAACTTGTTATTATTGCCAATCTGTGCTGATTCACCAAAGAAAATTTATAGACCATAAATAGAGGTCAAGATACTGTGGGAAAATATCCATATAGATTATGCAGGATCTTTGAACAAACATTTAATATTAATAATTGTAAATTTATAAGCAGATGGGCAAAGCATAAATTCATGAAAACTATGAGTACTAAATTAACTATATAAAAGCCCTACAGGAAGTGTTTACCACTTATGGATATACTGAGATCTTGGTATCATTTAATGGGACAAAGTTGCTTAGGCACATTTTGAAAACTACTTAATAGATAAAGACAATCATCATGTTCTGACTACATCCTTCCACCCAGTGTCTAACAAACTTCCAGAAAAGGCACTGCAAAGGTTAAAATCTTTCTTGAGAAAGGTAAAAGTTATGAATATGGAAATTATGTTCGACCAGTATTTTATCCCTTGTGCAACAAATTGAAAAACACTTGCAGAGTTTCTGTTTGGTAGAAAACATCATACTCACTTATCTAATCTTTAAACTATAAAAAAAAAAAAAATCAAAAAAAGCTACCATTAGGGAAGAAGTATACAATGCAAACTTAGTAAAAATTTAGTCAGTGAAGCTATATGGGTTTGAGACATTAAAAGAAAATGGATACCTGGCACCATTGTTGAAAAATTATCTGAAGTCATAAGAATGGTTAAATCTAAAAGTGGAGTGCATATGAAAAGGCACATAAATCATTTATGTGAGCAATTCTCTGATATGTTGATTGTAATAAATAAAAAAACCTGTAGCAACCAATACTGAATCAGAATTTTTGACAAATGATGAAGATAAAATTTTCCCCTCTATTGAACCTGATAATGTATTATCTGCTGAGTGGGGTACAGGAAATAATGTTAAGCTGGATCAAAGATGATCTGTTATTAACATCTGAAGAATCAATAGATATAAACACCGATCCTGATTTCTACTCCTCAGAATCAAAAAAATTGGAGAAAGCCTGCTAGATATAGAGATTATATTTTAGAGTGAGAGGAAGTGCACTAATGATACAAGTATTTATAAATTATGTGTAAATAAAGTTTAAATTAAACTATGTAAATTGTATGACAGTCCTGGAATATTTGTACCCAGACAGATTACTCTAGGAAAAATGAACTATAAAAAGAACATTAAAAGTAAATTATGTAACTTAGCACAGCTAGTAAAAAGAGTTTGAGATGCTTAGCATGCAGCAGTCAGTTATACTCAAGAGGAGGAAATAGTTCCAAAAGTAAAACAACACACACTTGAAAGAAAGAAAAGATAATGCTGATTAAAGGTAGTTTTAGTAAATTTCTTACTGCTAAGGTTCTGATACAAAGAAATTCACATATACATTAATTAGAAAAATAAACAAACTATTAGAAAATTAATCAACTGTGTAATTTTTTGGCAGGTAGGAAATACGATATTTTCGCATACTAATTATACTCTATTGAAATTCCCAAAAGTTAATAGGATTATTGATAGTAATTTCATTTTATTGTATTTGTTATATTGTTAAAATAATGCCTCACGAATGAGAAACAAATCTGTTGATATATATTATAGTTTCATTTATATTTTTATACTGGACTATTTCCATCATCTGATATGTGTATTGAATGTCTTTAGAAAAATTTAACTTCATTTAAATATTCCGAATACATTTGATTGTTAGTAATAGCGCATCAAACAGGTTAGTATATGCACAATGTTTCGAGAGGTATTATTCTCCCTTCTTCTTCACGTGTTGCTGGCCTGACCAGTGACAGTACTAGCATGGGATTCGAACCTGGACCTTTAGATTCTTGAGTATTGATATAGACAATATACTTATATTTGAACATTAAATTTAATTCCATTAACTATATAAAAATGTAATTTTAAAAATGGCATGTCTGCATTATAAATGCTTAAAAATTATATTTCTCTAAATTTTATGTGTAATATGAGTTTTTTATTTGAACTCTTATTGAACTAAGGGGGCGAGATATTTTATATAAGATGTAATTGTTAATAGAATTAAAATAATAAATTAATTGTTAATAGAATTAAAATAATAAATTAATGCAGGCATTATTAGATGCAATAAAAACATTTAACTCCATATTTGAATAAAAATAGACAATATTAAATATTTTCGAATAGAGAACAAGTTTATTATTTAAATAAAATCGTTGTTTCGTCATTTACAATACCAAGCAAATACCAGAACGTGTATTCCTTCGGCCTACTATAACGTAATGTTTATCTCCCCCTCCCCCCCCGTGTGTCAAAGCGTTGACCGGGAAGCGAACCCGGGCCAGCAGCTTATTGGAAGGCAGCTATGCTATCCACAAGGCCACCAACGCTTGACTAACGTAATGTTTATCTTTTTTTAAAATGTAGCTATTGTAATAAATAAATAACTTTCTTTTTCAAAATTACAAAAAATAAAATATGGTTCAGTAATTAAAGCATTGATAAAGGTTTACTTTAGCGACCACAGCATAAAAATCATGTTCGCCCTCTAGTTTTCAAAATTATAAGTAAATTATTATTCGAAAATCTTACGTATATACTACTATATTACAATTACATTAAAATTTATTAAAATGTAAAAGATAAAAAAAATATTTACCATTTTAAAGAAGTTGAAATAATTGCACTAGTTTAATTAAAATAATTAGTTTAAATTATTTGAAACTTAAGAATTTAAACTATCGGCATTTATAACTTAAGAATTTAAACTATCTCGATGGTTCTCGGCGGAATAGATGACAATGGGGAGCCATTAGTCATCGAAATCGACGAAACATATTATTTCCACAGAAAATACCACAGGGGGACTACATGCTTCTTGACAGAAGTTGCGGATAGAACGGCTGGCTCATTGGAGGCCCTAATCCAGCAGTACATTTTACCAGGGACTCGCATAATTTCAGATGGCTGGGCTGCGTACAATAATATCAGCAGACTTAGCAATGGGGTGCACATGCATTCGGTTGTCGTCCACCAGGACAACTTCGTGAATCCCGAAGACCAAGACATACATACCCAGAATATTGAGAATATGTGGATGAGGGCCAAGCGTAAGCTGAAATTCCAATCTGGTACCAGCAGGGCTTTATTTTCATCGTACCTCCGAGAATTTGCCTTCCGCAGTAGATATAGCACTGCCGCCCTTTTCTCCAACTTCCTGCTATGCATAGGGTATAATTATGCTTAAAAAGGTAAATTATTTTTTTTTATTATCTTCTACGTTTTAATTAATAAATATTTACTGTAATTGTAATATAAGAGCAGATACGTAAGATTTTAGTTCTAAATTTAAAAACTAGATGGCGAATATGCCCTGGTCGCTAAAGTAAACCTTTACCAAAGCATTATCTTTCATCCACCAAGATTTAGTCATCTCTCAAGCAGTGATAATGAACTTTTTAAAAAATTCTTAGCACATATTAAAAAAATTAACGTTCTTATATATTTACCGGCGAAATAACTTGTTAATGGGGTAAAAAAAAACATTAACAAATAAAGTGGACATGTTATAAAATCGTCTTTCTTTAAAATAATAGTAATAAAAAACAACATTGGAAATATTAAATACTATCGTCGTTTTGAGCATTTTCTTTTAGACGGTTACTTTGTGCCCTTGCAAATTCATAATTTAACAAAGCAACGCTTCCGTGCTTCTTAAACCTGTAAATACATAAGTACCAGTTTCGACATTTTCCGAATCCAGTGCGCTGTAAATGGGGATACTTTGTGATGACCGCTGTTGTGCATATGTCATTTTCTGGTATATTGTAGAGGGTTCTGATGCTTGGACCCGGTCTGCCCTTTATGTAAACGGGATGATGGCACAATAACACATATTCTGAGCCAGTGTACGTCACTCCAATGGGACAGAGACTTTATTGCATCCATATACAAAACTAGAGTGCCTCTCCTCACCGGACTGATTTCTAGCATATCCAACTGGAACTTTCCAGCCTTAAGAATCATAACTTTTCGGCTGTTTGCCTATTGGTCAACTAGGTGTGCACTCATTTCTGGCCACACCTTAATTGATCGTTAAGAAATTACTTCTGGCAAAATTTCAGACCATCAGAAACAGAGATGAAAAATTAGCTCCAACATATATCTACAATGCTACATGGAGCCTCATAGTAATGGACAATTTGGGATAGAATAGTTGATTTTTTACGCCCAGACCGTTGGTATTGGGCTAGGTAACCTTTATTATAATGTCTGTTAACAACATAACAATGTTATAATGTAATTATTTGAGTTCACAATAAAATTTCTTAATTAGAAAAACAACAACATTCAGCCATAATTATTCTAAAGGTTTACGTTTGTTATTTTTTTAAAGATTAGCAAATTATATTTAACGAATTAGTTTTTTTAATTAAAAAAATGGATTTTGAATATGTACATTGCGAATACATTTGGACGTAACACATTTAAATTTAGCAAACGTTATATTTAAAAAATGAGTTTTTAAATTCAAGTTAATTTTTAAAAAAATTATAGAAATATGATATATTTTTGGATTAGAAAAAAATAGTAAACATAAGCAATTTTCGATGTTCAGTTTATTTAATTCATATTTTATTTATGTAATATACATATATTTTTTAAATTAACTTTAATCCCAAAACCCATTTTTTAAACATAGTTTGCTAATGGCACTGCTGTGACATAATCATCGGCCATTATTATTCTAACACTTTAGATTTTTTAAAGGATTATTTATTCGATAAATTAATACAGGTAAATTAATTTTTAGAAGTGATACGCCATATCCACCGCACCTACTGAAAGCAAGCCACTGGTATGAAGTCATCAGAGCTATTATTACGTAAACGAATTGTAAAATTTAAATATTTACTCTCAAAAAGCGATATAGTTAATTTAATTATGCATTCTTTTATGCAGTATTAACTTACATATTTAAATATCCAACATAATCACAATAAATATTAATTCATAAACTATAAGTAAATCTTTAAAAATACGTTATCTAAAAAACTCACTTTTTTATGAGAAAAAGGGCGGTTCATCTATTCATCTCAACGTTCGATTTTGCACCGCCATCTACTGGGATTATGAATTTTTATTATTTCCGTCTTTTGTGCAATAGCCTTATTCGTATGAGCATAGTGACTTTTTTGTGTGACCAAATTGAGATTACGTACGTTCCTGTTTTTAAGTGGAATTTTTACTTACGGTTTATTGTGAATTTTGTGATTCTGTAAATTTGTGACTTTTTGAGGGAATTATTATTTACATTTACGTGTAATTTTCAGTTTCGTTTCAAAATAGCTGGAAAAAAATGAGATGTCTAAGAAAGACAAGAAAAATAAAGAGGATTTAAAGTTATGAGACCTACCGACTTCGGAAGAAGTGAACTGTTGTGTTTAACCTTGGATTGGCGTGTTTGTGTATTACATAAATAATTTTATTCACTTAACAAATTCTACAGATAGCCCAAGAGTTTTTAAGATCTAAACTATTTAAAAAGATATGCATTATAAATAAATGAAACCATTAAGTATATTCATCTTCTTCCATTTTCCTGACTTTAGATTTTCTTTTTTACCATTTTTTTTTTTGTGCCCACCGCTCCTCCTTTTTTTAAACATTAAATTGATTTTTAAATTTTCGATAAATTTCTTTTCTCGAATAAAGATTAATATAATATTCCTAACTTTATTATCAATGTTAAAATTCAATACAATTTTGATATCATCATTGTTTACATACACACACACGCCATTCACAATTGTCTCAGCTTTATTCACACACGTTTAGTCATCAAAAACTTTGTTTTGTATGTTCTCTAAATTTTTGTCTCTTATACTAATCTCTATTGGCAGTTGATTTCCACTATTATTTTTAAGAATATAAATTTATCATAATATAATTTAAAAAAAAGATTTTACTGTATATAATGAATGTATACATACTTCAAAATTCAAAACAGATCTTAACATACTATATTTAATATACGAAACACTTACTTGGCATTATTACACAGGTCTTAATTGATAACTGCAAGATACTGGCACTGAGCCATAGGGAATTTAATGAATGAAATATTTCCTGTGGCCATACTAAATTTTGTTTCCGGGTATCTTAAGTTTCTACCATATGTCCTGTTAAACAAAATAATAGTGTTTGTTTTGAAATGTGGCTTTATACGTCAATAGCCGTAGAAATCTTAGTGAAAATGCGGTTATTATTTTCATTAATGATAAGGTATGAACTCAAAATGTTGATTAAAGAATTAACGACAGACGGATTATAAATTACTGAAAAAGATATAAACGTCATTAGGGTTAAAAAAGATTCTTTTTCTGATAATTATCAATTAGTTTTATTATGAAATGCTGAAGAGCAAGTGGAATGTAAATGTAAGAAAAGTGTTGTATTAATTTATGGATCCAAAACATTCACTCTTTCATCATTCACTATTTCTTTTTATCCACTGTCTCAACATACACTATATTTAATTATCTAATGTGTTAATTTCTTCTATTCCAATTCTATATTACCCTTAATAAATAATGAAAAGGATATAATGTAAAACCAACTAAATTGATAAATTACAGAGAAGGATGTATAGATTCATGCATTTTATTTTTAATACTAAATCAGCAGTAATTTCCTTTATCATTTGTGCTTTACTTAAATGTCATGCTCTTTTCCACAGTAGGATTTTATGATCTATTTGAAAACAAAACTAAAATAAATGCTGCAGTATCAACCATATTTTTAGTACACTGAAAGATATTTATTAGTTCATGATTTTAAACCTGAAAAAGTGTAAATACTTTCTCTGATAGAAGAATAAGAAAGTGTATAAATAATGAAGCATTTTAATGATGACTATTGTGTTGTGGTCTGGATTGCAGACTCCATCCAACAGTAATAAAACAATTGAAGTTCACTTAATATAATTTATTAGTACAAGTATGTTTACATAATATACAATCAATAAATATATTTCCATGTATATGAACTTCATTAATGCTGGACAGGCAGTGCCCGAATGACTGGACTCACTTCTAGCTGGATGCCTTATGAGTTTATCCAATGACTTTCCAGCTGTACTTTAGCTTTCCTCAAGTCGGCTTTAGTCTTTGCAGCTTCCAGTCCTATTTTGGACTTGCCTCACTTCATAGATTTATAATGTAATGACAGTAATGGAAAATGTTCACTATTAACAGTAATTTCAATTGAGAGTGGATTATGTCGTTTAGGTTAGGCAGACGTTCTCTCTCTTGCCTCCAAAAAGGATGATTATTTATTGTCAGATTCCTAACCTTACTGGCAGCAATCGGATTTAAAGATCAGCATTGCCTATTGGCCTATACTAACCAATGGCTGATATTTATCCACATGTTTACACATTCGCCATATGTTTACACTTTGACCATATGTTTACACAAAGGTTATCCACATGTTTACCACATTGGTTAGTGGCAATGAGTGCTCCATTCATCAGATAAGGATGGGATCACTTCTAAGAGCAAGGTAAGGTATGACCCCTCCCCCTGGCTAAAATTAGCCCTGGAGAACATAGTCATACTGATGTACTGGATGAAGTCTTGTCCATTTCATTGGTTCATTTGATCTGCTGCTATTCTTAGCATGCTCATCATCATCTTTGCTTGATTTATTTGTTCCAGAGAGTTCACCTGGGTTATTATTGTCTTTGGTTTGGATGGTCATCATTTTTACTTGATGCACTTGTCCCAGGGTATTTGCCTGGGTTGTTGCTGCCTTTAGTTTGGTGATCATTTTTGCTTGATGTACTTTTTTCTGTGTGACTCAATCTCAGTTGGTTTAGGTGGCAATGATAATGATACCCATTGCTGTTTGAACTAGTGTAGTACTTTAAGTTGTGTAACCACTGCTGTTATCCATTTTATGGAGCCATTGTATAGTCTGCATAGCACCTGAGTATCTATTTGCATCTTTATCTTGCTGTTTTCTTTTTTTATATATTTGGAATTAGGTTTTAGGGCTGACAAGTTAATTTGCAGATGTCTATTGAACAGCAGTTCTGCTGAAGTCTTTTCTGTTGTAGTACTTGGTGTGGAATGCTGTGCTAGCAGTGTTCTGGCATTCCTGGTGTTCCAGCTTCCTGTATTTATTTTTATCAGCATTTTTGCTTCTTGAACTAAATTTCTCTGCCTGGCCATTGCTTTCTGGATGAAGTAATCAGCTGTACACCAGCTCAATGTTATTAGTGCAAAAATTTTTGAATGCACTGGCTGTAAATACTGTGTGATTATCTGTCACTAATGGTTTAGATAGGTCATGTGTTGTAAATAGCCTTCTAAGAGATTCTATCATTGCTTTGGACTGAAGTGATGGAACTTCACCTCCAGCCACTTGAGTATAAATCCACTATTATTAACAGCAGTTTGCCTTTCCAAGGCTCTGCATAGTTTACATGGAGTCCAGATCAGAGTCCTTCAGGTTTAGGCTACTGAGCTGTTTTGTCTTTTGCTGGCATGTTTTGATTTATTTTGCACTTCCAGCAGTGGTAGACCTTGGCCTCAATATCAGCATTTAAGATAGGCTACTATATATGATCTTGCCAGCATCTTCATTCAATTATTCCCAGATATAGACTGAGTACCTGGAAATGTCCAGCTGGGTGAATCACTACTCTGGATCCCCAGATAATACAGCCATGTTCAGTCAAGAGGTTCAGCCTTTATGTCCTGTAGACTGAATGCAACTCAACTTTTTTATTTGGCCAACACTGTTGAATCGATTTTTATATGTTTTGGAATCCATGGTCATTAATGGTCTATACAGCCATTCTTACATTTTGGTGTATTTGACTCCAAGTCAATCGTGTCAATTTATTGACTTGATGTTGTTAGTTTGTTTGCAACCTCTACAGGCAGTCAGCTTACATCAACATGGTGAATATGTTTTCCCTCTATGTACTCCAGTACAAAATTTGAACCTGACAAACATTGAACACCACTGCATGGTAAGGCATACTGACGGATTCCCTTGTCAGATGCCAATATCCCCAAAAAGATCTATGATCTGTCTGTAAGATAAATGGTTTACCATATAGGTAGTTATGAAAATTTTTGATGCCATTGATCAAAGCCAGGTCCTCTCATCAATTTGAGCATAGTTTTTGATGCAAAGGCAATAGAGCTGTCTCATTATTCCTATAGGATAGCACTACCCCTGTTCCAACTGATGGTGCATCATGATAGTAGTAGCACTTTTGATGAGTTGTGATGTGCCAACATTACTGCTTTGGATATTAAAATTTTCATTTTATTGAAGGCTTTATCATGCTTACTGTCCCACTTCCAGACTGTCTTTTGTCCAGTAATCTGCATAGTGGTTCAGCAGCCTATTTTATATTAGAAGCTTTCATAATAATTTATGAGCCTTATGAAGGACTGAATTTGTTTCTTATTTTCAGGTGTTTTGGCTTTTTTAATTGCCAAAACCTTCTTCTGAGTTGGATGAATGCCACTTGCATTTATCCTATATTCAAGAAATTCCAACTCTTTGGCTTCAAATATACAATTATTCCAGTTTGTTTTAATGCCAGAGGCTTTGAATTTGTCTAGGAGTTTCTTGGTGACACTCCAGAGTTGTTTTGCTGTTTGTGCTACTACTAAGAAATCAAAATATGGTGAAGTGTCCAGTATTTCAGCTGCCAGTTGATGCATGACTTGCTGGAATATCGCAGGTGTTACCAATATACCAAAAGGAAACTGGTTCATTTTGAATAAACCTGTGTATTATAATTGATGAAACTCTTGCAGCCTGATCACCCACAGGTAGGGGCAAGTATGCATGTTTTAGATCAATGTTAGTGAAAAACCTACCACCTGATAGTGTGGTTAGTATTTGTTTGACTGATGAAGATGGGTAATTATCTATAGCCAGAGTTTTGTTGATTGTGCATCAGTAATTCCCACATCAGTTTTCTTTGATATTTGATATTGGGGTGGCCATTCTGAGTATAATATGGCCTCTGTAATCCCTGCTGCCTCCCATTTTTCAATCTCTAATTCCACTTTAGTTCTCAAAGCCAGTGGAAGTGATCTGCACCAACAACCAATAGGTTTTACCTCTCCATTTAGTGGTAAATCGATCAGTTGCCTAAATTCAGGTCCCTGCTGCCTCCCATTTTTCAAGCTCTAATTCCACTTTAGTTCTCAAGCCAGTGGAAGTGATCTGCACTGATAACTTATAGGTTTTACCTTTCCATTTAGTGGTAAATCGATCAGTTACCTAAGTTCAGGCCCATCTCTTTACTGAATACTTCAGAGTAATCAGCATTTAATTTACCTAATGTTGTGACCTGGTTCACTTTTGTTACTGCAAAGCCTAAGTGACTGAACCAGTCATGGCCTAATAAGTTACTATGATCACCTGATGCCACCACCAGTTGTGCATGTATAGTTATGTTATGCATAATCATCTTATTGCCCTAATAGTCTGTGATAGGTTTGCTGCTAAAATGCAGCTTATATTCTTAATTTCTATTAATAAGAGCCCAAGTCTTCATTGAAACAATGGACACTGATAAGTAAAATATTCATTTTCATGACTTTTGCTTTATAATCATACAATTGACAACTAAATACTTGATTAATTTTCAGTTCTATTTTTTTAAGTTATTATAAAAAAGCCTTTTCTTTTTATACAAACTGGAATTAAAGGATTTAATGTTTACATGTAGCGTCATGAATTTTAAAAACTATCACCACTAGAAATTTTAAATCCACATGAATTATACCGAAAAGACGGTTCCGTGTGTTTTTAAATTACTTCTGTCAAAATTCTTGAAATTACATAAATGGCATGAAAATATTTTTCCTCCTGTATGTTTGCTTTCATTAAAAAAATCTCTTGTAAGCATGCTTTCCTGATATATCATAACACTTTTATCAGAAGTCTTCAATTTCCACAAACTGATCATATTTTCATTATTCAAAGGACTTTTACTTGCAACCTTGAATTCACACAAACGGTATTGGAAAGTGTTGTCTTCTGTATGCCTTCTTTTGTGCTACCCTTGCCAGCAGACCTATACTCACACAAAGTGGAGCATAAATTTTTTTTTATTTCTGTGTTTTTTCATGCATTCTTAAGTTGCTTTTGTCAGTAGTTCTATATTCACAGGAAATGCATTGAAAAGGCTTTTGTTCTATATGTGTTCTCTTAAAATTTTTTTGCTTATGCAGTGTTTCACGCTAAATCAGTTTTGAGTATTCCTCCACAAACAGAAATTACATTGCATACATTTTGTACAGTAAGTGTCCTTTGATGCAGAATTAAAAATCTCTTTCACATAGTCCTATAATCACACACATTATACTGAAAAGACTTTCCTACATGTATTCTTTCATAGATTCTTAAATGACTTTTAGTGTAATTGGTCTTATATTCACAAACTTCCTTAGAAAAGGTTTTCTAATTGCTCTTCAGAGCAGTTCTATATTCACGTAAATTTCACTGGAAAAGTTTTTCCCTTGTATGCATTCTTTCATGGGTTGTTAAATTACTTTTACCTGCAGTCTTATATGCACAGAAACTACATTGGTAAGGTTTTTCTCCTGTATGTGTTCTTTCATGCAGAATAAAATTACTTCTCAGAGTAGTCCTATAGTCACATAAATTACATTCTAAAGATTTGTCTCCTCTATGCAATCTTTCATGTGCTGTTAAATTACTTTTAACTGCAGTCTTATATTCACAGGAACTACATTGGAACGGTTTTTCCCCTGTATGTGTTCTTTCATGCAAAATTAAGTGACCTTTCTGAGTAGCTCTATAGTCACATAAAGTACACTGGAAAGATTTTTCTCCTGTATGCATTCTATGATGAATTGTTAAACTACTTTTAACTGCAGTCTTGTATTCACAAAAACTACACTGGAAAGGTTTGTCTCCTGTATGTCTCCTTTCATGCTGAATCAAGCAGTTCTTTTGAATAGTCCTATAGTGACATGACTTACACTGAAAAGGTTTTTCTCCAGTATGTGTTCTTACATGACGAATTAAATGGCTTTTCTGAGTAGTCTCATAAGTGCACAAATTACACTGAAATGGCTTTTCTCCTGTATGCGTTCTTTCATGTTGATTTAACCTAACCTTCTGAGCAGTTTTAAATTCACACCAATTACATTGAAAAGGTTTTTCCCCTGTATGGGTTCTTTCATGATTAATTATGTTGCTCTTTTGAGCAGTTCCATAGTCACATAAAGTACATTGGAATGGTTTATGTCCTGTATGTGTTCTTTCATGCAAAATCAAACTACCCTTCTGAGCAGTTTTATAACTACATAAATTACATTTGAAAGGTTTTTCTCCTGTATGGGTTCTTTCATGCAAAATTAATGCCCCCTTCAGAGCCGTCCTATAATTGCATAAGCCACACTGGAACAGTTTTTCTCCTGTATGCATTCTCTCATGGGCTGTTAAATTACTTTTAACTGCAGTTTTATATTCACAGAAACTACATTGGAAAGGTTTTGCTCCTGTATGTGTTCTTTCATGCTGAAATAACCATATCATCTGAGTAGTACTATAGTCACACAAATTACAGTGAACAGATTTTTTTCCTGAATGTGCTCTCTCACGCAGAATTAGACTACCCTTCTGTGCAGTCATGTCACAAATTGCATTGGAAAGATTTTCCGCCTGTATGTCTTCTCTCATGCAAAATCAATTCCCCCTTCCAAGCAGTCCTATAGTCACACAAACCACACTGGTAAAGTTGTTCTCCTGTATACATTGTTTCACAAGTTATTAAACTACTTTTCCCTGCAGTCTTATATTCACAGAAACTGCATTGGAAATTTTTTCTCGTGTATGTTTTTTTATGCCGAACTAAACTCCCCTTATGAGCAGTCCTATAGTGACACAAATAACAATGAAAAGATTTTTCTTCTGTATTCTTTCATGCTGAATTTCTTTTGAGTAGTCTTATAGTCACACAAATCACACTGAAATGGGTTTCCTCCTGTATGTAACTTTCATGTACATGATTAATTCCTTTTATTGTCTAATATTCACACAACCTATATTTCAAAATCTTGTCTTTCCTTTCATCCAGTTTTAATCTTCCCTTTATAATCCTATCTCATAAATTACATTTAAAGTTTTTTGTCTATAGGTGTTCTCATAAATGACATTAAATAACTTCTTATACTATAATAGATTTTTCCATAATTTTAGTTTTACCAAAAGCCATAGGGATATAATTATTTATCTTTCCTTTATGCTTTTTTCCTCTATGTCTTCTTTCTCATTCTTGTAGAGATTTGTCCCTCATGTTTTTCCAGTTCTTGTAATCACAAAAATTAACACACAAACAGATTTTATATTTTTTCTTATACTATATTTTTTAAAGAGTTTTTGTGTGTGTAATATCCCAAATAGTGATAAAATAAATAAACAATTTTAAGGCTTAAATCACGTTAAATATTTCATTGAAACAAACGTTTTTAATCAGGAAAGTTATTTTGTATTAAGACATACAGTTTATCAATTTTTATGAAAGTACATTTAGATATCCATAAAATATATTCTCATTTTAAATATTTGTTTAAATGTTATAATCACTTGTATTTATCTGAATACAAGGTAATAATAAACAGACATGAATTGTTACTGTTTTTTAAAATTTCTTTAATTCAAAACTGCTTGAGTTTCTTTTAGTAGTTCTTAATTTCATAACATCTTAGTACAAATAATTAAATGTGCGACTTTTCAAGAACAATTTTTTGTCAAAGAATACTATTTCGATTGCAAGTATTACAATCCTTACATGAATATGAAGACTTGATTAATTAGATTATCAATCTAATATTTCAATGATATGCACTTTTCATCAAATACCATTCTCTTTTTCCATGTCTTAGACCTAAACAAAACAGAAAAAAATATTAATCACATTTTTCTAAATGCATACCATGTCATAAATGACAAAGATAGTTTGTTTGTTTACCAAGAAAGCAGAAAAGTTTTCATTAGAACATTTTTAAAATAAGCAACTCATTTAAGGCTTTCCCTACATGACACATTTAATCTTTTTATTGATTCAAAGATATCATGTTTCTAGTTACTAATACCAGAGAAAATCTGAACACATATGTTTCTTTTATATACATGTCAAGAATTATTCTTTCAAACCAAAACATTCTTGCTTTACATGAAATCCAACAAAAAATTGCAAACAACCACATATATAGACTTATGAACTATAAATACAAAAAATCAATCTAACTCATAAAGAACTCTATGAATATTCATAGTGACAAATCTGCATTTTTCAACTTGAGCTCCACATAAACTATCATTAATTCCATGGCCAAATTCAAAGGAATAAATTATTTATTTACAGAATGTTGAGAGCAATTACAAAAAATGCAAATTTCATTCCTGCTCTATTTTGTGACTATTTTTTTAAGAACACAGCTACAAAATTTCATAAAATAAGTATAAAGACATAAATATATAAAACACATAAAAGAATTTACATATATAAAAAACTAAATTCAAAAGTATAACTTATTATTGCCATTATTTTTCTAATCATCTCTTTGATATATGATAGTTATCATTCATTGGTTTTCATTAAGAAAACTCAAAAATAGGGATGATAAACTTTATATATGCACATACAGAGACAGACCCAAATTCAGACTATTTTTACATAAGTGAAGAAAAGATTCTATGAATTACATATACAGTATGCTAAATTATATAAATTTAATATGAACTTCTTCAGTTTCATTATTAAAACAAATTCATTAAATAAGATATTCAATCTCCATATTTGTATAATTGATTTTAATTGAAGAACTATGAATTTGGCTAAAATATTTTTATTTGGTTCTTTTATAAAGAACAGTGACCTGCTTATTAATGACAAAAGTGTTAAAAAAGAATGATTAATATTTAAAATAATATGCTGTTCTACTTTAAATGTGTACAAAATTATAACATACACAACATGTAAGATTATATACTATTTTAATAGTATGACAAAAATATTTCCATAGGTGACATTAACATATGTAAATACAATTAAATTACTACATATTGTATTTTAAAACAATGTTTGGTAAAAGATGAAATATCTTATGGACAATATGAAATTTACTATTGCTTCTGTAACATTATATATAAATTAAAAATGGTTTTTTAATTTATTATTTTTGGAGGACATTATATATGGTAATGTTTTGGCCAATCTGTAGTCATTATATGACTACAATTTAAAAAAAACTCTAAATTAATGAACATAAATTTCAAATAAAGACCTCACGAACTCATTGAATAATGAATTCTATGAACATACTGCCTTCAACAAACTAAATAAGTAATGATAAAGCCATTAATGCAATCTTTGCCTATTTTTGCACTTTTCTCAAAAAGACCTCATAACTTCCAATCACTTTCCTGTCCATTATAGCTTTTTCCATTTTAAAACAAGAGTTATCCATAATATTATCTTATCCACATTAATGTTTTTGAAATTTATTCATAATTTTCTAAACTAATAGTTTATTTATTTAAGACCATACTTTCCAAAATAATATACTTAATATTTTCTACTTTGTATTTATATGCTTTACATTTTCCATCTTTCACTTCACCTTATATATTAAAATGCTTAATTAATTATCACACAATGCAGTTTTTATAAACAAAAAATGTCATTCAGAAAAACATTATCATCAAAAATATTAAATGAAAATGTAAATAACTAATGGTAAATCTTTGCTTAATTGCAGTCTTGACTATTACTCTTCTACAAGTGTTTCGTTTTACATTTTGATAACTAATATCAATTTTTAACCCCAAGAAAATCACTTCCTAAAAAATTTCACTGTATGTACATGTCTTGTATATTTATTTATAAATAACTTCAATTTTGACACAATTTTTTGTTTGGGTATGTTACATTTTTGGAAAAAAATAGGCTGATGTACATTTGTCACAAATATGTTTCCATGGAAATACTTAAAATGAAAAATGGCACTCAAAACTTGCAAGAATTAGACATTGGTAACCCCTCAGTGTGGCATACATATGTGAAACAAATAAATCATTATATGAAGATCAGTAAAATTAAAGAAGATAAGTATAAAATTTCAACATTCTTGTTTTTTTTTCCAAATAGCAATGATCTACAGATTTCTAAGCAGTTATCTGACCCCAAGATTCCACAACATTTACCACTCAGTGAACTAGTAGAAAATCTGAGTACATATTTTAAGATAGCAGTAAAGAAGAAATAAGCTCATTTGCATTTTCAAATCAGAAACAGGTTACCTCAGAGAGTTATCAAGATTAAAATATGGCATTGCTAAATTGGCCAATGTGAATTTATGGCAGATTTAAAGAAGATATTCCTGGATCAGCTGCTATATGGAATGTCAGAGCACCGATGTATATATAAAAAATTGAACAGTTATCACAAAATGAATAATGAGATAATAATTGATAATGCATCAGAATGGAAAATAGTAACAAATGGTTGAAAAAATATGACAAGAGTATAAAGAGATATGATTGATAAATCACCCAAAATATTCTTAAGAAATAAATTAACATGCTATAACTCTGAAATTATGAGGCACACAATAAGTATATGCATATTTAGAGGATAAATGGACACAGCTTGCATTAACAGGAAAAATGAAAATAAAGACAAACCATGCCTGGATTTCAAATCAGGGGGAGGTGGAGCTTGTAAAAAAATTTAGATAAAGACATGAAGTGACTCAAATAATGGCTGAACTACACTGAATGTAACCACTTGTGAAATTAAAGTCAATATAGAGGTTGACAGCAGTGCTGGATTATTGATTCTATTTTTGAAAGAGTAGAATAAAATTAACATTAAATCCAAGGAGAGTGAAAATGGGTAAGACAAATGTAGTGGCCGCAGTTGTGAATTAAAACAGAATACAAATTTTTGAAAAAGATTTTGTTCCAGTGAAAGTAAATCAAAAAGTAAAAGTTTTACCTCTGTGTACTGTATAGAGAGATATTAGTCCACTGCTTAGCCTGAAACTAATTCTTTCCATTAGGAATGTTTTATTATAATTAAGGTCAAATTAGAAACAAAAGTTAGAACAAAGTTTCCTCAGCTGCTTAAACATGAAATAATTGAATTAAGAATGTGACCAGTAGACATGGAATTAGCCAAACATGTGCAACCTGCACTGGGTATACTCTGAAGTCAAGAGTATGAAGAAACAATAGGACCTATGATAAAAAAGGAATGTTATCACCTGTGGAAGACTCATCATGGACTACTACCGTGGTTATAATTAAAAGACTGGATGGGATTATTCATTTTTGCACACACTATTGAATCACTATAATTAAATATATCATAAAGTGTTAGCATCATTACAGAAAGTCTCATTCTTCATAATGATAGATTTAAAATGCATGTTCTACCAGATAGTTGTTACAAAAATGCAAATTGTTGCCATTATATACTCTTGTCGGTCTATTTACATGCAGTAAATTATCCTATGGGATGTGGCCCCAAACTTCTTTCAAGTGATGAGGGATAAGTTATTGCAAAATATAAATGGAGTTATTCCCTATTTAGACAATTCAGTAAATACTGCCCAGTTAAAGGAGGGCTGAAAAAATAAATCATGAAAGTGTGCTCAATGCTAAATAAAGTGGCAATTAGATTAAATGCTGTCAAGTGCATTTGGGCAAGTTTGGAAATAAATATTTTGGGCTGCTAGATAAATGAGAATGGAAAGTACCACCAACCCTGAAAAAATAATAGCCATAAAGAAGTCATCACATGAAAGTATGTAAAAAAATTACAAGCTTTTCCGGGAGTGTCAAATTCCTAGGAAAGCTTTTACAGGGTAAATCACATTAACACTGTTGTATAAATTATTTCATAAAGAAAAACCCAGAAAATGGACTGATGAGCAATAGCATTCCAGAAAGGCAATGATTTATTCTTGTCAGAGTAACTCTTAGTGCATTACAATAGTGATTTGGATGTGATGATTTCTTCAGAAATTTTGGATTTGGGAATGTAGTTGTTATCTCATACAAGCATAATGAAGGTGAATGCCCTATCACTTATACTTACAGAACTTTATCATTGCAGCAAAAATATAGTCAATTAGATAAGAAAACTCTGGTTCTAATATTTGGAATAAAGAAATCTACCAATACATACATGGACAGTTTTAGGGTATGTATGGATCATAATCCTTTATTTGGAATTTTTGGAAAAATAAAAAATGCTGAATAAGCAAGTCAGAGACTTTTAAGGTGAATTAATATATTAACAGCCTATTACTAAATTACTTTACAAACTGGAAAACAATTTTGCATATGTATGCATTATCATGACTACCTGGCAGACAGAACTCTGCAGAATTTGACAGAACTAGACATGTTAAATGCAATAAATATCTAAATAGTCTAAAGTCATTGAATGGCAAACAGACACCATGAATATAGAAAGCTAAAAATCAGATCCAAAATGGAAGGTCAAAATGTCGACCAAGTTTTGTTGCTATGGCAATTTGAAATGTTCATCAGAGTTTATCAATCTATAATGGCTGTATCCTGATAATTAATCAAGTGCTAATATCAGCAAAAGGATGAAAACAAGCATTGAAGTTGTTACATAAAGGACATCCAGAAGTAGTTAACAAAAATGGTCACACATACATATGTATAGTGACCTAAAATAAATGCAGAAATTGAATAGACAGTAAAAACTTGCCATTATTGCCACTCTGTGTGATTTACCAAGGAAAATTCATAAACCATGGAAAGAGGCCGAGATACTGTGGTAACATATCCATATATATTATGCAGGACCTTTGAACAAATATCTAATATTAATAATAATGAATTTATAAATAGATGGGCAGAAAATAAGCTCATGAAAACTATGAATACTAAATGAACTATAAAAGCCCCACAGAAAGTGTTTACCACTAACAGATACCCTGAGATTCTGGTATCATTAAATGGGAAAAAGGTCACTTATGCATATTTTGATAGATAAACAATCATCATGTTTTGACTCCAGGGTATCACTCAGCATTGAACAAATTTCCAGAAAAAGCAGTCCAAAGTTTAAAATCTTCCTTGAGGAAAGTAAGTTATGAATATGGAAGCATTGATAAAAATCATGTTCTACCAGAATTTTCTCCCTAGTGCAACAAACTGAAAGACACTTGCAGATTTTCAGTTTGGTAGAAAACATCATTCTCATTTACCTAATCTTTTACCTATACAAAAATCAAAAAAGATACTTCTAGGAAAGAAGCATAAACTTCATAAAAATTTAGAGTCGGTGAAACTGTATAAGCTTGAGCCAAATTTTAAAATAAATGGATACCTGGTACAATTGTTGAAAAAGGATTTGAAGTCATATGAGTGGTTAAATTTGAAAATAGATTGCATGTTAAAAGATACATAAATCATTTATATTTCATTCCAATATCAGCCTTTCAAGCTAATTGAGCACACGCCTTTGAGAGTGTTAAATAAATGAATACTCTCCTCTTCAATCCAAGATATAGCATTTATGCAGGAATAAAAAGAATCCCTCTTATTCCTATGATTCAAATTCTTTTATATGAACAAATCTGAAGAACTTCTGAAGAGAGCATGAGTAGATTCTCACTTTAAATTACTATTTACAATGTTTTTTGACTGAATGACGTCGGTGTAATTACTTAGAATTTACTAGACGTCATTCTTACTGAAACTTATATTTGCAAGCATGGCGCTAGATAAAATATTTGCTTATTTACTCATAAATCATTTATGTAAACAATTCTCTGATATGTTGATTGTAATAAATAAAAAACCTGTAGCAATCAATACTGAATCAGAATTATTGACAAATGATGAGCAGAAAAATTTTCCATCTATTGAGTACAATGATTTATTGCCTGTTGAGCAGGATACAGAAAATAGAAATTAAGCTGGATCAAAGATGATCACTTATCTAGATCTGAAAAATCAATTGGATGTAAACACTGATCCCGATTTCTAATCATTGGAGTCGGAGAAAGCCTGTCAGATATAGAGATTATTTTTTAGAGGGCAAGGAGATGCACTGATAATACAAGTATTTAAAATTGGGTGTAAATAAAGTTTTAATTAAAGTATGTAAATTGTACGATAGTACTGGAATATTTGTAGCCAGACAGATTACTCCAGAAAAAAAGTACTATAAAAAGAATTTTAAAAATAAATTATGTAAATTAGCATAGTTAATAAAGAGTGCGAGATTCTTAGCATGCAGCATTCAGTTATCGTCAAGAGGAGGAAATGTCTGCTGAGAATAAAACAATGCACACTCGAAAGGAAGAAAAGACAATGCTGAACGAAGGTAGTTTTAATAAATTACTTAATGCTAAAGTTCAGACAGAAAGCAATTCACATATACTTTAATTAGAAAAGTAAAATTAGAAGATTAATTACCTGTATAATTATTAAACAGTATATGAAATAATATATTTTCACACATTAAATATACTTTATTAAAATTCCCAAAACTTAACAGGATTATTGATAGTAATTTGTTATATTGTTAAAATAATGCCTCAGAAAAGAGAAATAAATCTGCGATATATATTATAGTTTTGAATTTGTTTTTGCCAACACAATTGGGATTAAGACTATGGGTGAACACAGCAGTAGGTCAGAGATTATATGCATGTATAAAGATCATTTACTCATCAGTGCATGTGAATGCCACAAATCACAAGAACATGTTAAAACCAAAGCAAGCATACATAACAAGATGTGAGAAAAGACTATCAGAAATCATTTAGGCAAAACCATACCTTAAAAAGCAGCAAGATATTGTTATTTAGACACTATTCATTCATTATTAGCCATTAATTATTATTATGTCAGTATTTTGTATTTTAAATACAGAGTAGAATTGTTTTTATTTATATAAAACTGATTGTAAAGTTTTTTTCAGAAGTAGTTTTAGACTGCTTCTTAAATAAAACATATTTTTTAGAGTCAAACCTTTAATTGAAATAACATACACATTTTGATACCTATTCCAAGTTGCAAAACTGCATACAAATATTTGTATTTTTTTCATTTCTTATATTATTTTTAAAGAAATTGTTTTCAGTTTCAATTTTATTTTACTGCCCAAACTAATTTCCGTACAAATGTATAAATGTGATCAAAACATTATTACATGATTGCTAAGTTAGGTGTAATGACTTGACAGCATTTGAGTGAAACTATTTGATATAAATAAGTTACAAACAGTTAGCTTCAAATAAATGTTAAATATATTTGAAAGACTGTGGCTGTGAAGTGTGGTATGTGGTGACATTTAATGCTGGGGAAGTGGTTTATAATCAAACTACAGAGATATACATTACAAATTACCGATTTAATGATATACATATATATTTATAAACACTTTATTTTACTATTACAGCTTATAAGTTATATTTATAAATATTTATTTATATAAGTAAACTGTATTTCATGTTGTTGAAAAGTTAAAACACAAAGTGCAAAACAATATACTTATTAACTTGTTAAAAATTACTCAAATGGAATAATCAAAATTGCACGGACGCACTAAGACACACTTTGTAGAACATTGCTACCAACAAAACACAACAGTGTTGAAACTTTAAGCTTATCATCTTCAATTTTACAGATGTTCATATAATGACCTATAAGTTCCACATATGTATTCCACACTAACTATTGATGTCAGATTCACGCAAGTTATAAGTGGAAACTGTCATTTTTCTTTAATTTTTCCACACCATTGTACAATTATTCTTCTTTAACTTAGCTATTCTATGCAAATTCTTAAAAACTGTCGTCTGCGCCATCTGTCAGGTTCACTGGAATCAATCTCAGCTGAGGCATTAATTTAACAATATAGCAAGTATAATAAAATTAAATTACTGACAATAATTTATCCCATTTACTTTTAGGAATTTCTAAATGAGTGAAAATATCTTATTTCACATGCTGCCAATAATTTATACATCTCATTACTCTTCAAATATATTGTTTACTCATTTAATTAAAGTGTAGAGGAATTTCTTTCCATCTGAACTTCAACAGTAATTTACTAAAACTAACTTCATTATTATTATATTTTCTCCCTTTCGAGAAAAGCAGTTTTACTTTCGGCAGTGATATACATGACTTAATTAAAACTTTATTTGTATACAATTTTAAATATTTATATTATCAGTGCCATTATTGCCATGAAACAAGTGAAATCAAGGAGATAGCTGGGCATCAAAGCATCTTACAGTAAAAGCCCAAACTATCAATCACAAGTGATACCTTTATCATAAATTAGATGGTAAGTTTAATTTTACATGACTGTCACCATACTGCATAGTGACAAAGACTGAATACCAATGATTGTTGAGACCATCTCTGTTTGTGCTGTTATCTGTAAGTATTGCACTGTTTTTCTACAATGTATTCCCTTTAAGAAAACTAAAATTACATTAATTAGTAACTATAAATTTATTTAAACGCACATTGATTACATAAATAATATTCATTAAGGCTACAGCCTCAAACACATGCATATAAAATGTGATAACCTGAAATATATTATGAGTAGCATTAAAAAATATATAACCTATACTTTTACTTTCTTTTTTTGAGTAGTAACCCAGCCAAAAAAATTTAAGTTAGATAAAACATGGCCAAATATTACTAGAATTTCAACAGTTTTTTTTTATATTTATTGAGAGCAACTAAAACGAATGAATATATAAATTAAAAATTCGTCACAAATACTAAACAAAAATGAAACAAAATGTTAATGAACATCCAGTAAAGAAGATAAAAACTACTAATAATACAAAGAAAGTTACATAAAATGGATGTATACAGATGAACATTATGAGAATGATGAGAAAAAATCAGATAGGAGCTTTAGGCATTAAAAGCAGGAAGTATTAACAAGCAAGTTCAGAAAAACGATGTACTTTTCAACATATACAGAAATGTCAAAGATCAAAACTGAATCATGATAAAAAAAAGTTGAACACACAAAAAAAATTAATTTTGATTAATCAAACCTTCTAACCTAAATACTAGAACAATATTCACTTGAAGATTGAATATAAGACTTTTAATAACTTCTTTCTTTAAAAAAAATGTGGTAAACCATTGTGATAATAGAACGGATATAATCATGCCAAGACAGATTCCTGGAAAAGGATATATCCTATGCAAATATTTTAAATGATTTTGGAGTTCAACTATATCAAAAATTAAATTTGGAAGTTACTGATTTTTTTTGGTAATTCCACATTGAAAATAAAATGATGGTGCTTAAAAAAGTTTGACTATGTTGGAGCAAAATTATGAATTGCTTTGGCAACAGCAATGAGATGAATATTTGTATAAATGATAAAGACAGAATAAAAGATAGAGCCTTGACTCATGAAAAAGTATTGGATAATGTAACTACTTTAATGTGAAGAGAATATTTTTAAAAAAAACTAAGATACTCATTTAATAATTTTGATGGCTAAAATATATGTTAAAACTTAACCTATAAAAGACTAAATAAAAAATGATTGAGATATCTAAAATAACTGCTGTGATTGAAATTTCTGGATGAGTTCCATAAATAAGAAGCAAAGATCACAGTGAACTTAATTTTTTGAAAGGCTCCATAAATAAACACAATTACCATTAATAGCTCAATTGTGTTGAAAATTATACTCTTTTACCATCTAATTAGCTTTTTCTATAACTGTGAAAAAGAGTTAATAACAGGAATAATAGTTAAAAGGAAGTGACTTTATGTTCTTTTTTGAGAATGATATGTATATATGACAATTCTTGAAACAACTAACAAAAAAATCTATTTAATAAGAAAACTTAAAAAAGATGTCTAAGCAATAGATTAAGTTTGAGTCTTATATTTAGAAATAATATCTAAAAGATATCTTAGACTGAAATGTACACAAAAAAATCTTGATACTTTTCAGTCAACAGAATCTCTTATCCACCAAGGATAGACAATAACATATCAGATTACGTCTGCCAGTATAACTTTGAATATTCAATAATGCTATTAAAATCATACAGGTCAAACATACAATGATCTTAAGAAATTCATGAAGAAACACTTTCTGAATGAAGATGATCTCACAACATAATGAATATGATAACTATGATTGTCTCCTCACTGTTATATATTCTTTTTGAAATTAAATAATATGTTTTTCTTATTTAGTCTGCTAGTTTTATTTACTTGCATTATTCCTTCTAAGTAATTAATTTCTACATCAAACAGTTTATTTTAGCTAAAACTAAATCATACTCCATGTGACTTAATTTAATAAGCTTGTAATGATAAAAACTAAAAAGCATGCAATAGCTGTAACAAGCTTTATCGGTAAATGCCTGAAGATTGTCAAAAGCAAGAAACTGGTTTAAGGATAGGGCTAATTTCTGGATGGAGATTTTTAAATGCTTTTTCTTGCAGAACTTATCGATAAAGCTTGTTAGAGTTAGTGCACGCTCTTTAGTTTTTATCATTACAAGCTTATTAAATTAAGTCACGTGTTGTATGATTTATTTTTAGCTAGTATTATAGCTTTTGTTTTTAAGTCTTAAACAATGTTATATTTCTAAGAATATTAGCATATGGTATTGCTGAAGAATTCTCAGCCCCATACAGCTATTTAAGTTGGATAGATTGGTTTTGAAATTTTCACTTTGTCTACTTAAATGTTGATTATCTGATGTGTTAGCTTTGTGTTGATATTTTGAATCTGGTGACTGAAATATCCTAGCACCTCACTAACAATTGCCAAAAGCATGAAACCGGTCCGAGGATCGGGATTTCTAGATGGAGATTTTTAAATGCTTTTGCTTGTGGCATTTGTCGATAAAATTTATTTAAGCTATTGGTGCTCTTTAGTTTATTTTACTTTTATATTTAATATAAAAATAGATTAAAAACATTTAGGTAAATTATAAGAGAAATTTTTTTTTTTTTGATAAGCTAACTTTATTGCAAAGATTAATATTAAACTGTTTCTTTTTGAATCATCCAATATGAAAAGCAATCTTTATAGTCATTAGATCAAGGATAGCAATTGAAAGTCTGATAGTATGTTACATTACTAATCATGTTGAGGTTAGTTTATTTTTATATTAAATATTGAGTTTTAAAATTTTCTAACATTTCTGTCTTGATTAGATATAATTCTTGAGGCATAACTAAAAAAAAATATGTAAAATAAATTATGGATCTTCCTATTATATATTTACTGGAGGAAAAAAAATAAATGTATCCTAATGACAAAAAAAAAACACATATCCTTTGACAGAACAATGCAAGATTATGATTAGTAACCTATTCAGATTAGAAAATTAAGGTTTAATGAAGAAATGTATTTATTTTTAATAAATTAATATGCACTTATTTTCAAAATAAAATTAATATATCACTGATATTAATTAATTACTATTTTATAGATAATAATATATAATGTAGTCATATGAATGAGGACATAAACAAAATGATAAAGTAACAATAGATGGATCGTAGCTCAAAAAGCTACAATATGAGACTGCTAAGATAATATCTTTTGTCATTGTTAATTCTCAAAATATAATTTACACCTATTTTTAATAATATATTTCAACAATTTGTTATATATATATATACCAGTTAACAAAATGTGTTAATAAACAACATTATATATAATTATAATATAGTAATATTTTTTAAAAAAGGTCTCTAATATTCAAAAAATATCACATGCTCCTCTTAAATATCCAAAAAAATGCCCTATCATGCTTTCAGCATTTCATAAAATGTCATGCAGATATTAACATTGAAAAAATATCATCTGTTGTTCTATCGAGCCAATGCTTGTATAGAGACAAAAAAGGGAATACATTTGCTAATCTTAAAAAAAAAAAACAATAAGCAATCAAGTTGGAAATTATTTGCTTTTAATAAATATTTATTATATTCATACCTCAGTCACATATTTTTTAATGTAAACATTATCTTTATAGGGTTGAAGGAATACACTCTCTGGTATTTGCTAGGGATTGTAAGCTAGGAAACAACAATACCTATTTTTTAAAAATGTTTGTTGTCTATTTAAAAAGACTTAATATTGTCTATTTTTATTAAAATATGGACTTCAATGTTTTTATTGTATATAATAATGTTCATTTATTATTTTCATCTTATTCTGTAAAGGTGGACTGACAAATGAAACTGAGATTTATAAGACACTTCTAAATACATTAAGTTTAGTATAGACCAGGGGTGGCCAAAATGTCCACTGCAAGGTCTCTGGAAGTCGAGTGCAAAATTGCTGTGAACATCGACAAATTATAGTGATAAATTCAGAGCTGATTTGAATATTAAAAAATCATAAAAAGTAAAAAAAGTAAAAATTCAAAATTATTCTCATTTAAAAATAGTTAAATTTAAAATAATACCTCATGTTATTGTCGATCTCAAAATAAAACTGGGTTGGAAGAAGATAAAAAGAATTAAATACAATTCTAAAACAATAATTTCCTTTTTTTTCTCTATATTTTCTTGAATTTTTTTTAAAAATTCAGGACCAGCTCTAGAAAATAATTTATAGGTAATTTAATAATTGTAAGTTAATAAATATTTTATAAAGTGACAAGGACAAATTGTAACCCTGGAGGGAGCTGAGATAGTTTAATAATAGTCTAGTAAAACATCTTTGATAGTTTCATATTTATAGAAAAAAAATTCATCATTCCATAAGTATCTTCTAAACACGTCATCAATATTTGCGAATACCTACAAAACATTTGTAAAAAAAAACACCAATTCATAAGTACATTCTAAAAAAACCAGAACTTCAAGCCATTATTTTTTTCTGTTCTTTTTCCGTTCTGACAAAAATAATGTTTTTTTCTGGTTTCTGGTTTGAAGCTGTGAAAAAAACATAGATATCCAGTTCACCAAAAAAGTCACCTCAACATCTAAAAGTTTTGTCACCCCTGGTATAGACAATATATTTATATTTAAATATTAAATTTAATTCCATTAACTTTACAAAATGTAATTTTAAAAATGGAATGTCTGCATTATAAGTGCTTAAAAATTATATTTCTCTAAATTTTATGTGTAATATGATTTTTTTTTATTAGAACTTTTACTGAACAAAGGGAGTGAGATATTCTATATAAAATTTTACAGAATAAAACCAAAGTAATAAATTAATACAAGCATTATTAGATACAATAAAAACATTTAATTTTATATTTTAATAAAAATAGACAATAGTAAGTCTTTTCGAATAGAGAACAAGCAGGTTTTAAAAAAGGAATCATTCTTGCCTCCCTCGCTTACAATTCCCAGCAAACATCAAGCCATGCATTTCTTAGGCACGCTAAAGGTAATGTTTACCTTTTTTTAAATATAGCTATTGTAATAAATAATTTTCCTTTTCAAAAATTACAAAAAATAAAATAGTTCAGTAATTAAGGCATTATCTTTTCTTCCACCACCATCTAGTTATCTCTCAAGGAATGATAATCTTTTTAAAAAAATTAATTCTTAGCATTTATTTAAAAAAAAGTACTTATGTATTTAACTTCAGTTAATAGGAAAAAACATTATCAACATTATCTACAGAGAGAACATTGGATTTCCACCAACCAAGAGAACAAGCTGGATTTACAAGTGGTTTTAGTACAGTAGATCATATCCAGGTATTGAGAGAAGTTATAGAAAAGACAAATGAATATGAGTTGCCATTATGTTTTGGATTTGTAGATTATGAAAAGGCATTTGATTCTATAAACATTTCTTCAGTGATTAAAGCATTGGATCATCAAGGTATAGATCCAGGATATTGTCATATTTTAAAGAATATTTATAAAAATGCAACAGCAACAATTAGATTACAGGATGATATTGGGAAAGTCAACATTAAGAAGAGTGTAAGACAAAGTGACTCCATATCTCCAAAACTTTTTACAGCAGTGCTACAAGAAGTATTTTGTGGATTAAAATGGGAAACTAAAGGAGTGAAAGTAAATGTAGATTATTTAAGTCATTTAGATTTTGCAGATGATGTAGTTGCTTTTGCAATTAATGCTTAACAACTGCAGGAAATGTTGCAGGAGTTATCAGATGAAAGTTGGATTAAAGATAAATGTTAAAAAGACTGAAGTAATGTTTAATCGATTTGTTCAAAATATGAAAAGATTGATTATGATGAATTAGAAGAAATTAACAGCTATAAATACCTTGGTCAGATTATTAATACAGATGGAAACATAATGGATGAAATTAATCATATAATTAAATTTGTTTGGAGTGCTTTTGGTAGAAATAACTTTGATACTAAAAGGAAATATGCCTATGTGTTTGAAAAGGGAGGTTTTTAATAAATGTGTTTCACCAGTTCTTACTTATGGATCTGAGACTTGGATACTTAATAGAAGGGCAATACAGAGACCTCAGAACACTCAAAGAAGTATGGAGAGATGCATGTTGGGAGTAACAAGAAGATCGAAAATGCAATGTATGGGTAAGAGAACAAATGGGTGTTACTGACCTCATTAAAAAAATAAAAGATTGAAGTGGAGTTGGGCTGGACATATTGCTAGAAGAGATGATAATAGATGGACAATTGAAATCTTAAACTGGATTCCAAGAGATTGTAAAAGACCCAGAAAGAGACCACATGTGAGATGGATGGATGAAATAAGAAAGTGTGCAGGGGTGATGTGGAGTAAAGAAGCTAAAGATCGGAGAAGATGGATTGAACTTGGAGAGACCTTCATCCTGCAGTGGATTGATAATGGTTGATGATGATGAATAGGAAAAAAACACATTAACAAATAAAGTGGGCATATTATAAATCGTCTTTCTTTAAAATACTAGTAATAAAAAAACGACACTGGAAATATTAAATGCTATCGCTCGATTTGAGCAATTTTCTTTTAGCTACTTTATGGTCCTTAAAGTGTCTAATTTAACAAAACGACGTTTCCGGGCTTCTTAACGCTGTAAATACAGAAATTTTGACATTTTCCTAATCCAACGCGCGCTATAAATGAGGGTATTTTGTGAATACCGCTATTGTGACGTAAACATTAAGCCATAATTATTCTAAAACTTTACGGTTGTTATTTTCCTAAAGATTAGTAAACTTTATATTTAACGAATTAGTTTTTTACTTAAAAAAAAAAAAGAATTATGAATACGTACATTGCGAATATATTTTGGACGTATCACATCAATTTCAGCAAACGTTATACAGAATTAGTTTTTCAATTCAAGTTAATTTAAAAAAAATATTACAAATAAGATGTATTTTGGGGTTAAAAAAATTAGTAAACAAGAGCAAGTTTCGACGTTTAATTTATTTAATTCAAATCTTATTTCCATCATATACTTAATATTTTTTTTAAATTAACTTGAATCCAAAAACTCATTTTTAAAATTTAAGTTCGCTAATGGCGCTGCTATGACGTAATGGCCCGGCCATAATTATTCTAATTTTATGAATTATTCAAACACTTAAGATTTATTTTTTAAAAGATTATTATATATTCGATGAATTAATCTTTACAAGGGATGCGCCATATCCATTACCACTGCTATGAAGTCATCAGAGCTATTATTATTACGTAAACGTAGTTTAATTGTAAAATTCAAGTATTTACTCACAAAAAGCAATACAATTTATTCAATTATGTATTCTCTTATACAGTATTAACTTACATATTTAAATATCCAACATAAACACAATAAATATTAATGCGTAAAAAGGAAATGTAAACCTTTAAAAATACTTTACCTATAAAACTCTTTTTTTTTAAATGAGAAAAAGGGCGGTTCCTCTTGTTATCTCAATGTTCTCTTTTACACCGCCATCTACCGGGATTATAAAATTTTCATAGAAATAAAATAAATGTTTTCCTGAAAGTTTGTGATGATGGTATTTTAATTGTATTTATATATTGGACTATTTCCATAATCTAACATTAAATATTCAGTGTCTTTAGAAAAATTTAACTTTATTTAAATTTTCCAATTACATTCAACTATTTATAATAGCAATAGTATATTAATGTAGATATAACGTGTTATTAAACAAATATTACGAGTTGCGATTGAAAAAGTAAAAAAAAATATTAATTTTTATTGTCCAATAAACGAACTGTGGTGCTTAACCTTGGATTGGCGTGTTTGCTTATTACGCAACATTTTTATTCACTCAACAAATTTATTTATATATAAACATCATCTACAGAACTCCCAAGAGTTTTTAAGTTTTAAACTATTTAAAGAGTTATGCATTATAAATAAATAACCCATTAAGTATTCTATTCATCTTCTTATATTTTCATTTGCCTGATTTTAGATTTTCTTTTTCGCCAATATTTTTTTTTGTGTGTGTTTCCATCCCTCCCCCCTCCTCCTTTTTTTAAACATTAAATTGATTTTTAAATTTTCGATACATTTATCTTTTTTTCTAATAAAAATAAAAATTATGTCAAGCATTGGTGGTCGAGAGGTCAGTGACAGCTGCGTTACAAGCAGTTGTCCCGGGTTAGCTTCCCGGCTGATGTTATGACACACGAGAGAAAAAAAATTCTTAACAATACTCACTTTAAAATAGTCAAACTTCAAATGCAAGCAAGTAATTCATAAATATCAAAAGAAAGAAATAATAATTAAACTGAAGTATTTGTTAATCAATTACATAAACCATTCAGATATTCAAATGACATCATAATTAGAATAAAAAACGTGAACTCAAAATCAACAAGAAAAAATATATGAAACTCATGGAACAGCTCACTCAGCGAAAAAAAAATATAGATAAAAAAATGAGATTTTTCCTCTTCAAAAAGCAAAAGAGAGATTGAAAAATAACATTGGCTATTGAATACGCATTTTAATAAAATCTAAATTCGAACCTGTTATTCAAAACTATAGAATGAGAACCATTGAAATATCATATCCCCCTCAAATGAAGATAATGGTAAATAAGGAGAAAACTGTGTGGTAAACACGAATGAACTAAATATATTGTAAAAAGTTACTTTACAAACTATGGAAATATTTTATTCACAATAATAGCAACTTTTAGAGCATTAAGAATAAAAAATCATCTCAAGCTTAATTAGAAACTTTTTAAAAAAATCTGCTATTAATTTTTAATAAAACCAAGAACTTAAATTTATGTTACATAGCTATGTCGGGCTAAAAGAGAGAAAACATTGGGGAGAAGAAATTGTTCGCCGTACCACCATAATGTTACATTTGAGTTTTAATGGAAATCAGCATCTACTGATTCATGCTAAATATAGTACCAAAATATATTACAATAAACTGAGGAAAATTATTAGATTGAAAAGAAAACTGTAGATGAAAGAAATGGAATCACCATCATAGATGTTTGAACAACATTTGAACATGATACAGTGGATTTTAAATAAAAAAGAATTCTAAAAGAAAATTCCTTTAACATTGGTCAATATGAACTGTTGCTAATTTAAACTTCGGCTCGACTACATGGGATTAATATTATATATATATAACCTTTTTTGTATATATATTTTTATTATTCTAATTTTTCTTTTGGTAGTAAATTAAATTTCATCCAACTATACTTTAGAATTATATAGAGGGAAATATTATTTGCAATTTATTAATAAAATAGACATATATACCCCAAGGTTGCTTAATAATAAGTTTGACCATTTATAAGATTTTATTATTTGATGTAATATTAAATATCTATACTATGACAATTATAATGTTAAATATTAAATGTTTATAATTAATTTATTTTTTAGATCTTTGTTATTCAGAATACATGACTAAAACTGTTGTATAATTGGTCTGACTAAAACTGTTGTATAATTGGTCATTCCTATCATATTCTCATATTATTAGGAAAATATTATCAAAATATAGAATACCAACTCCTAATCCATGGATATAATCATTAAAGATAGGAATGTTAGTTAATGTATATAAACAATTATTTCAATACAAAATTTGAATTTCCTTTTGTTATAAAATTTACATTAATATGTTTGGATAATAAATGATTCTTTCATAATGATACAATAGGACTGGATTACCAGATATTCAAGAAATGCAACAAGGGATGATCATACCTATCCAATTATCTGTTAATAATTGTACAAACCACATATATTAAAATATAGTTATGAACAAATTTTGTTAATTTTATTAAATACTTATTATCATAATCAAAGTTGTTGATATTTATCTAGTCCACAATTCATCACATCATATATATTGTAACCCTGTGCTTTTGCGCATTGTTTTTATTGAAGGTCTTAATGTAATAATTTATGGTGTTTTTTAATATTTTAAAAAAAGTAAATAATAAATAAGACCACAATTGTATTTGTACAAATTGTTATTTAATTTGAATGTAAAAATACTTATTTTATTTTACTTTTAATAAGTATAAAATAAATAACTTCCAAATATAAAAATTATTAAAGTAATTCTTATAAAGATAGAAATATGCGTTAGCACAAAATTTATATTTGGTTAAGCATGTTTAAAATAGAGAAAGACAGGATTAAGTTATAAATAAAGTAATATCATAGACAGACTTTAAGGGTTAAAGTATAATTTTTTAGTTATAGTTTCAGTCATAAAGTATTCAGATTAAATTTTCATTTAGTTAATTTATTTTGAATATAAAATATATTTTCAAATAATGCTTATTAATTTAGAAAAGTAATATATAATTGCTTAAAGAAAGAAGTTAAATTTTAAGTTGGAAATGTCACTTCTCTGCATACATGTGTGTGTGCATGGGTGAATTTAGATTTCTTTTTAATTACCAAGATAAGTGTTAAAATTATTAAAACATTTAAAATAAACATCAATTAAGCATGACCAAGAAAGGGTTAAACATTAAAACATAATACTTCTGATAAATCTAAGTTTAAGAAAAGGCAATTTGTTGTTTAAAAAAAAAGAAATAAATATAATTTATTATCTTAATTTTACTTTTATTAATTTTCTTAATAAGAAAATCAATTATTTTGACTTTTTCAACTTGCTTTTTAAAATCACATATTTATTTTAATGTAGATTAAAGTTACATAATTTTCTTAATTAGTTCCTTGTACTTTTATCCACAGAGGTCACTTTTCAGAAGGAGGTAATTAAGTCTTAACATATGTCACAGCAGGTATAAAAGCCAGAATCACATTTTTAAGGGTCTGATCTGATCTGTCTCCTTTCTGTTCGATCTCTTCTTTTATTGACTGACCACTGTGCACTGCAATCTTAATAATAGTGTTAATTTTTTATAATTATTTTATTTTATCTAAAGTACAAAACTATTAATTATATTTCTATTTGAACCTACAATGCAGTGCTGAGCAAACTCTTAAGGTATCCTCATTTTTATTACCATAATTCAATTTAAATTCTATTGTAACTATTAACATGCTACTGAAAAGTAATTTCTTTGTTATGAGTAAATTTCATTGTTTTAAAATAGATTTAAAAGGAAATCAAGTAATAATGAGTTTATTTGCATTAATTCATAGAATAGAATTATACTGAACATTGTACTAATTTATTCTTCGCTACTGTTCATAATTCTTAAGAGAAAGAAATTAAAGTATAAAGTTAAAGTTTTAAACTCTAAGTTAAGAATAAGCCACTATGCTGACTATTCTACTTGTTAAGAAATGCTATAAAGAATAAGTTGCAATAATTTAATGAATATAATAAATGCTTATTTAAAATGAACTGGTAAATATAAAAATAACCTGTCATCTTCAACACAGGAGGAATTATTATTTAAGTGCATTCGTTTTCTCCAAATTTGTGTCAGTAAAAATTTGTGAAAAAGTTGAATTTGATATAATTTAAATATATATATAGGATAACCTTAATATACTTTGTTCTCTTTGTATTTCATTCTGAAATATTTTAAATGGAAGCAAATTAACACAACTGAGAAATCTGTTTGTCTATAAAAAAATAGTTTGCAGAAATAATTTACAATGGACATTTGATATCATTGTAATATTTACTGACTTTTAAATTAAAATTTGCAAAAAGAAAATTGCCAAAATTCAATACGTACTTGGAAATGACTTTTATTATTAAACTAATTTGAACTTGCTTTTAAATGTGCTTGTTTATAAAAAAAAAAGTAAAAATATATTTCCTATTTTAATGGAACCACAGACCCCAAAAATTATAACGAAACAAAAATTGTTATTCTTAGATGTCATGAAATGAATATTATTCTCCAGCTAGCTATTTTTACATTTGCCAATTCCTTTAAATGACTTCAAATCTAGTATTAAACTTAGAATTAAGAACTGTTTTAATATTTTGTTTTTAATGCATATTTGGAAGTTATATTTGCTAAAAAAATGTGTTTATTGTTCATGTGATATGGATGCTTTGCTACATGAACCCATTATGGAAGGACTTTGCACCCTCAACAGACTGCTCATTATGGAAAGGTTCCGTTAATGAACTAAGGTATAAAAATGCACTTTTTTATTACTTTCTTTATGTAATTATGGCTATGACAATACTTTATGAGTTTATGTCAATGTATATTTTTATCATTATTGTCTTTAATGGACTTATGACAGAATGTGTAGGTATTCCTACACATAATAAGATAAATTTCATATACCATTTAATATGTGCTGGTTATGGTAAATTCTATAATGATTTTATTCAATAGATATTCATCTCTTACATTTATTTATTTTGTCATTCATTCATTGGTAAAACAGCCAAATGGATTTATCAAAAATCTAAAATTCTCATAATTATTGTGATACAATGATTTACCATTAAATTTTAATATTATTAAAATATTTATTAGTCTCATATTATTTACATTTACTTTAAAATTATGTCCACTTTATTTCTATAAATTTTATATTATACATTGCATATATATTTCTTATCTGATAGCAAATTTTACTGTGCTATTATCTCTAAATATTTTTATAGTCGATTGACTAATCATTTGGTTGTTTCAGACATTGCTTATTATTTGCTAATTTATAAATGTGAATATTTATTTACTCAGCTTTCTCAGTGATAATTTATCTTGCCATCATTCATCTTGGAATATATGCATTAGAACATTAGGCTTTATTTGATGTTTGCTTTTTGTGCTTTGTGGGATGGAGATGCTGTCCCCATTGTTCACACATTTTATTACGAGTTGATAGTGCTTTATACTTTGGGATAGTTATCACATTTTATTAAAGTGCCTAGATCCCTGGAGAGGAACATATTTTTGGTGCATTTTCCATTTTTCTTATGTAATGTGACTAAGTCCACATACTCTTTTGCCTTAGATATAGGCCTTAAAAGCCACCATTCTTTTATTCATGTTGTTTTACCCTGTGGAGCCTATCCCTCATGATGTGATTAAATTCTTTTCCATTATAGTAGGTAATGTTATTTGTGTATTAGATATGATTTGGCAATGATTAGCTAGTTATTGAAGAGTTTAATTCTTCAGGTTGCACTTTGTTTGCAGTGCTTGGTTAAGTATAACAATGTCTGTATTATACTGCTGTGTTGCTTCAGTCAGTCACAAGCAAACCAACAAGATGTTCATAATTTAAATGCTTATTATTTAGCACATGGCATTGTAGGCAATACATATCTTCAATGTATTTGTATTCACCATCTGGCACACTTTACCGATGGATTTGTAAGTTATTTAATACTAGATAATACATTATTATTATTATGTGGATAGTAACTCAGCATAATATGTGTATACGTCTTCTGATGAATGATTCCCACCCTGCCTTATATTTTATCTTAAAATAAAATATAATAATTCCAAGCAATCTTAGTTTATTGTCTTAATGTGATAGTTATTATTATCATACCAGCTCTCTTATTCAAACCCAGGCAGAGTATAATTTAGATTATCAGTGATTCAATCTATCAGAAAGGGATTTGACTAGTTACCTGCCATTGGTATATTTTAATTAAATTATATAGCTCAGCTATGATTTGAGCTATTGTTATTTTTATTTCTTTAAACCCAATTTTGTTAAATGGGATAATTTAGCTAAGATAGAAATTTAGGTCAATGTTAAACCAATACCTCTAATGAGTGTATTTTGGTTAAATAATTCATTTAGATAGTTTTGTTTAAACCTTAGATAGTTTGTTAGTGAGGTCAGAATGTGCTACTTATATACCATCTGACCAAATAATGTAACAGTACCTATGTTTGGCAAATAACTTCAACATTGTTATAGATAAATTGTTATTCGTTTGCTTTATAAGATATTAATAAATATATTTGTTCTTATTTGAAATTTGAATCTGTTTTTCTATATGCAATTTGTCTTGAGTTCACAATATTCATAATGTTAACAATTCTGATCTCTAAGGGAATTTGGTAACAGATAACCAATTCATGCAAATCCAAACCTCAATGTTTTAATGGTAAAAATTCTTTTATAAAGCTTTAATTTCAAAAATTGGAAGTGTAATAAAAAGAAATGAAGATTTATTTCACATTGCTTAAGATTATTTAGACTATTTTTCCAGACTGCACACTATTAATTTGTCTATTTAAAAATAACAGGTATAATCATCATCTTTGGTTATTTGAATGATGTTGTCGATGGGGTAGTAGAAAGATGTAAAATGTACCCTTTTCTTTCTATTATTTCGATTGATATCCTAAGTAAAAGACTACAATTATTCTAAATTTTATACATTTTATTTATGCAATTGTTTAGCAAATTAAATATCTCTTTGGGTAATTGTTATAGGATATTAGGAAACATTGGCTTATAAGAGAAGCATATGCCTCCTATGATCTACCAGGATGTCATTTTTATTGGCAACACAATATTATAGTACAACTTCTAAAAATTACAGAGAATTCTGAGATCATTATTATTATTATTATTATTTTTACATTACTTATCAAATCATTTATTTAGATAATTATATGGTGGCATAAGAAATTTATAATTATTTTTCATGTGCCATTAGAAAGGTACCTGGTGTTTTCACTCTGCAAGAGGAGAGTAGCCTAGATCATGCTATTATATAATTTGGTGACTAATAAATCATTATTTAAGATTTTTGAAATGAAGATTCATAGTAGATGACCCTTTAGGTACAAATAATTGTGCTCAGAGAATATATTTTGATGGAGGGCGGTTTAGATCTTAAAAGTGCCCTATAAGCAAGAGTGAAGTTTTTCCTTTTCCTAATTTATTCTAATAATGTACTGTATAATATGCATTTTTATTATTGCTTTAAAAACTTCCCCTTTATCTTAATAGAAGTCTCTGGAGTATCCTTTAAAATTAGATGTAACTGCCATTTTACTGAGCTTATCCCCAACAAAGATATTTTTCAACAATAGATATTATTATCAACAAATAAAATTATTATTATTTTTAGAGATTATTCACCTCTTTCACTATATTTCCCTAGGTTACAATATATATATAATTTGTATATAAGCATGTTACAATCATACTCTGAAGTAGAATTCATGCATTGCATAATGTGAGCCAATTAGAGGGTAAGTGGAAGAAGGCATATTAAGTCAAATTTCTTTCTATTTAATGATTAATATTCTTATGATTATATTGACTGAATTAATTAAATCACTGATCATAAATGTATCCCTCTTGGGAGAAATAGATCATTCAGTTATATATGTTTTCTGGTTGCATGGCATCGAATCATATGTTAATGCCTTTCTGTTACATGTGATACAGCCAATTGTTGGACATTGAAGAATGTATCAGTAATACAATCCTCCTCATTCCATTAAATATGTTGCCAAACTTTTGAGACTATAAAACAGACCATTATATTATTACATACATCAGAACTTAGTTAAGCCAGCCATGAGAAATGCTCATCCCATTACATATGACATAAAATTTTATGCGCTTGAAAAACAGATGGATGTATTTATTATACACAAATAATTTGAAAACGTGATGAATTGGAACTAGATAAATAAAATAAATAAATAAAATAGTTCAGTAGTCAGTTGATTAAATAAATTATAAAAATAAGATCTAATGTAATGAATTTATAAGGTAAATAAAGAACAAATCAAATAAAATAAAAATTTTAACACATATGGGATGTATGGCAACAAAATCTTCTGTGATGTTTATGAACTTAGTACATATCAAGAAATAATAGTTTAAAGTAAAAAATTTATAAAGTTAGTTCATGAGAAATAAATATTAAGATATAATACATATATTAAATGATTATTCAGAGTAAAAAGAAAATGATAGAATTAGAAACTAGTAATGAAGTTCAGATTGAGTTTGAAACACAAGGAGTTGATGTAGAACAAACATCAAATTTTTGTACAGAGAATATAGATACTTCTATTCTTGAAAATCAAGAACAAAATATTTGTTCATCTGGGGACAGTACATTGGAAAATATTACACCCAAGAAACAATAATGAATATAGATACAAATGGAAAAACAAATACAAATGATTCTATTCTCAACCAGTTGATGATGAAGATACAAAATTTGTCCATGAAAATGATCACTAAAAATGATATGATGAAACTATTATTAGATATGACAAAACAAAATGATGATTTTAAAATAGAAATGAAAAAACAAAATAATGAATTGAAAACAGAGATGAAAGAAATAAAAAAAGATATCAATGAAAGAGATCGTAAATGTCAAACAAAGATTTAATGAATTCAGAAAACAAATTGAAAACAAAATTGATAATAAATTTACCAAAGTTATAAAATCTTATGATAATTTCAAAACTGAAATGTTAGAAAATCAGAAACAATACCAGAAAGAGATAGATAAGGAAGTAGAGAAAATAAATTCAAAAATGAAAGAAATAAAAAAAGATATCAATGAAAGAGATCGTAAATGTCAAACAAAGATTTAATGAATTCAGAAAACAAATTGAAAACAAAATTGATAATAAATTTACCAAAGTTATAAAATCTTATGATAATTTCAAAACTGAAATGTTAGAAAATCAGAAACAATACCAGAAAGAGATAGATAAGGAAGTAGAGAAAATAAATTCAAAAATGAATTACTCTATAAAAGAACAAGATCATAAATTAGAAATGTTATGGGGAAAAAATTAATACACTAGAAAATGATAAAAAGTGTATTGTGATCAAACAAAACTTAATTGAAACTGAAAATCATCCAAAATAAAGACAATGTTGAAAAGTTAATTGAGGGTCAAAATAATTTACAAAAATCAAAGCATAAACAACTCAATAAATCAAAAATTTGTAAATTTAGAATACCAATTTTCTTATAAATTATAAATATTAAATGAAAAACAAATAAAAGATGTTTAAAATATTAAAACATCTAAGAATGAACATGGTATGACTATAGAAAAATTAGATCTCATCATAAAAAAAAGTGTGGATGTTAAACAAAATAAAATAAATGATCCATATATTTATCAAGCAGAGAATTTACCTCAAATCTACAGCTTGGAAGAAACTATCTTCAACAGACCAATGAGAGAGATTGATGATCAAATGATACAGCCAATTATAAATAAACCAAATGAAATAAGTAATAAAAATAACAATGTTCCAATAAATACTATTAGCCAATTCATGGCACTTAAAATATTCAAAAGCTTTACAAATGAGACTCCAATTAAAATCTGAATTTATGCTTCTCAGGCAACTATAACCTGCCAGAAGGGGAAAAAATTGACAGTGTCTTACAGTTATTTACAAGGTGAGGTGCTATCATGGGTAGGAGTCATTATTGTAAACACCATACACTTTTGATGAATATCAAGCTTTACTAATAAAAAATTATTGAAATAAGGATCGACAGGAAGCATTATTGTAATCCACAACTCCAAAAAAAAAAAATATAGAAATATCCCTGGAGAAACCTTAACCAAATTTTTTAGATGTCAAGTGGCCAAATTGAAAAGTTAAAATAATTACTATATAAATAAAAGTCAAATAATAAGAATCGTGAAACATAATCTCCCATTAAAAATAGAACAATCTTTACTCTGCATTAATGCACAGAGCATCGAACAAGTTGCAGATCTATTAAACAACATTGGCATAAACAATCACAATAAGATAAATAAAATTCCCCAAAAAAGAAAAGAAGAAATATCAATCAATGCTACAAACTACAAAAAAAGAAAAAAATAATAATGATACCCATCATTTGAAGGGAAAGTCAAATCAAATTGACAACAGCAACAATAGAAAAACAAATACTAAACATTAGAGAATAACAACCTTATTATAAATACTTCTGGAACCCTACAAAAACCATCAAAATCTGGGTGTAATAAAATTAGATCTAAAACTACACTTAAAATAAACTAAAATGGTACTTGAGACAATTCCTCATCTCAAGGAATCATATTAAAGACGAGGAACAAAAGTAAAACAGTAACTAGGGAAATCATTAACTTAATATGCTCATGGGAAGATTAAACACCTAATTATGCTTTACAAAGTTGCCACATGATAAAAATATTGTTTGAGGATTTACTAGTTAAGGTTTTGTTAGACAATGCTCGCAAAATATCACTAATTTCTCATACATTTTATAATAAAGTTTTAAATAATATTTATTATTATTTTATATAAAGCACAGATAGTTGAAATTAAATTGAAAGGCTGCAAACCTTTTGCTTTGTTTATTATAATTTCAACTAACTATCTGCGCTTTATAGAAAATATTATTTACATACATTACTGCAAGTTATAACATCTAAAAACTACTGCGTAGTAAATCATAGGATTTCATGCTGTATGTTTGTAATTTAGACTCAGTGAGTTAAATGTGAAGATATTTAAAGCTTCACACTTTCAAGCCTAAATACTTCAGACTGGCTTAGATATATAGAAAGACAAGTAAAGAAGAGGGTGGATCACCCTTTTCTTGTAAAATTTTCTGTCTTGTGTTTATGGTTTAATCGTTATTCAGACAGCCATCATAACATCTGATTGGTAGTCAGATAAGTATTGTAATAAGCATGAAAAGTTTGCAGCCTTTCAATTTAATTTCAATAAAGTTGTAAATAAAAATCCAAACATTAAGATGCTACCACTCAGGTCAGTACAGATTACCAAGGCTAACAATAGAAAAGCCAAACTATTAATGATCAGCCAAACAGTTATCTATCACATTTTAGGGCAGCCTTCCTACATATGAACCAATGTATGATTGATTTCCCTTAATCAGGGTAGGTGATGAGGTTTTAAAGATATTTCCCTGAAATTGATTGTATCACCCATACAATGCCTGAATACTAAAGCCTTACGAGGAAAAACAGATTAATTTTCTCACACAATTAATTCTCTAATAGGTGTAAGATCAGATTATATCCAGTTAAAATAAGAATGAAAAGAAAGTATCAACAAAGAAAAAAAAATTTTTTTAAGCAACCACACTTAAAAGAAATTTGTGTGTGTGTGTGTAAACTGCTGGGATCAATTGACGAAGGTACTTCACATAAAATGCTAAAATACGAGTAACAGAGTAACTTAGGACTGATCAAATCAATGAATTCTCCACTCAGATAGAAATGGATACTCAGCTGTTTTGAGTAATATTAAAACAAATCTAATAAGCCTCACATAAGAGCAGGATTAATGCTACTAAAGACATACAAATGTATATGAAAATCTACAGAAGATACATAATAATTATCAGATCTTTAACAAATCCCATCATGCCAATATATACATTAAACCAACAATTTAAGAATAGACTGAAAGAAAAATTTAACCCGAATTAACAACAAATCTAAAGATCACTAAATACACCAACTACAAAAGATAAACATGAATTCCAATAAAAAAAAATCACTTTCTTATACATAAATAAAATCATGAGAATTAAAATATATATATATATTATATTTATTTTACTCTCTTAAGTGAAGGGGAAATGTAAGAATACATTAAACCTACCATACAAAAAGCATCACAAATGCATCCATCTTAAAAACCATTTCAACCAACAAACATCAAAAACATATTATTAATTATATACTCATAATTTTGTGTAAATTTGTCATTTAAAGTTCTATTTTTAACAATATTGACTTATAAATAGTCAAACTTCAAACACAAGCAAGTAATTAATTAAAAATCAAAAGAAAAAAAATAATAATTAAACTATAGTATTTGTTAATCCATTACATAAACCATTCAGATATTCAAATGACATCATAATTGAAATAAAAAAATGTGAATTCAAAATTGACTAAAAATAATATACATAAAACCAGGTGAAACAGCTCGCTCAGCGAAAAAGATATAAATGAAGAAAAATGAAAGATTTTTCTTTTTCAAAAAATAAAAGGGATATTGGAAAATAACATTAGTTATTGAATACACATTTTAGTAAAATCTAAATTCGAGCCCACTATTCAAAACCATAGAACTATTGGAATATCATATCCCCCAAAGGACAAGATAATAACAGTAAGGAGAAAAATGTGTGCATCAATATATGAACTAAATATTTTGTAAAAAGTTACTTTACAAACCATGGAAATATTTTATTCATGATAATAGCGACTTTTAGCATTAAGAATAAAAAATCATCTCAAACTTAATTAGAAACTTTTTCCAATAATTAAAAATCTGCTATTAATTCTTAATAAAACCAAAAACTTAAAGTAAATTTATGTTACATAGCTATATCTGGCTAAAAGAGAGAAAACATTGTTCACCATAACACCATAATGTTACATCTGAGTTTTAAAGGAAATCAGCATCAACCCATTCATGCTGAATATAGCACCAAAATATATTGCAATAAACTGAGGAAAATTCTTACAATGAAAACTGTAAATAAAAGAAATGGCCAGTCTTTCATGAGGTGTCCATATAACTGACAAAAGAAACATAGAGGGGGACTCCCCCACGGAGAATAATGGTGAGAGGGGAACCAAGAAATTCAATTAGACCAGGAATGTTTAGAAGTGAGATCCCCTTGCCCAGCACTATCCAAAAGTCTGCCATGTTGGAAAAAACCTCAGCCCCTCCACATTTAATGGATTGGTACTGAAATGCAGAGATGGTTCCAAAAGGAGCCAAGCTCCCTGTAAATCGTTGGCTCTTTTGAAATTGATACCAGTTCTTGATATAACCTCAATAAAACTTGATCGATGGAGACCAGGCAGTGGAGATTGAGGCTTCTAAAGTTGTGTGAAAAGCCTCCTTAGCAATAGTTATTGAAATGCACAACCATATACCTGTCATTAAGATGGAAAAGGACCTTGTATACCAAGCTCCAAAGGCTGTGGGTAGTGAATAGTTCAAATAATGACTGAACTGAAAATCTAAACAGCCAGATGTCATCATCAGTGATGGACAGGATCACAGTTCTGTCATCTTTGTATATTTGAAAAGATTTCGTGAGGAGAGCCGGGACCAACTGAAGCTTTCACTGATCAGAGTAATCGAGAGATCACACTGGCTCTTGTTAGCTCCATGAAAATTTATTATCACTGATATCTCTCACAAGACCCACAATTTCAATTGCTCTGCCAAATAATCCATGGTTTGAGATAGAATGGGTAATGGCCCCACCCTGAACCACAGGCATCTTGGGTCTTGACACTACAGGGTTCAAGGTGTCCTTGTGGAAATATGTATAGAAGAGTTTTGGTTACTAGTTTTAGAACATAGTTTGGCCCCCTTGGGAGCATGCGCAGGATTGGATGCAACTTTGGGAAATTTTTCATCACAATTGTCCTTGAAATAGCTGCTGAAAGTTCATGGGTTATCATAGGGTTTATTCATTGGGTTGTTCAGGTGTTTCCCTTGATTCGTAGGAATTGGGGAGATCAAAAATATTAGATTTAGAAATTATTGGTGAAAAATCAAGTATATACGAGACATCTTTTTTAGAGAAATATTGAATGCATTTATCAGCTGTCAGGAGGTCAGCATCATCAGTCCTGCTTTGCAATTCATCCTGTTATGGTTTTTAGCATTATTGGAAAATTTTTTATTTTTTAATGATACCACTTCTGCTTGTTTTTTTTTTGGGTCATAACTTTTTCCGCAGACTCCAGAAAAATTTGGTTCTTTGTCAGGGAAGTAGGCAAGGCCAGAATGTGTATTGTTCAAAAGCGACCCAGAGTTCGAATCACTTTTCTGACCCATTTTTCCCTGCTGCCAAGTTTTCTTGCATATCGGCACTTCCAGAATCGGGTTTTCACTGCACAAATAGTTATAAGTTGAAGAAGGAAATTATTTTAACAAGTTAATGAAATAAAATATAGAAAGTATAAATTTTTGTCACTATTTTTAAAATATATGATGGCAAAAGTAGATAAGGTAAATTTCTTAATTAAATAGAATCTATTAAGAAAAGGAATTTATAAAATATTTTTTTAAATAGATAAAATAATAGATAATGGAAAATTTAAAACAATGGACATTATTCACTACTAATGAATAGATTAAAATATAATTGGAAAAAGGGTATAAATAAATAATTTTTCTTTTGTTCTCTCTCTTATGCCTGCTGTAGCTCTTACTGAAGAATTAGTTTTATATTAAGAATTTTTGCTGGAAGAAGTTGGCAGAAAAATTTTACAACATTGGGAAATCTTGCTCGCTGTACTTACTTCAAGCCATAGTCTATTTGTTCAGCATATATATAATCCAGTAATGTGTTGCTCTGTGAAGATGCGTGAATAATCTCTTTGCCTTCACTCTCCTGTTCGTTCCCAAGACCAAAGTCGTAACCATGTGAGCCAGCCAGAGAACTAAAGTGCCTGCTTTGTATTAATGGCCGATGTCTGCCTTGTATCAGTGAATATCTACCATCAAAACATGAAACAAATTTGAAGAATGGATAAGACTTGCTAAAAGCATCAAATGAACCCATCTTGACACACTCTTTCTAGTTACTGGTAATTATCACATAAATTAAAAACCTCTTTGTAATTTGCAAATTAAATTTAGATTTGTTTTTTATATATATTGGAAATTATATATGTGTCATGTCCATAATATTCTGTATATTTTTATTAATATTTTGATTGGTGTGGGTTTGATACTATAATGGCTATGATGACTCATTAATTTAAGTGAAAAATGCCTCACAAAACTTGATCGCTATTATACATCTATAATTAAGTATTTCATTTTATGTATGTTTTATTTTTAAAGAAAGAAAAGAGGAAAGCAAAATGCAAAAAGTTCAAATCCTCCCTTTTTAAAAAAACACTTTTAACTATTAAAGATTCTATTTAGTTTTTTTTTACATGAAAAGAAAAATCCCTACCAATATTTATTTTATTTTTTTAGTCAATGGACGGGTTACAAATGTATATTCCTATTTTTGAAAAACGTAAATAAAATAAGCGTTTGTATTTGTTCTATTTATAAAAAGAGTGTACAGTTATCTATATATATATTAAAGTTTTTCAATTACATATTGGTCCTGTGGGTAGATGGGTTAAACTATAACTAATCATTAAAATATCTGCCCTTTTTGTAAAAAAGATCTCCATTTTATAAAGGAAAAGTATAATTATTTTATAACGGATTTTTCTGTTTGGTTGGACTGTCAAAATGTTTTATATATACATATTTTTGCAAATGGTTTTTTTAAATTTAAAGGTCATATGACCATATTTGTATTATACTGCTTTGGGGGGGAGTGATCTGTGGGCGTCATGGCATGTGTTCAGCTCACTCTTTTACAAAATCTACATAGGCTAATATACCTGCTTCAGGATCACAATGAAGATTAATAAAATTGGATCTCTTTTCAGATATTCATACGTTTATGAATACATAACTGGATAAAAGCAATAAAACTCTGTTCCTGAATTCAGATCATGCAGTTAGTGAATGAATTCCATTTCTCTAACTCAGTTTAGAGACGGAGAGATATCCAGACATCATGTTAGCCTCTTGGTTTTGCCAACACATCTCGGGACTCATCCTAGCTCACAATATTCGATCACCTTAGGATACAATATTTTATTTAAAAAAAAACATCTGTAAAAAACATCTGTAAAATATTGAAATGTTTCTAACAAAACTAAAAATATCCGTTGGGATTACTAGTTAATTTTAATCATTAGAAGAGAGCTGTATTTTAAATGCATCCAAAATGTGTTTTAGTTAGTTTAACCATTCATTTCTTACCTTGTGCTCTCACCATACAGTCAATGAAATTATGTCTCTCTCTATAAATTGTGTAGCCTGACCATTGGCTAAAAATATTTTCTAAAATTATAATATAAATTTGTCTCTCTTTGTTCTCATGACAGAAATGGGGATTTTCCTACATATCTGTATATGGTTACAGGAAAAATAGCCCACAGCACCATTAATAAAACTTTGTGTAATTCTGCTAGTGTGTCAACCATTCATTATAATTAAAACTTCATAGTATTGTTTTGTTTATGTGATATATATGTAAACCTGCATCACTATATATTAAAAATTCCTTTTTGTGGTTGGTCTCTTCTCTTCCTGACCACCGAGCATACATTTAAAAATGAATTCTTGTGAGGTTGGGGAAGTTGCTTAGTAGTAATCTGGAGGAGTAGGTGAGGTTTCAACCCCCTCTACTTATGTCTCTTGATTAGGTTAAAGCAACTCTACTTTTCTTACCATCACAGTTTATACTCACACACTACATTGAAAAGTTTTTCTCCTGTCTTTCTTCATGCATTCCTAATTACAACTCATTTGTGCAGTTTTATGTTCACATAAATTACACTTTAAATGGTTTCCTCCTGTGTGTACTCTTTCATTCAGAATGAAACTCTGTTTTAGTAAGAGTTATTCACACAAACTACAGAGGAATAAAGGTTCTTTGCCCTGTATTTAATTTATCATGTGGTCTTTCATGCAAAATTAATTTTCTCTTTTGCAGTCCTATAATCACACAAATTACACTGAATAGGTTTTTCTTTTGTATGTGTACTTTCATGATTGTTAAATTAAACTGCTATCTTATTAAGGTTTTTCTCCTGTATGTGTTCTTCTATGGCGAATTAAACTCCCTTTACGAGCAGTCTTATATTCACAGGACGTACATTGAAATGGTTTTTCTCCTGTATGAATTCTTATATGCCGAATTAGACTCCCTTTCTGAGCAGTCCTATATTCACAGGAAGTACATTGAAATGGTTTTTCTCCTGTATGTGTTCGTTCATGCAGTATAAAATATTGAATTTTGTCAGTTTTATATTCACATACACTACATTGAAATGGTTTTTCTCCTCTATGACTTTTTACATGTAATTTCAAACTTCCCATTTGTGCAGTTTTATATTCACACAAATTACACTTTAGAGGTTTTCCTCCCACATGTGTTTTTTCATGCAATGTTAAATGCCCCTTTTGTGCACTTTTATAGTCACACACTTTACAACGGAATGGTTTTTCTCCTGTATGTGCCCTTTTATGCACAATTAGCACACCCTTTTGAGTACTCCTATAATCACATAAATTACACTGATATGGCTTTTCTTCTTTATGCGTTCTTTCATGCGTTATTAAGTTACTATTAACAGCAGTTTTATATTCACACATACTACATTGGAAAGGCTTTTCTCCTGTATGTGTTCTTTTGTGCAGAATTAAAGAGCTATTTCTAGTAGTCCTGTATTCACACAAGTCACACTGAAATGGGTTTTCTCCTATGTGTATTCTTTCATGGAGTGTCAAATTACTTTTAACTGCACTCTTATAGTCACATAAATTACATTGGAAAGGTTTTTCTCCTGTATGTGTTCTTTTATGCAAAATTAAATGTCCATTTTTAGTAGTCATATAGTCACACAAATTACATTTTAAAGATTTGTCACGTCTATGTGCTCTTTCATGTTGCCTTAAACACTTTTTCCCTGCAGTTGTAAATGTACACAAACTACATTGAAAAGGCTTTTCTCCTGTATGTATCATTTTATTTACTGATAAACTACATTTGAAAAGTTTTTCTTCTGTATGTGTTTGTTCATCCATTTTTCAACTTCCCTTTACAACAGTCACACAAATTACAATTAAAACATTATTCTCTTAGATGTGGACTTTCATGTAATGATAAACTAATCTTTATATTCCGACAAATTACATTGAAAAGGATTTTTCCCTTAAGTGTTGTTTATGCATTCTGTAAGTTCTCTTTCAGTTCAATACTCACACAAACTACACTGACCAAGTCTTCTTTCATGCATTCTTTAATTTTCATTTTTCATTAATATTCATACAAACTACTTAGAAAAAGTTTTTATCTATATGTCTCAATTTTCTTTACATGCAGTCTTCAGTTCACACCAAATAGATTGAAAAGATTTTTCTTGTCTTTATTTTCATATTCAATTTCAAATCAACACAAATTACATTGAAAAGATTTTTCTCTTCGTGTTTGTTCCTTCATGTTTTCTGAGATTCTTCATAAAAACTTGCATTCGCATGAAGTGCAATGAAAAACTTTTTATATTATTTTCCCACAATTTTAATTTATCAAAAGCCATAAGGATGTAATTATTTATCTTTCCTTAACGCTTTTTATCTTCTATATGGCTTCTTTCAATATTTCTTATTCTTACAGAGATTTGCTTCTCATGTTTTGCCAGTTCTTTTAATCACAAAAATTAACAGATTTTCCATTTGTCCATACAATATATTCATACAAAGTTTTTTGTGTGTAACATTCCAAATAGTGATAAAATGACTAAACAAATATTTTATGGCTTATATAATTGTAAATATTTCATTGAACATGTTTTTAATCAGGAACGTTATTTTGTATTGACACTTTGTCAACTTTTAGGGAAGTACTTTTATATATCCATTAAATATATTCTCATTTTAAATATTTGTTTAAATATGTTATAATCAATTGTCTTTATCTGACTGAGAAGATAATAATAAACAGATATGAACTGTTACTGTTTTTTTAAAGTTTTGTGTTACTTTTTCACTTACAATTTTTTGTCAAAAAATACTTTATTGACTACAAGTGTTACAATCCTTATATGAATATCAAGACTTGATTAATTTCATGATCAATTTCAATGATATACTGCTCTTTTTAGCAAATATTCTCTTTTTCCATGTCTTAGACCTAAACAAAACAGAAAAAATATTAATCACATATGAATATGTCATAAATGACAAATAAAGAGTTTGTTTACTAAGGTAGTATAAAATAATTTTCATTAAAACATTTTTCAAATAGGTAACTCATTTAAGCTTTTTCTTATCAGATGACACATTTAATATTTATACTGTTCCAAAGCTAAAATGTTTCTAGTTACTAACACCACAGAAAATCTGAACATTTAAGTTCTTTTATATTTATGTCAAGAATTATTATTTCAAATCAAATTATTCTTGCTATAAATAAACTAAAATAAAAATTCCAAACAATCACATTGTATAGACTTATGAACTATAAACAAAAATATCAATCTAACATTAAAAAGAACTCTGTATGAATATTCATAGTGGCATAAGTCTGCATTTCTCAACTTGAGATCCACATATCATTAATTACATGACCAATTTCAGAGAAATAAAGTATTTATTTACAGAAGGTTAAGAGCAATTACTAAAATTGCAAATTTCATTCCCACTCTATTTTGTGACTATCTTTCTAAGAACACAGCCACCAAATTTCATAAAATAAATATAGACATAAATATATAAAACACACACAAAAAAAAAAAAATATAAAAAGAATAAATTTAAAAGTATAACTTATTACTGTGTTTATTTTTCCAATCATCTCTTTGATATATGGTAATTATCACTCATTGGTTTTCATTAACAAAACTCAAAAATGGGTAAGATAAACTTTACGTATACATATATAGAGACAGACCAAAATTCAAGCTCTATTTTTACATAAGTGAAGAAAATAATATTCATTATAATTATAATTATAAGTGAAGAAACTAATATTCTATGAATTACATATATAATATGCTGAATTATATAAATTTAATATGAACAAATTATTAGTTTGTTTGATTATAAAAACAAATTCATTAAATAAGATATTCAATCTCATGAATATGGCTGAAATATTTGTATTAGGTCCTTTTGTAAATAACATTGTGATCTGCTTATTAATTAACAAAAGTGTAAGAAAAGAATGATTAATATTTAAAATAATATTTAAAAAAAAAAAATTCTAAAAGTTAATATTTAAAACAATATGTTCTTTCTAAATGTGTATAAAATTATAACATAGGGCAGTTATAAGATTCTATAACTACTTTAATGTTCATGGATAGCAGTAACATATGTAGATACAATTAAATTATTACATACTCTATGTTAAAACAATATTTGATAAAAGATTAAATATCCTATAGACACAAGATGAAATTTACTATTTCTTCCATAACATTATATATAAAATAAAAATGTTTTTAAATTTATTATTTTTGGAGGACTTTATATAGTGGAATGATTTCAGCCAATCTGTTGTCATTCTATGACTACAAACAGTTTGAGAAACTCTAAATTAGTGGACACAAATTTCAAATAAACACATCAAAAACTCATTCAATAATGATAATTAATTCTACATCATTACTGCCTTCAACAAATCAAATAAGTAATGATAGAAATTAAAATATCCTTGCCTATTTTTGTATTTTTCTCAAATAGATCTCATAACTTCCAATCGCTTCCCTCTTCATTATAGCTTTTTTCATTTTAAACCAGATTTCCAATCAGTTCCCTCTCCACAATAGCTTTTTCCATTTTAAGACAACTTATTCACATTGTTTTTTAAACTTATTCTCACAATTTCCTAATCTTAATAGTTTACTTATTAAAACCACAGTCTAAAATAATGTATTTAATATTTTCTACTTTGTATTTATATGCTCTACATTTTCCATCTTTCACCTCACCTTATGTATTAAAATGCTTAGCTAATTATCAAACAGTGCAGTTTTTATAAACCAAAGAATATTCAAAAAAACATTATCATCAAAAATAATAAATTTAAGTGTAAATAATTAATGGAAAACCTTTACTTAATTACTGTCTTGACTATTACTGTTCAACATTTGGTTTACAGTTTGATAAATAATATCAATTTTTATCCCCTAGAAAGTCAATTAATAAAAAATTTCCCTTTATATACATGTGTGCCACATACTTATTTATTAATAGCAGTCTAATGTTGACATTATCATTTGTCACAAATAAAAAAAACACAAGAAAAAAATCACATGAAAATCCTTCAAAAATAAAGAATTTAAAGTGTTAAATGATGTTTTGTATTGTAACATCATTCCCAGTAATAGGTGTGAATGGGTTATATCTAATAATATAAATTCCATATAATCTGCATTGAATAAATTCTAGAACCAACTTTTTGAAACACCAGTTAGTTTGTTAAAGAAGACCCTATTCCACATACTTGCAAATCATCTTTCATCTATATAAGAATACTAAGAAGTAACAATAGTAACAGAAAAAACAATATTTATATAAGAATGTTTCTTACAAAAATGTAATTATCAACATTTACAGTAATTTTAAAAAATTAAAAATTGAAATTGTCAAAATCTAAACATACTCTTTATCCACCTTACAAACAGAACACAAAAAAATTTAAGGCAAACATTATATCATGCAGAAATAATAAAAAGTCATATTGAATACTCTATCTCAATTTTATATCTAAATAAACTCCCATTATAATTAGTATAATATATTGAACAGGGCGGGATAGAATCACTATGATTATATTAAATCTCGATCCACTCCAGCTGCACTCTTTCCACGCAGCACAAGGGCCCCTTAGGTGAAAAGTATAATACCCAAAGATACGTATAACCAGACCGAGACTATACAAGACATAACCTGCAGCCACATTTCCAGGCTACAGAACTTCTCAACTGGTAAATTCAAACCCCTGCCAACCAAAGCATTTCTATTTGCTTTGAGAAAAAGGACCTCAGGTGCCAGTTAATCACAAGATATAATTAGCATGCCTGGCTGACAGGTAAACAAATTTAGTGCCTGATTTGTCCGCTAGCTCTATTTAATTATAAGAAAGAAAATATAATAGACCACTTAACAAAAGACTGGCTATTAGTGGTATCATTATTTAAAAAAAAAAAAACTGACCAAAAGTAAATTATTCCAAGGTATTTTTTTAAAAAAACTTAATACTAAAATATTATAACAAAAACATTATACATTTGTTTTAATCACACTCTTAATAAAATAGATAATAATAAAGATTGATTAAATTACATATAATCTGAATATGCACACACACTTAAAATATAATTCGTTACCTACAGGAACGCTTTGCACATATCAATTAAATATTTTATGAAAGATTGAATATGCACACACATACTAGAGTTTATGATACTTATAGGAAACATTTAGAGAATACACTTAAAGCTAATTATAGGGAACACTCAAAGATTGCTATTGCTTTCAAAGTTTAACAGTCTTGTATACGAATATTATCAGTCTATGAATGGGATATGAAATTGATAATTACCTAGAATTTTGGTCACTTTGTGCTTCCAAAGATATGGTTTCTTGCTCTCTCCTACTGTATGGATTTGTTTAATGGTTATAGCTCCTGGTTGATTTCTATGTTCATGAAGATAGACATTTCCTACTGCTCAGATCATTATATGGGCATGACTCAGATGGTGGGTTTCTGATATTCTGGAAGCTAACCACATACTCCAGTAACTGCTTAGCACTGCATGTTAATAATATGATCACGATTTTAAAGACTTCTTTTTTTATCGCAGATCACCAAAAGACAAAATGCTGCGTCATTTATTAGTATAAGTTTACTAGTTAAAAAAAAAAGCAATTAGAGGGGGGAGAAATTTAACTAAATTAAAAGTCAAAATTAGAGCTCTCTCTTTTCGTGAATTTTATGTGACAAAAATAAAAAATATGTGTGTGTAAAAGTGAAGTTGGGTTAATATATAGAAGGAAGGCATATAATATAAACTTAAACTTTCTCAAAGATTGCTTGAACTGAGAAATAAAGAAATGAGAACAATTATAAAATGCTGTAAATAAAAACAATGGGAAATAATTACGATATCTTATCCAAAACTAGAATATGCAGATCAAAATACAATAGGGATGTAATTCATAAAATTAATTAAAATAGATGGAAGCAATAATCGGAGGAACAATAAGGACTAACATAAAAGAACTGAAAATCTATTATTTTCACATTCTGCCTGTTGAGACTCTTAATTGATGAGCAATTAGCAATCATGAGATTTTTACTTCAATCATTTCTTGATAAATAATTCCATAATATTTTTGTTTAAAATCCTTTAATTACTTATAAATTATTTTATATTAACATTTTACTTTTATAAAACTCACGAACATGTAATGCTGTTCATTAGCGGTACAATATATTAGTATTGTATATCAATGTTAATCCAAAAACCAATAAAGGTAAAATAATTTGCAAAATGTAAAATATTTCATATATCTATAAATATGAAATAAATCATACCAACAGGATTTGTTATATTTGTTGTCCTCCTTTTATCTTCTAAATAACTCTCATGTCTGTACCAAAAATGAAAAATGAACTATTGACTCTGATTCACTGGACTAGATTAATTTTCAATAAGATTAGATATTAAATCAAATATATAAACATCAAGGAGTTTTTGTTAATTGAAAATAATCCACAATTCCTCTTAGAAGAAAACTAATTTACTGGAAAAAATTAATATTATGTCAAATATAAGCAGCAAGACATTATTCCTCTAAGAAACATTAAAAAAAATAAAAATACATTATTTATGACTACTCCATATGTTTCTCTTATTGTAGGTGTTATTACTATGTGATATTCATATGGTAAACAAACATAGGCTATTCAGAAATATGCATAAGTTATCATGATGAATTTATTGACTTTACTTGTCAATCTTTTTCTTTTCAGAACTTGAAAGCAAGATAAATGTGGATGTGAATGATCTTTTTTTAGATATTTATAATCATGACAGACAAAAGTAAATCATAGTCTTGAGTCCCAAGAGGCTATAAAATTATCACTCAATGACAGCAGCTGACAGTGCTATGACTGCTAATGGTAATCCTAGGATAAACTCGATGACAATCTTTAATTTAGATACCTACAACTGCAGATCATTTGAATGAATTGAAAAAACTATCTAATTGTAAACAGGCCATTTGTTGGGCATTGTAAAGACAGAAGATGAGTCAATTGATTTAAAAAGTTGACATGTATTTTACTACTAATGTATAAATACAAAACCACAAATGAAATTATTATACATAAACAGTGGAAAAATATTCTGAAGATTGGTAGTAGATCGAGTTCAGAAGTTATATTAATTAATCAATTTAATGGAAAGTAGCAAATGTTAATAATTCAAGTTTATATCCTAATAAGTTCTCATTGTGAGGACAAAGTAGAAAATTTTTATATACATATATAAAATGCTTTTGACCAGATCAAACATTTTAAAACTGTTATGTGAAACATTAATGCTTCAACTGGTAAGCAGCTGAATGATGACTGTGTAGAGAATAAATTTGATTATAATGACAGGAATGAAAGAAAATAGAGTTGAAAAGAAAACTATACTTTATAAATTCTTTTTAAAAACATCCTTTAAAAAAATGGGCATGAAAATATACAAATTAAGGTATAGCTGAATTGGATCATATTCTGGCCAAACATAAGTACATATTTCAATGTAACAATCTTCTCAATAGATTTAACACAAGAAATTTCTCTCAATTAGTGACAGGTATATATATCAATGCAGAACTAGACAGATTAAAATTTGATATTCCTAACTTAAACCCTGCAATTAATTTAAATTGAAACTTGGAAATGAATTCAAAATATTGTCAGACTTTAATAATGAGTCAAATTGGACTGGAATCAATAAAGATCTGCAAAACAGAGGGATTATAGAAAAAAGAAGCAATTTATTAATAGTATGGTACAGAAAACAATGCAAAATAAAATGAAATAACATGAAAGATTTTTAAAATAAGCTAGTAAAAAATGAATATTTAGAGTTTTATAAAATGATACAAGAAAAGAATTAATAACCAGCAAGCATCACATGATAACATCTCCAATACTAGCACATAATTGTTTATAAACAAAGCAAAGCAAAACTCCATATAGTAGTGCCACCTGTGCTAAACAGAGTAATCAATGGATGCCAGAAGGCTTGTGCATAAAATCCCTATCTAATGCCTACTCATCCAATATCCCCAGACTAGTTTCTGGCAGTCTGGGGATATTGGATGAGTAGGCATTAGATAGGGATTTTATGCACAAGCCTTCTGGCGTCCATTGATTACTCTGTTTAGCACAGGTGGCACTACTATATGGAGTTTTGCTTTGCTTTTAAAAGAATTAATACTGAGATAAAAAGGTATACTTGGCAAATAAAGATATAAAAAAGAATAAGTCCAAAAAATGTAAAACATATGAATAATACAAAAAAAATGTTTCAGCAACAAAAATAAATGGATTATTATTACAAAAAGGAATATCATCAGAAAGTGTTGTTTAAAAAAAACAAGAACCCCCTACATTTTGGGAATTGTGAAGTATTTGAAATATGCATCTAAATCTATTAAGGAAAACTTCCAGAAAATGATGCAATTTCTACTTTTTGATATTTTAAAACGGAAACATAAATTTTTTTTAACAAAGTTCATTATTAAACGTCTAAATGATAAAGAGATAACAGATGACTGTAAGAATGTACTAATTATCAATTAAAAAAGATGACAATTGGTGGTCAAGAGGTCAGCGATGGCTGCTTTACAAGCAGTTGTCCAGGGTTAGTGGGTTCGCTTCCCAGCTGATGCTAAGACACATGAGAAAAAAAAAAGATGATAGAAAAAAAATAAACCTACCAGTCTTTTATCATTTATATACTAAATCTTTACCAAATAATAACTATTAATCTAAAGTGAACTTTGACTTTAAAAGAATCAGAAGTAAAAGGCAGATTTAAAATGCATTTCATACTATAAGCATTTACATCACCAGTAAAGCTTTGAATTATCAACATTTAGAAAAAAAAATTATATTCTGAGGAATATTCATGAAAATGCAACACTAATAATTTTATTAGTTGGTGGTATAAAAAACTTTGATATTAAAGAAGGTATGTAAGATGGTTCCTTATCTCAAAAACATTTTTTATTCATCAAGTATTTATGGAGTAAAATAGGAAGTTAAAAGAGTAAAAATGTAAAAGTTATTTAAGTTATCTACATTTTGAATAAGATGTGACTGGTTTTGAAAATAATGCTTCAGATCTTTAGGAAAAGTTACAAGTATTATCAGATGAGAATAGAAAAATGACAAAATAAATGTAAAAAGGCTGAAGTAATGTTGAATGGATTTTCTCAGAAGAGAATGATTGATAAACATACATTTGAAAGTGTTATTTATAAATACTTTGATCAGATAATACAGATTGAATCATAACAGTTAAAATCAATCCCAAACTTAAACTTGGATGCCTATGCATTTGAAAAAAGATTTTTAATGAGTTTTATCATTTCTTATTTATGGATCAAAAACTTAAATACTTATCATAAAAGAAATAGAAAAAATTGACACTATTCATCAAAATAAGAACATGAATATTAGATGCACAAGAAAAGATTGAAAACAAAATATATGAGAGACAGAACAAAGTTATTACAAATGTTTCTCAAAGAATTAAAAGACTCAAATAAAGCTAAGCTAATATATTGCTAGAAAATGTAGGTAATAATAGATGGACAGTTGAAGTTTGAAATTGGATTCTAACAGTTGGAAAAGATCTTGAAATTAACATGAAAAAGGAATGAAAAAATAAGAATGACTGCTGGTATAATGTGGAAATGAAAGGTTATCATTCAAAGAGACTGGATTAAACTTAGAAAGATCTTTATCTTACAGTGAACCAAAAATGTTTGAAAATGATGTTAATAAATAAAACTCAAATAAATGCTATAATAAAAATAGTATTTTTAGATCACAGAAAGATATTTATTATTTTATTATGTTAAATCTAAAAAAGTATAAGTAATTTGGACTGATGTAGTGATAGGAAAGTCTAAAAATAATGAAGGATTTTTCATAAATAGTGAATAATATTTGAAAATGATGATAATGAATAAAACTACAATAAGTGCTACCGAATCAACAGAATTTTTAGAACACAGATATTTATTTGTTCATGATGTTAAACCTAAAATAAAATAGTTTGAACAGACATAAAGATAAAAAAAAGTGTATAATTAATGAAACAGACTCAAATAGCCTTCAGTAATAATGCACTTAAAAACGTTCCCATTTAAATGTATAATATTGTTTTTGGTTAATTTAAATAAAATGGTTGATTTTGACAAAGATGCTCAGAATCAAAAATACATTAAGGTAGTATTTAGTTTTCTCAATATTTTCTACAAGTAAGTAGGAGTATTAGTATTGCCTTTAAATTACTACAAGGTGATGAAAAATTAGAACCATTTTCAGATATTGTTTCAAAGAAATGACCTTTCAAACTGCCTATGAAGATGACTGATTTTCCCCTCAATTATTTTATCCTGCAGAGATTATTTAGCTTTTGTCACTCGGTGGCATATAATAAATGACATAAAAATTGTGGTAAACAATGCAGCTGAGATTTACCAATGATTCAATTAATTTAAAATAATACCAATAATTGTTTACTTAAATAAATATATATTTCTCTGCATAAGTTTCCTCAGAAAAACGTGTTATGTATCATTACCTTGTGCATTTTGAACTTTAACATAAATTGAATTAATGGAATTTATTTTAAAAAAGACCTTTAATTAGACAAGATAGTCATTTGGCTTTAACACAGATGAAAAATGTGTTAACTCAAAAACCATTCATATGACGAGAGATAGGATTTCTTCAGCATTTGGCAAAGTAAAAAATGAAATGAAAATTGCTTTAGCAGTTGCAAGATTTAACACCATATCACCTTTTTTAAATGTAAAATAAAGATGGTAATTGTTTTTTACATATCATTTATGAATTAAATAAAAAATATTAACTTAAAAATGAAGTTAAAAAAGAGAAGTTATAAATAAATATAATAAAAATAAGCTAAACGTTTTCGAGGATCCATTTTTAAGTTAATATTTTTTATTTATATTTTACGGGAAGTAATTTATTTTATTTATGAATTAAGTAAATAAAGCTAATAAAATATGAATTGTATATTTAAATTGAAAAATATATTCTAAACAGAATTATGCATTGAATATTCTATCAGCTTTTACATAAATACCTCAAGTAATAGTGTGTGATAGGTGCACTGATGGTACAAGTATTTAAAATTATGTATAAATAAAGTTTTAATTAAACTATGTAAAATGTACTGACAGTACTGCTATTTTTTTCTTCAAAAAGATTACTTTTAAAAAACATATTATAAAATTTAAAGATAAATTATGTAAATCAGCATAGCTAACAAAAAGATGTTGAGATTTTTAGGGCGCATAAGTACTTACAGTCAAGAGAAGGAAATTACTTCCAAGAGTAAAACAATAGACTCTTGAAAGAAAGAAAAGGTAATGCTGAATGAAAGTAATTTTAATAAATTGCTTACAGTTGAAGTTCAGATGGAAAGAAATTGGCAAATACTTTAATAAAAAGAGTAAACAAACCATTAGAAGATTAATGAATAAAATATTATCACATCATAAATATACTCTATTAAAATTTGGAAATGAGATTAATTATAGTAAATTAATTTTATTGTATTTTTATATTGGTATAATAATGCCTCAGCAAAGAAAAATAAACTTGCTCATATATATTATGTAATTTATTTTTGCTGACACAGTTGGAATTAAGTATTCCCATGAACCCAGTAGATGGTGCAGATGAGAATTTTAAGAACTAACATACTATCTTAAATTAAAGAAGAAAAATGGAATGTTTATGTGAAAATAGTGAAAAAGATAAATGGTACTTAAAACATGCAAGAAAGGTCACCCTTCACTATGGCATATATATGTGGAACATATAAACCATTATATAAAGATCTGTAAAATTAAAGATATGTATAAAGTTTCAACACTCTTGTTTTTTGCAAATAGCAATGTTCTACAGATTGCTAAGCAGTTATCTGATCCAAACATTCCAGAACATGTCACATATAGAGAACTAATAAAAAATCTGAGTACATATTTTGAACCGGCAGTAATGAAAAGGATAGATTGTTTGCATTTTCAGAGAAGAAAATAATTACTGTAGAGTTATAAAGATTAATATATGGAATTGCCCAAATTGGCCAGACAATGTGGATTTATGGCAGACTTAAAGGACATATTCCTGGATCAGCTACTATATGGGGCTGTTGGACCACAATCTTAGAAAAATTCTACTCTGTGAAATAGATATAATATACAGAACAGTTATCACAAAATGAATAACATATAAGATAACAATTGAACATCAGAATGTTAAATAATAACAAATGAATAAAAACATACCACAAACGAATGTCAGGCTAAGATCATCAAAAATATTCTTAAGAAATATATTAATCTACTATAGCTGTGAAATTGTGGGGTACACAATAAGGATATGCATATTTAAGGATAAAAGGATGCTTGACTTGCATTTATAGAAAAAATGAAAATAAAAAAGACAAACCATGCCTGGATTTTAAATCAGGGAAGGTGGAGCTTGTAAAAAAATTGAGATAAAGACATGAAGCAACTCAAATAATAGCTAAACTACACTGAATATAACCATTTGTAGAATTAAAGTCAATATAGAAGTTGATACCATCAAACTATTACAAGGAGAGAGTGAAAATGGATAAGACAAAATGGGTAGGCCAAGATGCGAATGAAAACAGAATACAAATTTGCGGAAAAGTTTTTATTCTAGTGAAAGTAAATCAAAAAGTAATAGTTTTGTCACTCTTTATTGAAAAGAGATACCAGTCCACTGATTAAAGCAAAACTAGTTCTGTCCATTAGGAATCTATTTTAAAATAATTAAGATGGTCAAATTAAAAACAAAAGTTAGAATACTAAGTTTCCTCAGTTGTTTAAACATGAAATAAATGAATTAAGAATGAGCACATTAGACATGGAATTAGCTAAACATGCACAACTTATCATCTGTGGAAAACTCATCATAGGCTACTACTGTGATTGTAATCATAGGATAGGATGGGATTATTTGTCTGTCCAAAGACTATTGAATTAACTTAAATACATAATTAAAGGTGCTTAATCCATGCCAAGTGTACACAAAGTGTTAGCATCTTTACAAAAAGCTTCATTCTCCACAAAAATAGATTTAAGTTCTGTGTTCCATCAGATACTGGTTACAAAAAAAAAACAGAATTGTTGCCATTAAGAACCCTTGTTAGTCTGTTTAATTGCAGTAATCAAGTGAAGATGGACATTTAATTGCAGTAATCAAATGAAGATGGACATATTATTGCAAAACATAAGGGAATTATTCCTTATTTAGACAATACAGTAATTACTGTTCAGTTGAAAAAAAGCTTGAAAACTAAGTTATGGAAGTGGGCTCGATGCTACATAAAGTGGCAGCTAGATTAAATGCTGTCAAGTGCATTTGGGCATGTTTAGAAATAAAATATTTAGGACATATGATAAGTAAGCATGGAAAGCATCCCAAACCCTGAGAAAGTGATGACCATAAAAGAAGCGATCATTTCCAAAGTATGTAGAACAACTTACAAGCTTTTCTGGGATTGTTGAATTTCTAGAAAATATCTTACAGGATTAATCACATGTATTAACAACACTGTATGAGTTATTGCATAAAGAAAAACACAGGAAATGGAATAATGATCACAATATAGCATTCCAGAAAGCCAAGGATTTATTGATGTCAGAGTAACTCTTAGTGATACAACAGATATTTCAGATTGTGAAGTGGAGCTGCCATCTCATACAAGTATGGTGAAGGCAAATATCCAATCACTTATGCCTACAGAACTTTATCATTAAAAATACAGTCAATTAGACAAGAAAGCTCTGGCTATAATATTTTCAATAAAGAAATTCCATCAATATATATATGGACAATTTACCGTATGTATGGAATATAATCCTTTATTTGGAATTTTTGGAAAAATAAAAAATGCTGAATATGCAAGCCAGAGACTTTTAAAGTGAACTAATATATTAACAGCCTATGACTAAATTAGTTTACAAACTGGAAAAACAATTTTGCATATGAATGCATTATCATGACTACCTCTGAGAGACAGAACTCAACAGAATTTGACAGAACTAGACATGTTGGATGCAATAAACAGAATCCAATCCAAAATGGAAAGTCAAAATGTCAACCAAGTTTCATTGCTATGGCAATTTGAAATGTTTGTCAAACTGTAATGGCTGTACCCTGATGATTAATCAAGTGCTCATATCAGCAAAAGAATGGAGACAAGTATAAAAGTTGTTACATAATGACATTCTGAAGTAAGACAGATAAAAATGGTTCCACATCCATATGTGTAGTGGCCTGAAATAAATGCTGAAATTAAATAGAAAGTAAAAACTTGTGATTATCGCTAATCTATACTATAAACCACAGATAGAGGCTGTGATACTGCGGCAATGTGTTCATATTAATTATGCAGTACCTATGAACAAACATCTTATTGTAACGATATATAAATATGTCGTTACATTAATTTAAAATAAAAACTTAAAAGTTCGCAAATAAAAGTAAAAAACTAAATGCTAAAATTAAAATGTTTGTTAAACGTATATACATTCGCACAGATGCCAAACTTTAAAAATATTTTTTTTTAAAAAACAAATAAATAAGTATTTGAACGTACTTTTTTATAAAAAAAAAGTACAAGATTTAAAAATAAAAACAGGTATTAATTAATTCTTGTAATCTGTAAATGGAAATGATTGTTTATAAATTGTTTGAAAAGCAAGCTAGCCTTGGGCTCTTGTATAATTAAAATGATCTGATGAAAGATAGATAAGAAAATAAAGAGAAATTAGCTTGACCAATGGAAGCACTAAGCCTTGGCTCGGACCCTAACGAAAGTGATGGATTAGTGACGTTTTGTTGATTGAATCCGTGTGGATAATATAAAAAGGGAAATACAGTTTTTTCGGACAGTTCCAGCATTTTGTGTTTGAGAGATGTGGTAGGACGCACATACCACACTCTCTATTTAAAAAAAAAAAAAATGAAAAGACTGTGATACCTTGAACCAGCTATTGCCATCTCCAGAACATTATCTTCCAATGGAGGCATCGCAGGAATTAAAAGCAGAAACCTGGACTCTTCTACCGTAAGCTATATGGACATGAACTCTAAATTTAAAAATAATTAAGAACTTTCGTTCAAGCTTATGAACTTCTATCTGACTTTTTTAAGTTTAAAATCAAATTAATAATGTTTAATTTTATATGTTTTCCGATTGATAAAAATCATTTCCATTTTTTTTTTCTTATTGTATAAATTATTTATTGTTTAAATTTTAAATGATGAAATTTAGGTTGGGTATAGACGTTGCATAGATTCGTTAGCGGTTGATTATGTTGAAGTTTTCACATTTGATTAGAATATATAGGTCAACGATGTTAATGCGGGCATCTTACGATGAATGCCATGGGGCCTTGTGTATTCCCTTTTGCAATTGACGTTATCGATGATTTTGTATTTTGATCGATTGTGTTTAATTTGGATGTTTTTGACCATGGAATCTGTGCAGCCGATCTATACTCAACATTTTAAAAACAAATTTATAAAAATAATCTGTGCGAACGTATTTAAATGTTAAATTTAAGTCGGGCGTGAATGGCTATATAGTTTTGTAAAGTTATATTAAGGGAGGGTAATCTTAGGTTATTCATTTCGTAGTTGAATTGGTTCAATGGATTGGATATATTTGTGTAATTGTAGATGTAGTATGAGATCCGCTACGGGCAGGATTATATATATACGCCACACACCTTCTGTTTGCCTATGGATGGGTTTGTAAGATGGCAAAGGACCGCAGTCCATTCCTATGGAGTTTTATGTTTATTGTTCTACTTGCCAACAGATGTAACATTCCTGTTGGTGGAGAGACAATGTCTTCTCTAATTCTACTTACTGATCAGATGTACATTCCTGACAGTATAGTATTTTGTGTTGTCGTATTTTCATGCTACATTGAATACATAAATGTATCAGATGGATTGGCGCCGGTTTGATTGCGAAATTTGTTGCCTAAGGTTAAATCAGGGAAGAATATTTTCTTTTCAAATGCAGATCTATGTAGTCTATTCATACTCGACTCACTAAATAAATATTAAACTCATGGTTGTAATTTACTTAAATGTAAAACTAAAGATTAATAGAAAAATCTAAAATGTTGAATTTATTCCTCAAAATTTAAATGTTATTTTATATGTGCGTAAATAAATATTTTTATGTGTTAATTTCTGGCAGTGGCTTTTATTCTTTTATATTTAAGATATAAAATTTATATTTTATTATCTCTGCTACTCCACTGAGCTAGTGACTTGGGCTAACGATCTGAATATTTAAATAAAGTGGAATCTTAACAGCGCGTATCTGCCTACTCTATAAATTTTTCTAGGTTTAAATGCCTAGATGGCGCCTTGTAGAGCAGATATCGTAGTTTGCGGTTAGATTCGATCTTCACTCCCTTTCGATCGTTATATTATATTAATAATTAGTAAATTTATTAACAGATGGGCAGAATATAAGCTCATGAAAACTATAAGTATTAAATTAACTACAAAAGCCTTGCAGAAGTATTTAATGCTCATGGATATACAGAGATCCTGGTATTATTTAACAGACAAAGTTCACTTATTCACATTTTGAAAACTATTTAATAGATAAAGACTATCATCATGTTCTGATTCTGACCTCTAACAAATTTCAGGAAAAGGAAGTCTAAAGTTTAAAATCTTCCTTGACAAAAGTCAAAGTTATGAATATGGAAGACCCATTGATAGAAATCATGCTCTAGCAGCATTTTCTCCTAGTACAAAAAACTGAAAAACACCTGCAGTTTGTTTGCTAGAAAAAATCATACTCATTTATCTAATCTTTTACCTATATAAATATCAGAAAAAGGTACTTCTAGGGAAGAAAGATACAGTACAAACTTGTAAAAATTTAGAGGCACTGAAGTTGTATGGATTTGAGACAAATTTAAAAAAAATGAATACCTGGCACCATTATTGAAAATGTATTTGAAGTCATATGAGTGATTCAATTTGAAAGTGGATTGGATGTCAGAAGACACATTCTCTGATATGTTGATCATAAAAAAAAAAAACCCTGTAGCTACTAATACTAAATCAGAATTTTTGATAAATGGTGAACATAAAAACTTTTCATCTATTGAGCAGGATGCAGAAAATAAAGTTAAGTTAGATCAAAAATGATCCAATATGTAGATCTGAAGTATCAATAGATGTAAAACACTGATCCTGATTTCCACTCCTCTTAATGAAAAAAAGTGGAAAAAGCCTGCCAGATATAGAGATTATATTTTAGAGTGAGAGAAGGTACATTGATGAGAAACGTATTTAAAATTGTGTGTAAATAAAGTTTTAATTAAACTTTGAAAATTGTATGACAGTACTGAAATATGGTTACACGTGTTTTGCTATTCCAAGAAAATTGACAAATTAATTTACACACGCATTTGCATATATTATTATTTAGTAATATTACAGCAATGGTTTATAACCTATTTTGACCATGAATATGAGGGAAAAACCTCGAAAGTACTAGGTCTAGATTAATTTAATTGTTCTTGTTACTAGTGACAGCTTCTTCTTCAGCGTGTTAAAGCGCTTATATATACTATTACAGATTACTCTAGAAAAATTGTACTATAAAAAGAAATTTAAAAATAAATTATGTAAATTAGTATAGCTAATATAGAGTTCCAGATATTTAGTATGCAGCTATTAGTTACAATCAAGAGGAGGAAAAGCCTAATGAAAATAAAATAATGCACACTCGAAAGGAAGAAAAGATAATGCAGAATAAAGGTAGTTTCAGTAAATTGCGCACCGCTAATGTTCAGACAGAAACAAATTCATGTTTACTTTAATTAAAAAAGCAGACAAGATAAAAACCATTGGAAGATTAATCAACTGTATAATTTATTCGGCAGTGTATGAAATAAGATATTTTCATGCACTAAACATAATCTATTGAAATTCCCAAAAGTTAACAGAATTATTGACAGTAATTTCATTTTATTGTATTTACTATATTGTTAAAATAATGCCGCAGGAAAGATAAATAAATCTGCAGATATACTATAGATTTGTACTTATTTGTTTTTGCTGACACAGTTGAGATTAAGTCTAATGGTGAATACAGCAGGAGGACGACATATTAAAGGCATGATAAAGATCACCTACTCACCAGGATATGTGAATGCCACAAATCATAACAATATATTAAAAGCAAAGACAAGCATTCATAACAAGGTGTGAAAAAAGATCAGAAACTATTTAGATTTTAGACAAAGCTATATCTTAATTAATGCAGCGAAATATTCTTATTAAGGCACTATTCATTCGTTATTAGCCATTAATTATTATTATTTTAAATACAGAATAGAATGGTTTTATTTACATAAAACTGATTTTAAATAGTCTTTTTTGGAAGCAATTTTAGACAGCTTCTTTTTTAAAATAATGTAAATAAAACATAATTTTTTAGATCTTTTTTTTTTTAAATATTTTTTAGATCAAAACCCTTATTTAAAATAACATACACATTGAATTATCTATTCCAAATTGCAAAACTTCACACAAATATTTGTATTTTTTTTTTCGTTTCTTAAATTATTTTGAAGGGAAGGTCTTTATTTTCAATTTTATTTTACTACCCAAACTAATTTCCATTCAAATGTATAAATGTGATCAAAAATATTATTACATGATTACTAAGTCAGGTGTGATAGTTTGATAGTATTTGAGTTAGACCTATTTCATATATATTTAAGTTACCAACAGTTGAGATAGCTTCAAGTAAATGTTAAATACATTTGAAACACTATGGCTATGAAGTAGGGTGTGCAGTGACATTTAATGCTGGGAAAATGGTTTATAATCAAACTACAAAGATATACATTACAAATTTCTGATTAAATGATATATATATAAACATTTTATTTTACTGTTATAGTTCAAAAAGTTATATTTCTAAATATTTATTTATATAAGAAAATTATATTTCATTTAGTTGAAAAGTTAAAACACAAAGTACAAACCAATACATTTATTAGCTTGTTAAAAGTTTTTTTTTTCCTCATGTGTCATAGCATCAGCTGGGAAGCGAACCCGCTAACCCGGGACAACTGCTTGTAAAGCTGCTGTTGCTGACCTTTCGACCACCAATGCTTGACATCTTGTTAAAAAGTTACTCAAATAAATAATCAAAATTGCATGGAAGCACTAAGACACAATTTTTAGAACATTGCTACCTGCAAAACACAAGCGTTAAAATGTTAAGCGTATCATCTTCATTTTTATTGATCCTCATATAACAATCTATCTGTTCCACATATGTATTCCATCCTGACTGATTATTAATGTCAAATTCACATAAGTTATAAATGGGAACTGCTATTTTTCTTCTTCACTTTTCACAAACATACAATTATTCTCCCTTAATTTAGCTATTCTATGCAAGTTCTTCTTAAAAACTGTCATCTGTGCCATCTGCCATGTCCACGGAAAGACAATCTCAGCTGTTCAGGCCAAAATAAATAATACACATCCTACTTGACTATATATACAAACAAGTTTATTTGTTTTCTGAGACATTAATTTAACAATATAACAAATACAACAAAATTAAATTACTAACAATAATTTATTCCATTACTTTTGGAATTGCTATAAAATACATTTAGTGTGTGAAAATATCCTATTTCATATACAGCCCATTACTCTCCAAATATATTGTTTACTCATCTAATTAAAATTTATGTGAATTTCTTTCCATCTGAACTTTAACAGTAATTTACTAAAGTAACTTCCTTAATATTATCTTTTCTCCCTTTCGAGAAAAGAATTGTTTTCCTTTCGGCAGCAGTTTTTTCCTCACACACAGTGACCGACTGCTCTCAACTGCTGCACACTAGATATTTTCATGTTTATTCTAGAATAATCATTCTGAAGAAAAAATAACAGTAGTTTGCAATATATATGACTTAATTAAAACTTTATCAATACCCAATTTTAAATATTTGTACTGTCAGTGCAATTCCTGCCTACCTAACTAGTTAAATCAAGTAGATAGTTGGGCATCACAGCATATTTCAATAAAAGCCCCCAAAATATCAATCACAATTGACACCTCTATCATAAATTAGATGGTAAGTTTAATTTTACATGACTATGTCACCACACTTGCATAGTCACAAAACTGGAACAATGGTCACACGTACTGACTAAACTGTATACTAATGATTGTTGAGACCATATCTGGTTACATTGTTATCTGTAAGTATTGCACTGTTTTTCTACAATGTATTCTTTTAAGGAAACTGAAATTACCCTTAGGTGGTCATCTGGCACATTATGAGCATGCTAATAGTAAAATGGCATTAAAATATATAATCTATACTTTTACCTTTTTTTTTTTTTTTGAGTATTAACCCAGCCAAAAAATTTTAACTTAGATAAACCATGGCAAATATTATCAGTGTTCCAAAAACATTTTTTAATTTTATTAAGAGCAACCAAAAAAAAAATGAATATATAACTTAATAATTAGTGACTAATACTAAACAAAGTTGAAAAAAGAAGTTAATGAATATCTAATAAAGAAGATAAAAAATGACTAATAGTACAATGTAGAAAGTTGCATAAAAATTGGAAGTATAATAAATATACAGATAAACATTATGAAAATGATGAGAAAAAGTCAGATAGGAGGTTGACATTAAAAGCAGGAGGTATTAGCAAGCAAGTTCAAAAGAACAGTGTAATTTTCAGCATACACAGAAATGTCAAAGATCAAAACTAAATGATGATAAAAAAATGTTGAACACACACACAAAAAATGAATTTTTGATTAATCAAACCATTTAACCTGAATTCTAGAACAATATTCATTTGAAGATTGAATTTGAGACCTTTAATAACTTCTTTATTTAAAAACAATGCAGAAAACCATTGTGACAATAGAAGAAATCTAATCATGCCAAGAGACATTCCTGGAAAAAGGCATATCTAATAGAAATACTTTAAATGATTTTGGAATACAACTGTATCAAAAATTAAATTTGATAAAATTATGTTTTTGTTTTTTTTTCTTAATGCCACATTGAATATAATATGATAGTGCTGAAAAGTTTAATTATGTTATAGTAAAATTATGAATTGCTTTGGCAACAGCAATGAGGATAATGATAAAGACAGGGGAAAAAAGATAGAGTCTTAATTCACAGCAATAATTACAGAAAAAGTATTGGATAATCTAACTACTTTATTGTGAAGAGAATAGTTAAAAAACAACTAAGATTTTCATTTAGTAATTTTGATGGGTAAACTATATGTTAAAGCTTAACTTATAACAGAAATAAAAAAGCATTGAAATATGTAAAATAACTGCTGTAGTCCACATTTTTAGATGAGTTTCATAAATGAGAAGCAAAGAACACAGTGAACTTAATTTTTTAAAAGACCCCATAAATAAAAACAATGATTATTGATAGCTCAATTGTTTTGAAAATCATATTCTATTACCATCTAATTAGCTTTTTCTATAACTATGAAAAGGAAGTGATAACAAGAATAAGTTAAAAGGAAGCAACTTTATGTTCTTTTTTGAGAATAGTATGTATTGTAACGGTACAGATTTCCTAAGGAAATGTTAAGGTGGTCGCATCTTTCTATAATCCGACTTTGAATCTTCAAAAACGATGCTGTGAACAAAATGATCTAAATTTAATCCCAAATTTAACCTGATTTAATTTTAATAACTTAATATTAAATATCTAGTATAGATACAATTTATAATAAACATTCACCTTCATCTTTATTAATTTTCCCATTATGCTCAGATTTCAACTAAGGGAGAAGTTGCGATTAACTCTCTTCAGGGGTTTCCATAAATGCTTAAGCAATGACTATATTCTAAATAATCTCAATATATTTTAAAATATATTTCAATTTAATAATTAGGATATTAAATAATATATGTGTGTGGGTATATGGGTTTGATTTCGTAAAATTAATAAATAAATCAACTAAATTAGAGACTTCTTTAAATTTAAAACAAACATTAAAAAGATTTATTTAAAAAAAAAAAACCAACTTACTTAATATAACAAAAATAATTTAATTATAAAGATTTATTTTATGTTTCTACTATTTTAGAAGTTTAGATATAAAATAACTTTCTATATTTACTTAGTAGATGCTTGTTTTATAATATTAACAGATACAAATAATGTATAATATATTAAATGGATTTTTATAATTTACGAAAATAAATTATCAATAAGCTAATGCACATGCGCTTTGTAGATGTCACTATATAAATGAATACACCCATTTTTTCAAACACAGGATAAAGTCTTTGGGAAAAGATAGAATGAAACATCGCGCTATATAAAATAAATGTCTTGTTTACATATGTTTAATTTAATAAGAATGACATATCGTAAATTCTAGAAATTTCACCATTCATTCTCGTAGTAAAAAAGTAATTTAAAGTGATCAATTAACAACTTCACGCTCTCATTTTTAAACACTTAAGATTTGCCCATATATATACTTTTGGGTCGAAAAGAGAGATGTTTCATTCTATCTTTTCCCAAAGACTTTATCTTGTGTTTAAAAAAATGGGAGTATTCATTTATATAGTGACATCTACAAAGCGCATGTGCATTAGCTTCCTATATAAAATAAATGTCTTGAAAATATATTATAAAAATAGTCAAATAACTAATGTGAATATTATAAATATACAAATAAATAATAGTATTATATTATAGCATCCATATGATAGAATTATATCATCTTGAAATTATTTCTGTGTTAAGTCATAGTTAATAAATATAAATTTTCTATACAGAATATTAGTCAACAAATACACATTATTAATTTAATTAAATTAGTAATTACGACTTTCTGTATATGGGAAAATCAAAAAAAAAAAAAAGCAATATGAAGAGTGATAAACTCTTACCTTCATATTAATTTTACTTGAACCTTAATTTTAAAACCTCTACACTTTAATAAATATAATAAAAAATATATATAATTAAGTTCATAATCTTATGTTAATCTACATTTAGTCTTTCATAATTGAATTATTACAAATGTAAAAGTATTTCAATAATGAAGAAAATAAAATTAAATGTTTTAAAATGAAAGTTTACGAAGACGATGTAAGATAATGAAAGTTTATATTACTGTCCAATTCATTTCCATGTTGAAGAAACAATGTTCATTCAGGATAAAGTTCTTTATTCCTCGGATAGCTATCATTGTAAAGATATCCAGACATTCAGTTTTTCTTAACCATTCTTTTTATATGATATTAACATCTTAGATAAATGATTTTATTAGCAATTGAAGTTTCAAAAAGAATTATGGAGATGAGATTCATATAACTTCTATGCATTGAAATAGGATAAACAATTACATTTATTTGCGTCAAAACTATAGCATTATATATCCTATGACGATTGGAATTTACTGACAAGGCATTTCTTTATATATTTAATCTTCTTAAATTAATATTGGTCTTAATATATGATTTCTGGAAAAGTTTATACACTTCAGAATTCCAATTTAGAATAATGTTTTTAAGCTTTTAAATAATAAAAATATTTAATTACAAATTATAGTAATAAAGAATAATTTACTTATTCTTTTATTTAGCTAATATTAAAGTTTGTTTCTTAATAAAACTTTTCTTTAATAAATAATCCGTATATATTGTTAATCTATTTTTTTATATGTAGTCTATATTCGAACACATTAAAATCAATATGTGAAGTTTACAGTACATCAATAAAGATAGAAGAAAATAAAAATTTTGATTGTATTTATAGTAAAATCACTTCAAACATCATGTACTGCATAAATCATTTGTTTTTTACGAATTTCCATTCTATAATGAATAATTGATATTTTAATTTTATTTCCTTTATGTTATTTGATAGGCTGCGAACTTGATTTCAAAGAGTAACTTTAGGTCATGTTTTTCATTAATGAACTTTGTTAGTTTAAACAATGTTAACATATTTATGAATGAAAATAGTATTAATTGTTTTTAATTTTATTAATAACAATTACTAAAATAAATAATAATAATAATATATATATATATATTAATTATATGTCTAGGTGATAGCATTGTGTACTCTCACATTTCCCCTTGACTTAAGAAATTAAAATAAATTAAATGTCTTTATTTTAATTTTTGTATATCTTTTACTTATCGAGAATGGGAATAAATCTAAGCATTTATACATTTCATATTTCACACTTTCCCTCAATTTAAGAATTCTTAATTTCAAATTGTTTTTAATTATTATATTCAATAATAATTATATTGCTATTATGAGCAATTGTAATTTATTGTGAAATAGATTGAGGAAGTTTTGTTTTTCCTCGATATGGCTTTAATATTCGTGCATTATAAGTCCCATATATCTCACCATCACAATCTAACCAATATGCATTTGGCCCATCTTTTTTAATAGTAGTAAACAGCCCTTCATAGGTATTATAAAATTTGTGAAAAATAAAATCTTGTGGTTTACTAATATGTGGAGTCTTCAAAAATACTTTATTGCCTACGTTAAATTGATAATTTGATTTGACTGTATTTTTATGACATTTTTGAGCCATTTGAGTCATCCTTTCTAAAACTTCTTTTCGGTCTTTTTCTACATCTATCATTAAATTAGGGATTGGTGGTATATAATGTTTAAATAATATTGATATATTTCTTTTTAATTGTAATTTAATGGGGGTGAATCCAGTGGATTCGTTAACATTCCAATTTATATAATTTACTATTTCTTGTGTGTGCTTTACCTGCTCCTTGTGCTTAACTTTCAAACAAGTTCTAAACAAACATCCAAGTTCCCGTATTACACGTTCACATGGGTTTGATTAAGGATTTCTTATAGAATTAAGCACATTTTATTTGATGTTTATTTATCCATTTATTCAATTCTTTGGATAGGAAGGGCATGCCATGATCAGTTAAGATCATCACAGGTTTTCCTATCATTTCAAAATGGAAAGTGTCTAATACTTTGATAGTATATCTAGTATTAGCTTGGGGTATTAGGTAAGCATATACAAATTTAGAAGAGATCATAAGCTACTAATAAATATTTTTGTTTATTAGATGGAGGTAAAGGTCCATAGTAGTCTATAGCTAAGATCTCGTTTGGTTTTTCTGTAATGATAGAATTTATTGAACATAAATTTTATTTACTGGTTTAGCTCTTAAACATATTTAACAATTTTGAATTTCATTCAAAATATTTTTATGCATATTAGGTTCAGTAAAACCAGTTCTTTATTGTTTGTTCAATGTCCATATAAACAATGTATATATTGTATGAATTGTTTTTTTTTTTAGTGTTTCAGGTATTCCCTAACCCTAACTCTCCATTAATCTAAATTATCATTTATTTTATATTTTAAGACCATATTGTCTATCTTATATAATTGAAGATTATTAGCTGTATACATAATTTCCTCTTTATTCAAAGGTTTAATAATTGGAATGTAATTTTTATCTTGCTTTTGTAAATTATAAATGTTTATTAAATCGTTCTCTACATTTTCATTGACTATTAAGTCAATATTCATAATGTAGGCATTGATAACCAATAAATGTAGTTGTTACATGGACATAGTTCATCAGCTACAACATTCTCAGATCCTTTACAATATTTAATTGTATAATTGAATTCTTATAATAACAGATCCATCTAAGTGAGAATTGTCAGGTGGCTGTGATCAAGAATTCAAAGTATTTGTGATCAGTTATCACTATTACTTCTGATTCAAGAAGCATTTGTCAAAATTTTTTGAAAAGGCCACACAATTGCTAGTGCTTCTTTCTCAGTAACCATATAATTCAATTCAGGATCTTTTAATAAATGGCTAATAAAGAAGGACTCCTGTTTGACTGTCCTCTTGGATTTGAGATAAAGTTACCCCTAATACATAACCGCTATTATCTGTTATGGTTTGTTAAAATCAGGAAGAGCTAATGCAATTTGCTTTAAAAATACAGCTTTGATTTTAGCATCTTGTTCTTCAGTCCATTTCCTATCTTTTTTATGAGTTTAAACAATGGTTCCATGTAATCAGAAAATTTTTGATAGAAACAATTATAAAAATTATATTCCTAAAAATTATCTGATTTGCTTTTTATTTGTTTAGTGAAATTCTGTATAGCACTAATCTTATCTGGATGAGATTTAATCCCATTGTGACCAACAATATGACCTAAGAAGATTACTTCATCATATATCAAAGTGTTCTTAAAATTGATTTTTATTCCTTTATCATAACACTCTTTAAAAAACATTTTAGATGATACAATTATAATGTCATCTACATATATTGTCATGATTTGCTTAATCTCAGGAGATAATGTTTTATCTAAGCACTAATTAGGCCACCACCACTATTGATCAATCCAAATGGAATCCTATTAAATTGGTAAATAAATCCTTCATACCAAAACACTATATATTGGTGATCTTCAGGATGATCTATTTGCCAATAGCTTGATGTCAAATTGAAAGTAACAAATACTTTCTTGTTTCCAAATTTCACGAATAATTCATGTATGTGTGGTGATATATTTGTGTCAGGGACAGTAATTTGGTTAATTGTCTAGGATCTAAACATCTCATCGACTCATCTTTCTTCTTCAGTTACAACTGGATTACAGTAAGGTGAAGAACATTTGGAAATGATTTCCCAATCAAGCATTTTATTGATTTGTTTAGAGATTTCTTCCCTATATTGATAAGGAATAGAATAAGATTTGGATTGAAAAGGTTGATCAAAAGTTAATTTTATTCATTGCTGAAACCCTTCAATTACTCCTGGTATTTCTGAGAATATTATATTATATTCATTAATTATAGATTGCAATTTGTTAATATTATCACCTTTAATCAAATTTGATTATGCGATTTTTGTTTCTACGAGTGGGTTTCTGAAAATGTTTGACATTATACAATCAATTTTTGGTAGGTCATAATTTGGAAGCAACATCATTCTTAAAATCTAAAGAGCTACCCTAACTATTTTATTTTTAAAATCAAATATACATTTGTTCAGATATAGGAAATCTATGCCTAACATGACTTCATGAATGAGCCCACTTAGTATTAAAAATATATATTTGTTCGGTTAATGGTAAGTTTGTCCCAGATTTGCTTTTGAATGAATTTTGCCTTTCTATTTTTAGCCATTGTAATTTATACTGATTTGAGGTAGAGTTTTAATATTTGGAATTTTATCCATCACCCTCATATAAAACTCCTCAGAAATTTGACTACCACTGTCTAATAAGGCTATAACTTGCAAACTTTATCATTGGACAATTTTGTAACGCACATAATTAGGTTTTTAATCTTCCTCTGAACATATTATGTTGGTGATTTGTCTAGAAAAAATTCTATTTTTGTTTTAAATATGGGTCTTTGGGGAGATGAACTATTTCTTAAGACCCTTCTTAATATAATTTGTTTTGGGTATATTTTTATTATACCCAACTTTAATTTTATTTGACCCACTTGTAGATGGTGTACTGTTGGTATTCCTAGTTTGAAGATTGCCAGTTATGATTTTGTTTTTTTTGCTTTATTCTTCTTCTTCATTGTTTTAGTTTGTGGATGGTTAAAACTTTTATGGTTATTTTCTTTTTCAAAACTAATAACATTTATAGGTATATCTTCCTTTTTATTTTCAAAATATTTTTGATTGATAGTTTATTTGAAGCTATATTATTTAAAATATCTATAATTTGTTCAATATTTTGTGCATTTAAAAATAATAAAGACTGCTCTATTTTCATAGATAAGTTATGCTTTGCAGTATGGATAATTTCATTTTGACTAAAATGGTATGTATCAAGGGTTTTCAATTTTGCTACTTGTCTTTTAAAAACTTAGTAAGAATTTCTCCAGGCATATTTCTATATTTCTCTTGAAGTATTTGATATAATACTGCTTCTTGACAGTCATTATTCCAAAATTTTTTTATCAATAATTTTTGATATTCTTCAAAAGTTTTAGGTATTTGAAATAATGACTCCCACCATATGCAACTATTAATTTTTCGCTTTCCATTAACTTGTTATATACCAAAAAATACAAATTTGAGCTTCATTTGTAAATCCTTGAAAATTTAATTTTACGAATTGATTTATTGCATTAGATTGCAAGGTATAGTTTGTATTATTAATATTTTCCTTTTGTAGACTTATTAATGATTGAGTATTATGATGGTTAACAATTCTTCCATAGAATAAATATTATCATTATTATTTCTTCCCTTTGCACACCATTCATCTTCTTCCTATTTCATCTAGATGTTCCTTTTTATTTGGATTGTCTTTTATCCTATTAATAACTTCTAATATCTGATTAAATTTATCAGAAGTGTTATCTTCTTTGATGTTTGCTAATTTAATCTTATTAAGAACTAGTGCATAGTTTTCCATCATTATTTTTCTTTCTTTATCAAATTCATCCTTCAAACTTTTTACTGTTTGCTATACAATAATACTAATTCTCTAACACTATTTCAATATTATTTTTATTTAGTTTTAAATCTGTATCACTCAAATATTGTTTTACATTTAAACATTGAATTTTCTTTTCTTGGTTATTAATTTCTATGTGGACATCTTTTATTTTCTCATCTACAACTTTTTCAGTCTCTTCTTGTATTTTATATATTTCAATTTGAAGATGATTGTATACAGTTTTTATTTCTAAAAGTTTATTTTCTATTTTATTTCCTATCTTTGCCTCAAATTTGATAAATCTTTTTTGACAATTAAGATTTTTTTCTTCAATGACCTTTTGAAGTTTTTGAATTTCATTATTCACATTCATCTATATCTGTGATACCTCATCTTTTAAATCTATTTCTATATTGTCTAATTTTTTTGATAATAGTTCACTTGTTGTATCTGCCTTCATATTTTCCATCTGATTTTCAATCTTTGCGTTCATATTTTCCATCTGATTTTCAATCTTTGTGCACATATTTTCCAACTTTGTAAACATATCAGTATTTAAATATATTTTTAGATTTTCCATTTTCGTAGACATATCAGCCTTCATATCATCCATATTTGTATTACTCATATTCATGCTTTCCAAAATTTGTTGCATCATTAACATCATAGGATTTAATGATGAATCATTATCATTTGCTTCTTTATTTATAGGTTTATCCAGAGTATTTTCAGTTTCTGTTACATGGACATTCATTATTGAAGTCCCCCCCAGATACACCTATGCTTTGTTTCTCATTTATACTACTTATAGTACTATCTCCTATATAGTGACTGTTTCATTTCTCATCTCCATTTCTTTTTCCATATCATTATCAGTTTTAGTATAAAAGAATTTAGATTGACTGTTAGTAATTATAGATTTATATTTAGCTTAATTATAACTTTTATTTACTACTTTATTAAATAAGAGATTAATGTCATAGGATTTTATACTATGTCTTTTCCTTTAATGTAATTTAACTTTTCCTTCTCTTTGTATGTTATAATTTTAATGCCTACTTTTAAAATTATATGTTTAAGTGATTGACTCCTCTATTTAAATTTTAATTATTAAATTTCAAAGTCTCTATCTATATTTTTATTCACTATTTTAAGATTTCTTATTTTGATAATTGAAATTATTTATCATATATATATAGTGCCATTACAATTTAGTCATTAGCTAAATTTATAGTAATGTGCATGTAAGAAAATGTAAAACAAAAATCATCATCACATTTTCATAAAAAAGGGAAACTGTAGGGCATCCAAGTTTAAACCCTACAAGATCAAGTTCTAAAAGCTTTAGACAGAAAGAGAGTGGGTCAACAATTATATTCTTTATTTGTTTGTGTGTTAATAGAAAGGTAATACACACATTTACACTATTCAATATTTAATTTTTCTGTTAAAAAGCAAAGTTACGCATATATAGGCAATGTATGTGTAAGCTATTTAATTGTTTTATATTTCAAATATTAAACATTTTAACTTTCTTTAAAACTAACCTACACTTGCTAAATTTTAATATCTTATTCTGTTTGTTTTTGCTTTTCTATAATTGTAATTTGGATTTAAAAGCTAAGGATTTAATTTTAAATATTAGGGTTATAATTATTAAGCTAGCAATTAGATTATTTTAATGTCAGTTTATAAATAATTTGAATGAGTGTGTGTGTTACATCACATAAATATATCTACATTTATTAAATATTGAGAGAAAAAGAAGGGTTAAATCTGTTATATTATTTTTTTTTTTTCTTACTCAACAATTTTTTTTGTATTATAAGGGTTGTTTTTCTGTTAAAAAACTTAGAGACAATGTGAGAAGTCTAATTTTAAAAATGTCTCATCTTAAGATCAAAAGAAAGAAGCTCAAAATTTGAGATGTTACATGGGTGTAAAAAAAAAGGATTAAGTCTATTTTTTCCGTCAAGACAAAAGTTTGTCTGGAAACCAGGTGTGTGATTTTTTTTAATGTTCCTACAAAAGATTGCACTTTCCAGCTAAAAAACAAATTGGTCAAAAATAGAAATAAAAATCAGATATAAAATCAGTTGATATTATAGAGACTTTTAAAAATATTGAAGAGGAAAGACACACGTTTCAACTCTACAAAAATTCCCAATTTCAAGTCATTTTTTTTTATTATTAATTTTTTTTTGAGGATTGAAGATATAAGAATGGTGGGGTAAGAAAATTAATATATGTCTCATCTGTTGACCAGACCATCCAGCCAGAGCATCATATAGGAAAAAAAAATGTCTTGTCTGAAAAATAATATTCTACACCTTTCAACTGACCGAGAGAAATCAGATGTTTTTAAATAGAAAGAAGAAAACATTCACCTGCATTTAAAATCAGAAGAAAAAGAGTAATCTACTGATAAATATTAAATCATCAAGTCCAATTAATTGTTCCAGTAACTGAGTTTAAACTACAGAAAGTTTATAAACGTGAAAACAACTGCTGTACTTCATCCACTAAAAGAATCATGCTTGATAGGGAGAGAAGAAGAGTTAATATAATGATTTCCAAGTTGTCCACTAAAGCAAATAACCTCAATAGGATCATCATCATCAAATAATTATACACCTCAAGAAAGAGATAGTTCCAAAGTAAAATGGAAATGGTAGCTGCAGAAAGATAGACATTGAACAAGATAAATTTGAATCATTGGAAGTCGCGGCCAAAGAATGGAACTGGTAATATGAATTTTTTTTATGTTTTCTTTATGATATCAGACTTGGTAAAATTTTAGCAACAGAGTGGTATAATTTTGTTTAAAGAACTTTTAAAACAAACAAGATCAATTGAAACCTAGAATTTCTTAATAATGATAAACATATGACTGTCTATTAACTTAATGAAATGTTATTAATATGTAATATATATTTTTTTATTATTATTTTGTTTTAAACAATATTTTTGTTATTATGGGGATAAAACACGCACATACATCAATACTTGTTGCATATATGTAATTGTGTGTGAATGTAAAGAAAAAATAGGCGGTATTAAAAATATTAGATTTTGTTTCAAGTTAAAGTATAGCATTTCAGAGGTAGAAGAGAGGGGGAGAAAATAATTTAAAACTTGTTTCTAAAACTTGCTCTTTTCAATTTTACTAACATTTATTTTTGTTATTCTACTTTTATGTTAGATTTATAAGGGTGTGTGTGCGAAAGAGAAAAGAGAGAAAAAAAAGTGTTTATTTTTTTTTGAGACATTTTCTCGTGGAGTGAAAATCATGGTCAATGTGACATCCAATTTGAAATACATTTACGAGAATGGGGGAAGAATTTTAAAATTAATGTTATGATTTTAAAACAGTCGATTATGATTATTGTTATTATTATTCATATCAATTTTCATGTTTATCTATAAATTTTCATGTAGATATTAGTAATGCATTAATAAATGTTAATTTGTTTTATTAAATGAGTCGTATATATTTCATTAAGAGTAGTCTTTATTAAGTGTGATCATTCATCATCAAGGTGAATATTAGCTATTTAGGTTCCAATTAGATATACTAAAATTAAGCAATAATTATGAATTTCTTTATAAAAATTAGGTATATGATTAAGCTTAGTCCTAAAGCTGTGGTTGAAACCATTGTCATTATTGTTATCATTATCATCATCATCACGTTTTAATTAATGAGCTGTTTAAACATTTAAAGGCCATAAATAAATATTGATTTCATAGTATTTAGTGATTTCTGAATAATTATCATAACCACCATCCCATCATCTATTTTCATGCAAGGATGAGTGAATTATTATCCTAAATTAATCATATAATCAGAGCTAGTAAAACTTATAAAAAAATATTGAAACACATTTGTTATGTTAAGGTCTAAGAAATGATTTCTGTCTAATGAAATCCACTTTAGTTTAAAGATGTTTTATGTTACCTAGGTGTTTACTTAAATATTAGTGCATACAGTGCTATGGGTCTAAAATCAAAATCATACATTTTGTAAGAAATAAGGTACCAAAGGGATTCAAACCTGGTACATGTGAAAAAGTTATAAATATAACTTTGTCTAGGTCCAGCTAACTTAGTGGCACCCTGATAGACCATATTCACTTGTTGTTCACTTAGACATGCACTTGAGATCCAACCAAGAAATGAAAGTGGATAAAATCTACTGTCTGTATACCTGAGAAGATATTTTATTGAGTTACTAATGTACTAACCTCACTTGATTTCCATATACCTGAGTTATAATAGTTGTTATTAATAATTTGTTTATAATTATTGATATTGTGATATCTTGAGAAATCTAATTATAGAAATATGTTTAATATATTCCTACTCATCATTTTAATATTTATGACCTTATGGCTATATAGCTACTATCCAGGAGTATGTTTCATTTAATCCAATGACCCTTAATATGACTGATAACTCAGTCTGATCTTTTGTTTAATATCCACTACTCAGGTTAAATAATTCTTTTCTCTTTGATATAAAAATTCTATTACAATTCTTTTTCGTTTATTAAGCTAAATATTTATATTTGAATCTTTTCATAATTATTTAATATACGAGGATCTTTCGATCCCATTATTTATGTTACAATATATATAACAATATGGAATGAAAAATTTATATTACTGTCCAATTCATTTCCACGTTGAAGAAACAATGTTCATTCAGGATAAAGTTCTTTATTCCTCGGATAGCAATCATTGTAAAGATATCCAGGCATTCAGTTTTTCTCAACCATTCTTCTTATATGATATTGACATCTTCTTCCATAAACTATTTTATTAGCAATTGAAGTTTTAAAAAGAATTATGGAGATGAAATTCATATAACTTCTAGGCATTTAAATAGGATAAGCAATTACATTTATTTGCGGTCAAAACTATAGCATTATATATCCTATGATGATTGGAATTTACTGACAAGGCATTTCTTTATATATTTAATCTTCTTAAATTAATATTGGTCTTAATATATAATGATTTCTGGAAAAGTTTATATGCTTCAGAATTCCAATTTAGAATGATGTTTTCAAGCTTTTAAATAATAAAAATATATAAAATTTTGTTTTAATTACAAATTATATTAATAAAGAATAATTTACTTATTCTTTTATTTAGCTAATATTAAAGTTTGTTTCTTAATAAACCTTTTCTTTAATACATAATCCATGTATTTTGTTAATCTATCTTTTCATATGTATTCTATATTCGAACACATTAAAATCAATATGCGAAGTTTCCAGTACATTGGCAAAAGATAGAAGAAAATAAAAATTTTGATTCAGTATTTATAGTAAAATCACTTCTAACATCATGTATTGCATATACCATTTGTTTTCATGAATTTCCATTCTATAATGAATAATTGATATTTTCATTTTATTTCCTTCATGTTATTTGATAGGCTGCGAACTTCATTTCAAAGATTATCTTTATGTCATGTTTTTCATTAATGAACTTTGTTAATTTAAACAATGTTACATATTTATGAATAAAAAATAGTATTCTTAACAGTTTTTAATTTTATTAAAAACAATTACTAAAATAAATAATAATAAAGTATGTATATATTAATTATATGCTGATAGCATTGTGTACTCTCATAGTGAAACAATTGAGGAAAAAATCTATTTGATAAGAAAACTTAAAAAAGATGACTAAGCATTGGAGTAAGTTTGAGTCTTATATTTAGAAGCAATATCTAGAATGGTTGACTGGCTAAAAGATATTTTAGACTGAAATGAACACAAAAAAAATCTAGATGCTTTATCAGTCAACAGAATCTCTAAATCTCTCATCCATCAAGCATAGACAATAACATATCAGATGATGTCTGCAAGTATACCTTTGAATATTCCATAATGCTATTGAACTCAGATTGGTCAAATATACAACATTCTTAGAAATTCACGAAAAGACATTTTCTGAACCAAGATGATCTCACAATATAATAAATATGATAACTATAATTGTCCCCTCATTGAGATATATTCTTTTTGAATCCTATTCAGTCTGCTAGTTTTATTTATTTGAATTATTTCTCCTGAGTGATCAATTTCTATATCAGTTTATTTTACTTTTATATTCAATATACAAATGGATTAGTAGAAAGTTTTCTTTTGATAAGCTAAGTTTATTGCAAAGATCAATATTAAACTGTTCCTTTCTGACTCATCCAATATGAAAAGCAATCTTCATAATCATTAGATCAAGGATAGCAATTGAAAATATGATAGTGACATTATTGATCATGCTGTGATTAGTTTGTTTTTATATTCAATATTGAGTTTTGACTTTTTTTCATTCTATATTATAATTCTACTTCAAATGCAGCTTTCTAATAAGCAATAATCACAAATCAATCTTGTATTAAAAATATATATATAAATAATATTTCTGTCTGGATTAGATATAATTCGTGAAGCATAACTAGAAAAATATATGTAAAAAAATTATGAATTTTCTTACTATATATTTGCTGAAGCAAAAAAATTAAATGTATCTTCACGACAAAAAAAAAGACATATCCTTTGACAGAACAATGTAAGTTCATGATCAGTAACCTATTTAGATTAGAAAGTTAAGATAAAAACTTATTGCAAATAGAATAAGCAATTTATGGAAAATAATAACCTTGGCAGCTCACTTAGGGGGCAAAATTAAAAGAAAACATTTCCACCACTATTAAGACTTGATTATTATTTTGGCATAAATTAAGATTTAATAAAGAAATTTTTTATTTTTCATAAATTAATATACACTTATTTTCAAAATAAAATTAATATAAGTTATAATAATTAATTACTGATTTATAGATAATAATATATGATGCAGTCGTATGCATGCGGACATAAACAAAATGATAAAGTAACAATAGATGAATTGTATCTCAAAAAACTACAATGTGAGACTACAAAGATAATATCTGTTGTCATTGTTCATTCTCAAAATATAGTTTACACCTATTTTTAACAATATATTTCAACAATCCACATTTGTTATATATACACCAGTTAACAAAATGTGTTAATAAACAGCATTATATAAAAATGTAATACAATAATTTTTTTTTTAGAAAAGGTCTCAAATATTCAAAAAATATCACATGTTCCTCATAAATATCCAAAAAATGTCCTATCATGCTTTCAGCAATTCATAAGATGTCATACAGATATTAACATTGAAGAAATATCATCTGTAGTTCTATCTACCCAACCATTGTATATAGATAAAAAAATTTGTAAAGAGAATATATTCGCTAATGTTAAAAAAAAAACAATAAATGATCAAGTAGGAAATTATTTGTTATTAATAAATGTTTATTACATCCATACCTTATTCACATATTTTTTAAGGTAAACATTACCTTTAGTGGACTGAAGGAATACACTGTCTGGTATTTGCTGGGGATTGTAAGCGAGAAAACAATGATTCTTTTTTTTTAAAAAAAAATGCTTGTTCTCTATTTGAATAGACTTACTATTGTCTATTTTTATTAAAATATGGACTTAACTGTTTTTATTGTATAGAATAACATTTATATTAATTTATTATTCTGGTTTTATTCTGTAAAACGGGACCAACAAATGAAATTGAGATTTATAAGTCATTTCTAATTATATTAAGTTTAGTATAGACCAGGTATGGCCAAGATGGTGCCTGCTGTCTACTGGTAAACCACAAGGGCTCCAAAAGTAGACCGCGAAGTTGTCGTGAAGGCTGATAAATGATAATAAATTCAGAGCTGACTTGTATATAAAAAACAATAAAAAATAAAAAAAAGTAAAAGGGTTTGTATTTTCTAATTAGCGATTCTTGACTACAACTTACGATAATGTGAAAACCATAACACTACACATGCATACTTTGCAGCATTCGATTCAGCATCCATGTTCCTTTAAAGAAGGTAAATTTCATTTCTCTATGATAAAAAATAAAGATTTTATGATTTTTCCAAATAGAACTTTTTTTTCTTCATATTTCTTATTCTTACAGTTTAATGTTTACCGAGAAATTTATAGTGAAGAATAATGGTTCATCAACAGATTCAAGCATTAGTCGTGATTTCTCATCATGGAGGTGATAAACTAAGCTGCTGTCATAATTTTTGCTAATGATTTCTTAAAAGTAATTATAATGTCTAAAAAAAAAAAGAATTAACAAGTCATCTTTGCTCATAAATATAGATTATCTTTACCGCACAATCTTTTTCATGATGAATTACTTTTGATGATTGAATGTAATTACTACATTTTCAGTCACTCCTAAGCATTATTTTTACTTATTATTTTATAAGTAAATAAGCATTTATTTTTTATATAGCGCTATGTCTACAATTGTATTACATTCAAATATCAGCCTTTCAAGCCAATTGTGCATGCGCCTTTGAGAGTGTTAAATAATGAATGAATATATAGAAAAATAATTGCAAAAAAATTATTTATGATATTCCTTTTATATGTTTTGTGAAAATTTTAACAAGAAATAAAAGCCAAATATTAAGAATAAAAATTTCAATAAAATTTAACTAATTTTATGTGTGTCTACAGTTATATATATAAACATGATCATTGCGATGTAAACTTTAGAGCTGTCTACCAGATGCATAGAGAAGTATAGTTGATAAAACTATTAAGAAATTTATCAATTACAGTTATCATTTAATAATATCATTCAAGACCAATACAGATATTTCGAATACTTGTTCTGTGGCAGATAGCTATTAGGAACTGAATTCAAATTATGTATCCGTGCAGGTAGCCATAATATCCATGTGTACTATATAATTTTTCATAGATAAAAATGCAACTTCTGATAACTGATCGCTCAAATTGTGCTCTTAGTAATTTCATAATATTCCAAAAAGAAAGTACTGTGTTGCCTGCCTAGAAAAAAGGCATGAAAGTTTTATTTATTGATTAGAATCTTGATTAGATACAAATCAGTGTTTAGAGACTGCTTTATTGTTTATTAACTGAAATAGATAATGTACTCTGCAAACATCACCTCACTTATCTTTATCTAGGAGTATTATTTGATATCTCAGTTTCAGCAACATCTTTCTACATTGTTGCTTTGACTTTGTCATCAGATGAGGAGAAACGATGATATACTGTAACGATAAGAAAAATAGAGCTGTTTTAACCTAAACTATAGATATTAGGTAGAGGAGGTTCGAAATTCACCTACTCCTCCAAATTACTACCAAGCAACTTACTCCCCAAACCTCACAAGTTAATTCTTTAATATATGCCCGGCGGTCAGAGAGAGATAAGATCCAAAAGGAGAATTTTAACAGATGACAATCAGGTTTATATATATATATAATAACAGACAAGAATACCGTTATAATATTAGTGGATGAAAGTTTATTATTTACATTAATAAAATATTTGAAAGATTAGATAAGTGTTGCAAGCTATTTCTCTTGCAACAGTATATATGTGAGATCCAATAATTTGTGAGGACAATTTAAATTATTGATTATAAAACAATAATACGCCAAGCCAGCAACGAGGTTACTTTCATTTGAAAGGAAAAGACAGGATTTATAGCTCTAGTGAAATTATAAACTATCTGTTTAAATTGAGCAAACATATTTTAAAAATGAGTTTTTGAATTCAAGTTAATTTTAAAAAAATATTATGAATCCGATATATTTTTGGGACAAAACAAATACTAAACAAAAGCAATTTTCGACGTTCAGTTTATTTAATTCAAATCTTATTTATATCCGTATACAATCCCAAAACTCATGTTTTAAATACAAAGTTTGCTAATGGCGCTGCTGTAACGTAATAGTTCGGCCATAATTATTCTAAGTTTGCGAATTATTCGAATGCTTTTTAGATTCATTAAAGATTATTATATATTCGATTAATTAGTACAGGTAAATTAATGTTTACAAGGAATGCGCCATATCTATCACATTGATTGAAAGTACGCCACTACCATGTAGTCAACAGAGCTATTATTATTAAGTAAACGTTGTTTAATTCAAAATTTACGTATTTACTCATAAAAAGCAATACAGTTAATTCAATTATGCATACTCTTATGCAGTATTAACTTACATATTTAAATATCCAACATAAACAGTAAATATTAATGCATAAAATATATATAAACCTTTAAAAGTACGTTACCTACAAACTCACTTTTTTTATAAGAAAAAGGGTGGCTCTTCTTTTCATCTCAACATTTTCTTTTGCACCGCCATCTACTGGGATTATAAAATGTTCAAACAAATAAAATAAATGTTTTCCCGAAGGATTGTGATGATGTTATTTTAGTTGTATTTATATACTGGACTATTTCCATCATCTCACATTAAGTATTGAATGTCTTGAGAAAAAATTAATTTTATTAAAATTTTCCAATTACATTCAGCTGTTAATAATTGCACACAGGTTACTACATTAATGTTGATATAACGTGTTATTAAACAAAATAGCAGAGTTGCGCTCACAATAAATGAAGATACATGGATTGAAAAATTAATAATAAAAAAATTTTAACTGTCCAATAAACATTCTTATTCTTGGATTGGCGTGTTTATGTATTCCATAACATTTTTATTCACTTAACAAATTTATATATTAACGTCATCTACAGGTAGCCCAAGAGTTTTTAAGATCTAAACTATCTAAAAAGCTATGCATTATAAATAAATGAAACCCTTAAATTATTAATTTTCTTATATTTTATTGTCCTTAACCTTAGATTTTCTTTTTAAGCAATGTTTTTTTTTTTTGCTGCTCCCACTTTTATTTTTATTTTGCATTTTAAATTGATTTTTAAATTTTTGATAAATTTATCTTTTCTCTAGTCGAGAGGTCATCGCAACCGCCTTGCAAGCAAGTAGTTGGTTGCAGACGGTTGTGGGTTCGCCTCCCGGCCGATGCTATGACATATGGAAAAAAAGATTAATCTGGTATTCCTAATTTTATTATCAATCTTAAAATCCAGTACAATTTTGATTTCATTGTTTACACACACACGCACGCCTACCGCGATTCTCAGTTTTGTTCACACAGGTTTAGTCATCAAAAACTTTGTTTTGCATCTTCTCTGAATTTTTGTCTCTTATACTAATCTATACTGGCAGTTGATTTCTACCATTATTTTAACAATATAAATTTACCATAATATAATTTTTTAAAAATATATGATTTTACTGTATATAATAAATGTATACTTAATTCAAAACAGAATGCCATGTCAAGCGTTGGTAGTCGAAAGGTCAGCACAGCAACCTTACAAGCAGTTGTACTGGGTTAGCGGGTTCGCTTCCCAGACGATGCTATGGCACATGGAAAAAAAAACAATGTTATAATTAATATATGAAAAACTTACTTCCATTATTACACTGGAACTAGGTCTTAATTGATAACTACAAGATAGTGTATCTACATTTAACTGAGACCATAGGACGTTTAATAAATGAAATATTTCCTGTGGCCACACTAAATTTTGTTTCCAGATATCTTAAGTGTCTACCATATTTCCTTCCAATCCATATTCGTGGATCTGTTAAACAAAATATCAGTGTTTGTTTTGGAATGTGGCTTTATATCCCAATAGCCTTAGAAATCTTAGCAATGAAAACACAGTTATTATTTTCATTAATGATAAGGTATGAAGTCAAAATGTTGATTAAAGAGTTAATTAATGATGGACGGATTATATTTAATTATAAATTACTGAAAAAGATATCAGTTATCAAAGTTAAAAAAAAAACAACTCTCCTTCTGATAACTATCAATTAGTTTTATTGTAAAATGTTATAGTTTAGAAAATGCCATAAAAAATTAGCTACCAGTAGGAATCAAATTTTCATGTTGTATCATACTTTGCAATACTTTTATAGATGGATTTTCAATTGGCACTATAATTGAATTTTGGAGTACATCATTACTGATAGACCATTGCCTTTTATTTAAATTATATTGGCAAATTTACTTCAGTATCTAAGCAGGCCAGTTCATCTTTTCAAATATGAGTTTTTCAATTTTATCTAATTTATTTGGATAACAGAAAAATTGTCTTGTAAAGATTCATTATATATTTCTATCCAACAACTTAATTTATATGAACTGATAAACAATTTCATCTAATGTAACCCATTTCCCTCCTTAGTTCATGAGTGCTATTGATATATAACTTACACAGCTATAAAGAACACACTATGTCAATATACTACTGAGAACAGGATTAACTATTTCAATTTTTGTTTTCAAATTTATTCAGATTGAAAGTTATTAATTAAATTAGAAATACATTGGTCAATAATTTATTATTAAATTGTTTTTGGTAAACAAAACATTGACTGGAATTCCATGGGATAGAGGTGATATTAGTTATTAAAAAATTAGAATACCATAACATATAAAGTGAACTGAATTCAGATTTATATGACTACAGAAACAAGTTAACTTAGATAAAAATACTTATTTTTCAGTTTGGGCTGATAGTTTGAGATTAAAACATAAAAGTAAATAATAAAAGTTGGAATGAAAGTGCATTAGATCCTAAGGTTTAGTGGCTCTGTTCCAGGAGTCCTCATTGACGAGAGTGATATATTTGAAACTATTCTATGGATTTTGGATAAGAAAATGCAAGATAGTGATTTATTAAGCACTATTAGTTGACAATTATCATTACTTTTCAATGCTTAGAGTATGTGGTAGAACAAAGATGGGATAGTTTACTACTAAACAAGCAATATATAACCTGAAGAAATGTGATAGGTCACATGATGCTTTATTGATAAAGCGATAATGTGATAAATTTAAGACATTTTAATAATATAAATATGAAATTTTTATTATGTTTGGTTTTATTTGAAATAAGAGGGAATATATATTTTTTAATTTAACTTCATTTATTTTAATTTCTTTTGGAAAAATAAAAATACAGATGGGACTATGAGTGCCAAAATTGTTCAGCAGATAATTAGAAGTAAGCAACTACAATAAGAAATCTAGATTTGCAAAGATTGTTTATCAATTAATTGAAAACAGCAATAACAATAAATTAATTGGACTATTTAATTCAAAATTTAAAGCCATCTTGTTGAAAATATTTATAATTAAAAAATAGGTAGAATCTAAATATTTGTTTTTGATAGAAAATCTTTTATTTTATGAATGATGTATTAAGAAGTATCTGTAAGAAAGTTCTGTACATTTTTAGCTTTTATTAACTTCCAATTTTTTCCTTTTTTGATAGCTAAGGATTCCCAATTAAAATGTAATTTAGAAAAAAATCCACGCACTAGATGATTTATCTACTGAATATATTGTATTATTTTCAATTACAAATATACTTCTTAATTAAGAAATGCTACTTGGAACTTGTTTCAGGACTATAATTTTTAAGAAAAAGAAATATATATTTAAGAAGTTTATTAATAAGAATTTCTTTTAATGTGTTAAGGAAAGCTCTTTAGTTCCATTTTTGTAGCATAGAGCTAAACCATAGAAGTCAGATAATAGAATAATTCATACATGGAATGAAAATGCCATCACAATACCACAATAAAATGTACAGAAATCAGTTTTGAATTTGTACTTTTATACATCAGAATGAAGTATTTTGGAGATCTTATTTTTATTTTATAGAAATGTATAGTTTTAAGAGCAAATGGAATGTTAATATAAAAAAAAGGGTTGTATTAATTGAAAAATAAAAGTACAGTATAATGGATCCAAAACATCCACTCTCTCATCACCCACTATTTCTTTTTATCTACTGTCTCTAAATACACTATATCTAATTATCTAATGTGTTATTTCATCTACTTCAATACTATGTTACTATTAATAAATAGTAAAAAGACAATAAAGTAACACTATTTAAATTGATTTATTACACAAAACATTGTATATGCTTCATGCAAATTATTTTTAATATTAAATTTGCTGTCATTTCTTATACCATTTGTGCTTTACTTAAATGTCATGATGTCAAATACTGCATTTTTAGTAAAATATTTTCTCTTTTTCACTGGATTTTATGATCTATTTGAAAATAAAACTAAAATAAATGCTACGGTATCAATGTATTTTTAGTCAATAGAATATTTATTAGTTCATGATTTTAAACCTGAAAAAAAGTATAAATTGTTTGCTCTGATAGAAAGATAAGAATGTCTATAAATAATGAATCATTTTTCATAAACAGTGAACCAGTAATATTTTAAAATGATAATAATGATTAAAACTAGAGTAAATGCTACACAATCAACAGTATTTTTAGAACACATGTATTTATTTGTTTGAGATGTTAAACCTAAAAAGAGTAAATAGTTTCCATTGATATAAAGATGTGAAAGTGCATAAATTATAAATCGTTTTCCATAAGTAACATTGAATCATATAACATTCAGTAGAATGCACATAGAAACATTCTCACTGAAATGTACAATATTGTATTTCTGTTCTTGGATTCTTTAGATATAATAGTTATTTTTGGCAAGTGTTATCCAAGGCATCAAAAATATATTAAGATTATATTTAAGTTTTTCAGTATTTTCTCCAAGTAAATAGGAGCATTAGTATTGCTTTTAACTTCCAGAAACATTTTGAAAAAATAAAAATCGTTTTCAGAGAAGTGTTTCAAGGAAATACCCTTTCACCTACATGATATATCATACTAGATATCAAATTAATTTTTTAAACTTCTAATTAATAAAGTCTAGCCTATTCCCATTGAAATAACATGAGACATACAAATCTGAACATTAGATTTAACGGGTAACCAACAAATTCTTAAGCCTTACAATATTCTTTAGTCCTAAGGAAATTTTATAATTTTTATAAATACCAGTATTTCTGGATATTTGTTTCAAATAAATTACTTGTTATATATATATATATTATTATATATTATATTATTTTTACATATATCCACAAACATGTTAATTTATTTTGCAACAACTGATGACTTAGATTATATAATAAAATAATAATTAAAAATTGATTGGATTTAATTTGGAACATTAAGTAATTTTTAAGAGCTAAACTAGTATTCTTATTAGACAATTCAAATGAGATAATTACCAGTGGATTTTAGCCCATAATTCACTCTTATCTGAAAGTTAAAATTCTTACAATAAAATATACCATTAAATAAATCTTATTTTATAATATTTAACTGGGTTTACTATATCATATTAGCTCATTGAATCTCTACATGGAATATACATTTTAATATGTATACATTTTGTTTACTGAATCAGTAATTCAAAATACTATCTTTATTTCATAGATTTCTGAAAATCATTTAGATTTGGGAATTTTATTTGGATTTACAGCTACATTTCTTTTATCATTTATTACATTCACTCTCAACATTGACCTGGATTAAGTATTTTTTCTTTTATTTAGCACCAATTTTATGCACAGACTAGCTCCTGCTTATTTTCACTTCGTAAAAAACTACTAAATATAAAACCAATAAATTAAAGTGTTCCAAAAATCAATAGTATATATATATATATATATATATATTGTAACCTGCAGCAATGAGTCATTTGCTTTTGAGTTTATAGGTATCACACTGGAAGCCCAAAATGTAATCTGTTATAGCCTTCCAATGATGACCCAATAATCATGTAGCCATGAAACTTAATTTGAATATCATTTAGTCCTAAATGTAATGATGATTATCACATTCATTGATAATATCAGATTATCATTATAATTTTATAATAAACCTAAATTTATATCTCAGGTTCAAATCATATCATTGTCTATCAATGTATACAGTAAGATATTTATACTTCTGAAATTATCTTGTTACTGTAACAAAATAAAAATGAGAGGCTTTGTTATGCCCCATGAATTGGGCCATTGAATCAGAAATAGAAGAAAAACAAACAAGATAAGGACAGAAACTCTATATACCCTATTTCTGAACCCAAATCTTTATTAGTAGAAAAATGAGGACATGAAAATTTTTTTTATTAATGTCAATACTTAATGAAAGGCTTTAACCTTTGGCACTGCACTCTATAAATATATTTTAATGCTAGAGGAATCTCACCAAATCTAGATACAAGATTACAACTTTATAAAGATAAAAATGGCCATCTTATCTTTAACTTAACTTTCTAAATAAATAGGCAAATCTGAAGCATCTTGATTTGAAAGTGTGAAGCTGATGATTTCTTCACTGTTTAAGTCCATTATTTCTTTTACAAACTAACATTCACAGAATCTTGTGTTTTACAATGAAGTAGTTTTTAAGATCTTTATTCTTAGAAATGTGTAAGTCAATTCCTAAATCCTTAGCCAAGCTACATCTTAACAATGCAAAATGAGAAAAGATTAATTGATCAGTGTGCATGAGTACTAAAATGTGTAATGGAATAAATTGATCAAAGGGAATATTTATTTTCATATGTGATATGAATTACAGAAAGTTAAAATGTATAATAATATTAATAGTACAATACCAAATCTGTAATAGTATAAATAGGCTAGCTAAAATTAATTGTGCTGTACAGATTATGTAAACTAAATCTGTAATGGAATGAAATGAGCAAAGGTTATTAATAAAATAATCCAAAATATAGGAATAATGGTTAAAAGTTTATGAATATTTATAAACTAGATAAATATCCCAATTGGAGGCCAATGTTGTTTACACAATATAAAATAATGAATTTAAAAATTATGTCAAATACATTAATTAATAGTTTATTATGATATTTCTTCATAAATAAATCTTTTATTTCTATGAGCTAATTTCATATTGATATTTAACTTGAATTAAATTGTTTAAGGTTAATAATTATACAAAATTTATAATAAAATTACTAACTTCCTCTTATATCAGTGGTTGATAATAAAGAAATTGAACTCACTTTAATAATTACTGAATTCCAGTTCAGTAATAACATTTATTTCATTTGCTAATTAGATTTTATATGTTCACATTTCAATGAGATTCTAAATTATGATTACTATATCATCTATCTATTAATTTGAATAAGACACCTTGAATTTAATAATTTTACTCACAAAATTAATAAAACTATAAATATGCCATTATAATTTAAATATCATAGAATATTATGTCTGTTTGCACTATAAGATATTTCAAGACATTACTTCTCAAACCAAAAAAAATCCATTTATCTATTGTCTTCAATGACCAATATGTGTATAAATTATATAAAAGAAAATATTTTGTTACACTTTGCCAAGTGTGCATTTAACAGTAAACAAAACAAATTATTGGTCTATTATGATTATTTAAATATAAATTTGAAGTTAAGTTTTTCTTTTGCTTAGTTATGTGTTTTTATATATATATATATAGTGATGTTCTGAATAGGCACAAAAAACAAGTTTTAAGTAGATAGCACTGTATCAGTAATAGCTAGTTGCATTTAACTAAAAAAATGACGTAACATGAAATTTTCAAAACTTTTTCATTAATAATCCAAAATCTTGTTTAAAAAGTACTTGCAGATATTATTTAAAAGTTTCAAGACATTTAGTATTTTTTGATGGGTATTTAATGATAGAAAGGGGGATAGCTTGTCACAGAAATTGTTGGTGTTTAGGTTGAGTTGATGCAGATGTCTTATTTGTTTGTAAGACAGTGGTTGATGTTTGTATGGTGATTTTTTGATTTATTTGCTCATTGATACTCCAGTCTATAGCATAGTTAGTACAGTCTATTTGACTCATGGTCATATAAGTTACTATTTTGATCAGATTGGTTTAGTACTTATAGTGTAGCATATATATCTGTGCATGTATGTTTGTGCTATCTTACAATTTCATGTACTTAATTAAAATACAGAATACTATGTTTCACAGTAAAATAGTTAAATTAACAATAAATATCTTTGATAACCAATTTAAACACATTTTGAGTGATTAATTGGTAAATAGGTCAGTGAATATTGAACAGACCAAATACACTATCAACCACTTTATTTGCTAAATGATTATTTTTCATTTAAGAGTGTAAAAATTATTTTTTATTGATTCAATTTAATTAATATTTAGAAGACAGAATGACTTTTCTTTTTCAAGTGAAAAAGTTATTGAATATTTTCAGTTAATTATCTCAGTGCAGAAGGTGGGATTGACCTTTCTTCAAGTTGACCTTTGGAGAAAGTGATAATTTGATTGGTGAAAGAAAAGGATACCTAATCAATAATCAATAATATAAATGGGGGATAATTTATCGGATAGTAGTCTGTCTGCTTTATTGCAATTTTTTTTCTCTCTCTCTACAAAGTGGTTTTTTTTCCCAGAATCAAGTGGTTAACATTCAAAATTCAAAAGTATAATTTTTTTTTTAAGTATTAATTTTCTTCTATAAAACTAATTAAGAAAACTTTTTTTGGGAGATAAAAGGATGGAAATGTAATCAACTTCAAACAAGGTATATCTCCCTATATTTCCAATTAACTTAGATTTTAAAATCATCATTTAAAATGCATAAGTGTGTCTATAACTCCAATTCAAATTGATTAATCTTAATCTCTAATATTAAAAAAAAGAATTGAAGGGCGTGAATTTTGCTATTTTATGGGGAAAATTATACTCAATGTTTTAACTAAACATTTCATAGATTCTATATTTAAAATTTCTTCTGGCTATAGAAAAGTAAAGTTCAAATGCTTTATTATTATTATTGCACAAGAAATATACCTAACCATTCGTGTCTCTAGGATTAAGGAGCAGAATGCGTGACTTATATAACTAATGGAACTAACCTATATTTAATGTGCATATTATATAAATGTGAGTAGAAGAGCATAAATATTAAATGTGAACATTTTTTATTGTTATCATTGGTATTTAATTTATTATTAAAATATAATTGTCATTTAAAAAAGAATGACTTAAGTGAATGTTATGAATTAAGCAATTATTAGCCTAAGGGATAGCCTTTGATAATTTATTACAAATGCCTTGATAAATGTAATCATAGTCAGTGTTATTTGGTGGAAAAACTAATGTTCTCTTTTAAAATTTGCAAGATTGAGTGCGGAGTTTTAAAACTATAAAACCACGAATTAATTAAATAGTAAAATATAACTAAAATCTGTGGCAGTAAATGTTAATTTGTCATTATTAAAAGAAAATATACTGAATACACCTGGGTCTCGTTTTACGTGATAGATAGGTTCCTCAGAAAACACGCGCAAACAAAATTGCGCAAAAATAGACGTAACTTACATTGAAAAAGGGGGGATATGGACTGTGACTTTTCAAAATTCGCATAAGCACCAACATAAAATTACTTTAAAATTCACACACAAAAAAAATAAGGAAATAAAATATGACTAATAAAAAATTTCAAATTTGAAAAAAATTGATACAAGACAAACTTTTTTTAACTATAATATTTAATTTTATTCAAAATAATATATTTTTATGCATAATTTACAGTACAGTAATTTACATTTTTTATACACATTTTAATTATTATGATTTTCTGCTGACAATGTAATTAGTAATTAATCTTTGAGACGATGATTTTATTAATTGTTTACGAAGCTGGTGATATCCAGACATACAATCATTTAGCTCTCATTGGAATTTAAGAGCACGTTAATGATTAGTGTCATTAATAAGAAAATAATAATTGATTATGTTCTTTTTTAAAAAGTGAAAACAGAATGCGATTTAAAATGCAAAATTAACACGCACAATGTTTGAACAAATTTACATTATAATCTTGTAAAATTTAATATGTGTATACATAAAATGTGGAAATCATGATTTTAATTTCATTATTGCATAAAATCTTACTATTATAAAGCACTGAAAATATTGAAATTACTAAGATGAAAGTCGAATTCCAATAATGTGCTATTACTTTCAATATAACATAAGTGCACGAAATTTATTATTTAAAGTAATAGCACATTATCGGAAATCGACTTCCGCTGAAACATGAATCGCGTAACTTCAAAATCGTGTTAAATAAGTCCATGTAAAAAGAGACCCAGGTATACTTTGCATGCTACAATGTCAGCAATTCAATTAGCTATTGCTAAGAACTTTAGAAGCTGCTCATCAATTGGATCCAAAATTTCATTTTTTTTATCCTGCTATAAATTGTCTGTGTCTATTAACATTTGTTCATTTTATAATTATTATCATTATTATCGTACATGTCCAAAAGGTGTTATTTACAGTTTGTGCAAATGAACTTTCATTTTCCCAGCTAAAGATTTAATTATTTCTTTTGTTGTTAGTATATGATAGATAGGTAGATCAATTTATTTGTCTTTATATTTTTATTATTTTCTTTTGCTGCAAGATCATCTCAGATATGTATAATATTATACTGGATAATAGATCATTATTATGATATAATTTTTGTTGTATACATGTATTATATACGCATATGTTAGCAGTAGAAATATTCATTTGATGAAGCTAACAGCTAATTTAAAAGAGGGGTAAATGCATAAAAATATTATTTTTTTCTTCACATTGTCAGGGACGAGGTCTATTTAATAATGATCATTATATTCAAAATTTGAAACATTTATAGCTCGTTATAAATTAAAATTTTATTTCAATTTATGAATTAGTATTAAATACATAAGTGTGTGTTATCTTTGCATTGTTAAAAATAATGGAATTTGTTTGATAGTAATTATTATACTTCAGATTTAAAACATTTATAATTCGTCATGAATGAGATTTATTAGTTAATGTTGTTATAATATCCATGTATTGAATATTATTTGAAATCATTGTGTTGTTACCCATATGTGCCTATTTTGTGCAATCCATTTATATAATTGTTACATTTAAAGTTGATAGACTTGTATTATTACAGTCGGTTTCAGATGATGTGATATGCCAAAAGAAATGAAAGAATTAGGAATTTATCTAAGATTGAATTTATTTTTTTGGTTTAGAATGAAATTTGTTAAGTGGCTATGAAGAAAGAAGTCATTTATGATATATATCAGTGGTCTTCAACCACCGGGCCACAGAAGTTTTCTGCCGGGCCATGCTAGACTGGCAAGAAAGTTAGTAATAACAAAATAATAAGATTTTAAACTTTTAATTAATATAAACAGTTTTTATTTATTTTTTATCACATTTTTAATTGGTTAAAAAAAAAAGAAACAGAACAAAAATGAAATCTAATCAATCATACATAAATTAATTTGCTTTTCTATTTCACCTTTTTTTAAAAAGAAAAACAACCAAAAAATTTCTGTCACTAACTTTTACAAAATATTTCTCAATCCACCCCCCAAATTAAAATAAGATCAAAACTTTTGTCTTTTTCAACTTTCATTGTGATTATATGGCAATCTTTTTTTTTTTGGCTTTATTTCTATTACACGATATCTATTTTACCATTTAAAAAAAAAAAACTTTTCCTATTAATTACATTTTTTGATCCTTTCACACACCAGCACAAAAAAATTACAATAACATCAAAATTTCAGACTTTTACATGTTTCGTTTTATTTTTTCAGATTTAAAATTCGAGAATTTTTTTTGGCTGTATGGTGATTTTAATTACGCGATTTCTATTTTGCCCTTACTACTATCAAAAGACAACCTCCATATATATATAACCATCTTGTATATTTAACATTAAATACAGATATTACATTTATCATAATCATTGCCATGTAATTACACTAGCTATGATATTTCCTAACATTCAGGTGAATAACATTTTATTCTTGCATGTTTTAATAATGAAATAATAAACATAGAAATGCAAGCACATTAATGAGAATGATTGTTATTGTACTGTTTTCTGTGTTCAGCATGTGAAGGTAAGCAACACCATTACAATACACAATAACTAGTGTGCTGTTTTGGTCAGTTATAACAATTATGCTTATCTAAGGCTGAGCAGGTTACATCTTTAAGAAAATTTATCTGTAAACTTCTGCCAGTCCACAAAATCTTATCCTTATTTTTGGCGGTCCGCAGGTGTGAAAAGGTTGAAGACCACTGATATATATTATATTGTCAGGGATTGAGAGTACTTTTTTACTTTAAATACTATTATAAATGGATTATATTTTCCAGATTGAGCATTTGTGTATTATAATTGTTATATGAAGTGGAGCAGTGTATTTCTCTTGTTTTTCGATGAAGAGACTAGGTCCATACCCACATTAAACCTCTGAGTAAGATTAGGGAGTCACTATATTTTGTTTAGATTATTGGAGTTAAGAAAGTCTTCTTATCTCTCATGTGTCCATTTTAGAGTGTTTTCCCATCATATATTCATAGCTGTGTGTAATGTAGTTTGCTAATAAAAATAAAAGGCAGGATTGATTTCTTTTATAGAACATCTAAGTAGAAGTAGTGCTAAAGTTGTTGGTTGATCTATGGCATCATCCATATTATAACATTTTATCTCTTGATTTCATAAGCAAACCGATGGGAGGTAGCTGTATTAATTATATTATAACAGGTGGCATAATACACTGGCACACACAAAATACTATTGATTCTGAAGGTATGGAAGAAATTTATCACTGGATTTGTAAGTCTTGGTAAACATTTCAAGTCATATCACACTAATTTATTCTAAATTTTAAATCACCAAATCTTCAGACTAATTCATCCTCATTCGAATGAATAAACAAAAATAAAGGTGCAGCTAGTTAATAGAATTGTTTGATTTATGAAGGATAGTGTGACCTCTAACTCATGTTTAGATCCATATTATATTATTTAATGTTTAATTACCCCAGTGTTAGTTTGTTTGACAGAATGTTAGAATTAGCTAATAGGATATGTATATCTTAAGTAAGACTACCAAGAAATTTAATTTTATGTTTAATTATTCCAGTTTTAGTATCAATAAAACATATCAGAATTGGCTACTAACATGTATATGTTTGAAATAAAAATACAAAGTTTACTTTAATGCTAATTACTCTTATGTTAGTCTATTCAGTCTTGGATATTGGAATTGGTCAATAGCATATATGTGTAAAGTAGAAATACAGAATGTTTATTTGGCTATATAATGTAATAAATATTTTATTTATTAAAAAAAAACTTTGTTTAGAGTTCTTCATTTACATGCATTAGTATTAATCATAAATTTAGTTAATGCACATTGATTATGTAATATTTACTAAGGCATTAAACCTTTAAGCATGTGCACTTGAATATACGAAGGTAGGGACCTCTACCGGTCTTAACCACAAGTGTACTCTTTGGAAGAAAAGAGGGGAATGCTTCTTTACTTCACATACTTTCTATATAAATAGGTGAAGCTGAAGCGATTAGATCTGAGAACGTGAAGCTATTCAATACTTCACTGATTAAGTCCTCAATTCCTATTACCCATTAGTACTCGCGAAATCTTTCGATTTACGAGTCAATGGAAAGATCTTATAGTTAGAAATCTATTATGATAATTTAAAGTTGTAATTATAAATTTATTCTAAGTTTCCACACACACACACACATACACTTACATATCCAATATGATATGATTGCATTATTTTATAAACTTAATAATGAATATGTTCAGATCTGATGATATTGTTTTCTCCATCCAAATACTATATGAAATGCTTAATTATTTGATGATCCTCGGAAAAAGTTTATGTACTTAGTTATTATTTAGATGATGATTTGAAATCAAAAGGTACCCCATTTCTTTCATTGTCTAATTACTATTTCATTAGAACAATGCTCAATTTATGTCTTTACCTTTTATGATGGTAATTGATTGCTATTGTAAAGTATAAATTTTTAAATACGTTATATAATAAAAATCCCCCAGATATTCCCTTATTGTTTCCAAGTAGATATTAATTTAGTTATTTAATTTAAATTATCATACGGTGAAAACTGGTTAGTACTATATTTTGTTTTATTTAATTTAAACTTATCATAAAGTTAATTAGTACTACATCTTTGTTTTATTTGCTTTAAGCTTATTATCTAGTAAAGGTTGATTAATGCATTTTGATGATGGGAAAAAATAAAATTGAACTATAACTTGTTAATTTAAATGGATAGAACTTTAATCAATTTCAATTACTTACTTATTGCAAAACCAAGTAGATATTTTACTCTTATTGATTTATAATGTTTCATGTATTTTTTTTTTTTTTTTGCATTTTTCATATTATAGAACTCTATCCCCCCCCCACTGAGCTAAGCCATAATTGGACAGTATTCTAAGAGTCTCAATAATAATTCAAAGTAGAGTCAGATTAGTAGTTTAATCTATTATCAATAGAATTGGCACCCCAGGTATTTATTTATAGGAGATGTAGGATAGGTGTTGGGGGAGGGTTACAATATATATATATATATGTTTATTCTCTCATATATGTACATTAAATGACTTTTTTTAAAACAAACAATCTTAAATCAATTATAATCACATAAATAAAATATACAATGTCCATGAACAGTAACCAATATTTATCACATAGAGTTCTGTCTTTTAAGTCACTTTTATTAAATTTAAAATCCACAAACAGAATCTCATATTTTAAAATCCAATACTTAGCAAAGGAGTTTTTTTCTTTTGAAAATAACAGAAATTTATTTAGCACATTAATCTTTAAAAATGATTAGTTGACATTAGTAAGTATTATTCTTTTAAAATGATGATTATGCCATTTGAAGTTATTATTTTATCTTTCATAAATTATCGATTCATTAGCATTCATATATTTATATAGATACTAACTTATAAATTTAAAACTTTACAAGCATTTTTATAACTTTTTCTTCTAGGATAATTGAGAAACAAATTCCAATTTAATTATTTTAAAAATCTTTCAAAATATTACAGTCAACCTTTAGAAGCAAATATCAAACCTTCTTGTTTAATTATTCATATTGTTACTCATATAAAATATTCATAACACACACATATATATTTAAAAAATACTGTAAAAATGCAATAATAACTGAAGTTATCAATATATATATATATATATATATATATATATATATATAGGGAGAAAGAGAGAGATAAGTATATATATATATTCTTTGCTAATGTAATTTTTAAAGTCATTAGTTAAATACTATAACCAATAAGTAACTTGAATTTATCTCCTTTATTTTAAAAGAATTATTTCTGTATATTACAGTTTTATTTTCTTTGACAAACAGAATAGCAATTCTGTCAATATGTATTCCTTTTAAATTTGAAAAATAAAGATAACTTAATTTCTTCTTTAAAAACAAAAATACATTTGTTTATTTTAATAAACAAGATTATTATCTTAAAAATTTTTTTTTAAATAACAATGTAACTTTTAAAATATCCATGTGATCTAAATTCACACAATAATCCAAACATACATGGATATATATATATATATTGTAACGGTATGAACCCTCTCAACAAGATAAGTTAAGGCAGTCACATCTCACTATAATCAGATTTAAGGTCTTCATATTGGATGCCATGAATGAAGTGATTTAATTTTTTATATAAAATTATATATCTATTCCAAATAAATAATTTATTATTTAAATATTAATATAAATTATATCTAAACCACATCAAATCAATCTTCACCTTAATGGATTTAACCGTTTGCTCAGATTTCAAACTCAGGGAAATTTAACAATTGACTCTCTTCAGGGATTCCTATCAATATACTAGAGTAATAATAATAAATCTCACTAACACTTTAAAATGAGTTCATGAAGTTAATATAATAATCAATAAAGATTATTATATTAAATGTTTGTTCTTATCTTATAAAATCAAATAAATAAATAAATAAAATAAAATTGAAGACTTCATTTAGTTTAATATAAAACATAATAATTTATTTAACAAATAAATAATTTAAACTTGATAATATATAAGAATTATTTATATATCTACTACCTTATAACATTACAGGATTTTATAACTTATATATATATATATATATATATTAAGACTATTATATTAAAACTATTATATAATAATTAGATTATACAAATAATAATCCCATTATTTGTATATAATGTTTTCATCCATTAAAATGATTATACGTAATTTGTTTTTTAATATTAAAAATGTATATATATATATATTTTATACCAATGTTAGTCATTTATCCACTTATCATACACAATGGTTATTAGACTATTTGGATTAGTACAAACAAAGTAGTGTCATGTCATAAAAAATAATACGTGAATTGAAAAATAATTTAATTTCTTACCTCTAAGTTCAGTCTATCCCTTTTATATTTATGTACCTTTCCCATGTTAATACTTATTCTAAATCTAAATTTTTATTAAATATATAAAAAAAATATTTTAAATTATTAATCTTTTCTTCTCATTCATTTCTTTAATGAAATGAATTCAATGATAAAGAAAATAAGATTAATGTTCCCCAATTATAATTTTTAAAAAATTAAATGGTATTTATAAAAGTTAATGCAATAGTCCTAGAATTTGTGAATGAAAATCCTACAAAGATACAATTCTTAATTTTTTAGTCGTTATGCATTGAAGAAGATAATGTGAGATCTCAAGTTGACATTTAGTTTCCTCCTTGCATATGGATATCAACTTTGTTTATGCATAGTTCTTTTATTAACAATTATAATTCCATTTTGAAGATATAGCTTATATATAATTTTAAAGGCATTTGACAAAAGTTATTCATATATATATATATATGACTAGACGAGCACATTTTATATATCCTGTAATAAAATCGGGGTTCTACTCACTTTGCATTTTTCTTATAATGAAAAGTTCTTTAATTTAATTTATTTGAAGTTTTTATAAGAATGTTCTTTTTAAAACGATCTTTACATTTAGAACTCTAATTAGAACAAACTTTATAGAATATGAAAATATATTCAAATTAAGTAATTCCTTTTTTTAAAGAAACATTATAAAAATTTCTTCTGATAAGTATTAAATCATTCAAAAATACAGATTTTATCCTATACACTGTTCTTTTAAATCGAACACAGTATAAGTCTTTGTGAGGATATAGCTGAAAGAATAAAATCTTTAATCTCAAAAAAAATGATTATATATATATAGTTGCATGAGCTTTCTGAAGCATATTATATATTGTGACATTACAATTCTATATTAAATCATTAAGTTAATTTCATTCCCTTTAATTAATGAACTGTATGTGAGCTTAAAGGTCATCACCTTGTCAACTGTCTTTTATTAGTGAATTAGTATCTCAACAATAACGTTTTTCATTTTAAAGAATGAAAAATATTAATTTACTATATTACATATTTATTTTCATAAATATAATAGAAATATCAATATAAGGTGTACATATTGATTATATGTATGTGTGAGTAATATACACTAATAATATATACATGAATATATATTATATACATTTGTAAAAATGTAATGTCATACACTTATCTAAATTGATTGCTTTTAAAATATGGTAATAAAACATTAATCTTTTTACTAAAATATATATCTTTAACCTTATGAATACTCTACAGAAATATTATGTTTAATGAATAAATTAGATAAAGAAAAATAAATCGCAAATTACTTTGTACTTTGGGCAGGTATACAATCATTTCAAAATTAGGATAAAGCATTACTTGACAATTTTAAACAATAATCTATAATAGAATTTCTCAACCTTTGGGTCAGTTAAATTTTTAATGGGTCGTGAATATGCGCCAAGAAATAAAAACATAAATATCTGACAACAGAAATCTTTTTACATTTTAAGAAAATATTAGTATTAATAAAAAAAATTAATAAGTAATATTACCTATGCTTTGTGTACTTTTCTCAAATTTAATTGTAAATTTGAACTTAAATACTCATAATGTTATACTTCATGATTATTTTCAAAATGTAATTGCAAGCAAAAATGCAACTAAAATTAATGAAACCAAACGGTCAACCAGCGCCAGTGGTGGAAAATTAATGCAACTAAAGCATATATAACTTAAATAAACTTCTGTATAAATAACTAGGTAATATTTCATTAAACAAAGGCAAACTCTCCATACAGTAGTGACATGGTGATCATGTGATGTTTAATATTTCATTAACTTGGTATCTCAGTTTATCATTGCTCTAATCATGACTATGTGCACCAGAGTCTTGTGGAATGGCATTCATTATTGATATACATCGAACAAACATTAAATTTCTTGATAAATTTGACAAAAGTGAAAATGAAATCTGAAAGCAGCTAGTCTGTGTTTATGGTGATAATGCCAAAACAACAGTGCAGGTCAAAGAGTAAGTTGATTGACATGAAGAAAAATTGCTGCCCATTTCTTTAGGACTGTATGTGAAACTCTGAAGAGGATAATGCTCTGGCTCATTTAAGGAAAATAATGACATATGTGTTAGCTATTCGCACACACATACATTTAACGTATTAAGAAATGTTAATACTATAAACTTAAAAGTACAAAAAGATCAGCTTGTTAGATGTAGGGGAAAAAGTGACTTTTAAATAATAGAAAAAGTGAGTATAGAGAATTGTTTAAAAAATATGAATAAGCGGCAGACCAGTGAAAAAGTCAGCATGTCGAGCTAAAAGAAACACCTAAAAGAAGGATCTCAGCATACATTACTACCTAGTGATATCCCAGATGACAAATATAACCTAAGGACACTTTAAAAACTCTTTCGCACTTATTATATCTTCGAAAAGAATTGCAAAATCTTGTATCAAATTTACGCTTAATGAATTATTATTTAACTTTACTATATTAAATATTTGTACTAAACTATGCTCTGATGATCTTTTATTGATTTATGATTTCGTTCGAATTCTTTCTTTTGAAGCCCCAATTCCAGTTTGTTTGAAAGGTCCGGACATAGCAATTTCTAATTTAAAATTAGAAAAACAGCAACGATTTTTACTTTTTCTTCTTCGTTTAATATTTTTAAAAATTATATTCATTTTAAATTTTATTTCTTTACTCAAATCAATTTTCTTCCAAATTTTTAAAATAGTAAGGACCACCAGGTGTAAAAATTGAACATCACATGATTACTAATGTTCAAGGCAGTTAGTTATTTTGCTTATAGTGGTCCTATTTAGATAAGCTGCTACATATCAATTAGCTTTATATAATTTTTAAAATGTAAATGTTAATAAAGTACATATTTACATTAAAAGACTATAACTACGTAGTGAGAATTAAACATTTATATAAATTTAGGGTACTTGGGTATTATTCCTGCAATCAAGGAAAGATAGGACTTTTCACATTCGTATCAAAACACTGCTGATTTTTAATGTTATTTTGGCAACATCAAACATTAGAAAGTTAGCAATGCTTTGATACGAATGTGAAAAGTCATCCTATTTTTTCCTTGGTTGCAGAAATAATACTCAATAGTTTTACAAAGACAAAAAAAAGTAAAAAATATTACATGAGATAAACACATATTTATGAATTCTACACGGACGCAAACTAACTTTTGACACTTACTTAATTTGATCAATTACAACAACAACAACAAAAAAATACGTGGTCCGTGTTGCAGGAGAAAAAAAAAGCCAACATAAATATATATTTTTATAAAAGTAAATATATTCTATGAAATATATATTTACGCAGACGATTCTTGCATACAAAATGACGATGGTCAGTAGCAACCCCCCCACCCACCGTCCTTCCTCCTTCTCCGAAAAAGCTGTTGAACAAGTGATTGACCAGTACATGCTCTAAATGAAATACTGCCAGGCAATCTAATTTTTCAAATAAATAAATAAGTCTTTCTATCTTTTCTTGGTTGCAGAAATAATTCTCAATACAGTTCTCCAAAAACAAAGAAAATATTATATGAGATATACACATACTTTTACAAATTATACACGGATACAAACTAACTTTTGATGCTTACTTAATTCGATCAATTTAAAAAAAAAATACATGGTCCGTAAAAAAAAAGCCAACATAAATATATTTTTATAAAAGTAAAAAAGAAAAAATATTCACTGAAATATACACTTATGCAGATGATTCCTGCACACAAAGTGGCGATTGTCAGTAGTACCCCCCCTCCTACCGTCCTTCTCTGAAAGATTTGTGGAACAAGTGATTGCCCAGTACATGCTCTAAATGGAATTCTGCCAGGCAATCTAATTTTTGGAATAAACAAATAATAAAGTCAACGTCTTCATTCAATTACAATTAAATAATAAACTTTTAATTCAAAAAACGCAGAATTCAGTCAATAACCAAGTTGAAATTGGAAAAAAAACAGAAGTAAATAATATGTTGAAATTAAAAATATTAAACCAAATTGACAATAATAACAAATGGTAAGTTTAAAATGTACAAACTACAAACTTTTGAATCAGAAAAAAAATAGCAAAATGTCCAAAAAAGCACCTATATAATAGTTTCAGTTGACACATTTCAAAGCATGTTCAAAAACGCATTTTTTGACAAGGAAAAAAACTCAAATCGCAAGAGTTTATTTAATGTTCGCAACATTATGCCTTTATCGTGTATGTAAAAAGTCATCCTATCTTTCCTAGGTTGCAGGAATAATACCCAAATACCAAATTTAGTTTAATCCCAAATTGTCCTAAAAAGATACAATTAATATAATGTGGGGCAGAAATGTATGTACAAGTTTATGAAAACCTTACCACAGTTATGTTTTTTTTAAAACAGCAAAACTAGCAATAAAAAGTTAAAACAAAATTGTGGTATTTGCTGGCTTTCTAAGCTTCTTGCATAGCGCCCTCTATCGGGATAGATGAGATAACATTAAAGAGATTCGAATTTTTATTAATTATCGTAACTAATACAAATGCTGTAGTCTTTTCAACTTCTTTTTTTCAAGAGTTCATCCATTGATTAATATCATGTAAAAATTCTTTATCCACAGCTTTCCTTATATAAATAAAAATGTTTTTATACATATGATAGTATTGTTTTTATGATTCCCCAGAACATTTCGATAACTTTCTTAATGATTAACTATTGTTAAATTAAAACAGAGGCATGTGATGTATTTGGCTTCTCCTTAAACGAAGTCAAGAATATCTCAGCAATTATGCCCAGATAAAGCTGTTAGCCATTTTATTCTCCATTCCCCACTCTTAAGTCTTCCCATATTCTGTCCCATCCCATTTCCACAACATAATCTTTATCAACTCTATGGCCTTTATATCTAAATCACCCTTATCTCTTCGCAAACCCAACATAAAAAGTAATAACTCACTTTCTGTATAGTCACTTTGTTCATGTCTATTCTTCCATAACTTCATTATCTGTACCCTTTCTGTTTTCAAGCATTTACATTCAATCAACAGGTGCCTAATATTTTCTATACCTTCCTTACACAATCTGCACACTAAATTATCCATGGTTTTCCATTTACATGTATATTCTCTTGTTGCTAACGATCCCGTTCGAGCCTTAAATAATAAACTACTTTCCTTACTATTATCATAAATTAACTCGCATCCAATATTCCGTTTACTTCTATATATATTTAAACTCTTCTTACCCTCCATACTAGTTCTCCATCTCTCCAACTCCCTAATCTTTATTAATGCATCTATTCTTTTATCCCATTCCTTACCACTATAACACTCAACAATCCTCCTAACACAATCATCCAACCTTTTATACAAATATACTGATATAAATTCTTTATCCAAATCTTTCGCATACCGCATTACCTTTCTCAACCATCTTGTTACCTCTCCCTTTACTCATAACCCAATTGAACACTATTTTTGCTATTCTTATACTATCCATAAACTGCAACCAACCAAACATTTTCATTTTACTTTTTGCATCTCTCATATAAAAACTTGACCATCCCATTTCTCCTTGAATTGCCATCCACATCTCTGCATCTAATGCATGTCTTCCTACTTCCCTTTGTACTTTCTCTAAATAATCTAAAACCCATTTACTAACACATAATGCATCATCACCATATGTTAACCCTGCTACTGCAACTCCCTTCCATACAATTCTAGCTATGTCATATTTATTATATGAAAATACTGTTAGTTTCTTTACCAAACCCTTTCTTTTCTTTGCTTCATTTACCAATTTTTTCTCCTATTCATCCAAGCAATTTTCCTGATTACATAAGATGATTCCCAAATACCTATATCTATCCACCACACTTAACTTTATATCCCCCAATAAAAATTCTACATCTTCTCTTTCCCAGTATTAACCATCATTATATTTGATTTTTCTTCAGTAAATTTAATCCCCATCTCTTTACCCACCCTTGCACATGTCCTCAACATAATATCCATATCTTCTCTTCTTTCTGCACATAAAAAGATATCCGAAAAAAAAAGACTATATACTCCCTTGCCACCTATTAATGGTATCTGTACCCCTCTTCCTAGTCCTTCTATTGCTTTCTCCATTTCACTCAAAAACAACAAAATGAGGCAAATGCTCTCTATACAGTAGTGCCACCCAGTGAAAGTCAGAGTAAGCAAGCATATGAAATGGTGATCGTGTGATTACTTGTCATGGATGGTACATTATCTAAAATATATAAATATGTCAAAAACAAGCAACAAAATTGCTATATACACACATAGATATATATATTTACTACATTTATGAAAGATAAATAAAAGTGCGTGGATAGTTGTAATGTACTCCAGACATAAAATAGATTAGTCTGTAAAAAGAAATAAAACTTACTGAAAATAGTAAGACTAATTTTCATGTTAAAGTTTTCTCAATGTGAAATTTAAATAAGCTTAGTTATAAATACAATGTGGACAAATTAATTTTTACTGAAAACATATAAGATATTATATTTATGGGAAAGCAAGAATTATTTTTGTGTATTTCAGTGTCAATTCATCTTTATGGCTAAAATCAATTATGATATATAGTGTCCAGGTTTATATGAATAATTGAGAAGTGTTGAGATTTGATATTACATAATAATTCAGATATTTACTTGTGTGTATGCTTATACCACTCAGATAAAAAAAAACTTTGGAGATAAATAAAGAAAATAATATCATTATGTTGAATCATTGGAAAGTTTTTTTTTTTTGCGCAGAAATGTATGAATGAAGTTAGATGAAATAAAAAAAAAGATAAATGTTCGAATTTAAAGAATAATGAAGATAGAAAAAATTTTAACACATTTCTGAGAATTTCAGCCTGGGATTAAATATTCTTTCCAACACGAGTGTTTTAATATCATAGAAAGTATTTGAACGTTGAATGATAATTATGTTAAGATTTAGTTACATGATTGCAGCTATTTATTGGCACATTAAGATTATCCTAATATATTGTTTGTCATTTACTTATAATGAATCAGCCATGATTATAAAGATTAAAAGTTTCTACACTTGCCTAGAATAAAATGTTTCAATGTTTAAAATAAATGGTGATAATAGGGTTCTGCACATGATCATTAAAATGAATAAATGTAGAGATAAATGATGATCTATCAACACAAACATAATTTTGCAAAACAGTTGGGATTATTAGATCTGAATTGGAACAAATGTTAATATAATAAAAATAATGAGATATGTAAAGTCATTGACATGAAAAATTGAGCTATATTTCAAATAAATTTTCAGCTGAGAATTAATTATAAATAAAAATAAATAAATTTTCAGCTGAGAATCAATTATAAATAAAGTAGTTATAATTGTTTATTTCTGTTCCATACTTATTTACTAATAAATTGTATATTCAGAGTTAATTTGTCAGTGTTTATATCTTTAGAGGCAGACCTGAAATGAAGATCAAGGCATTAACAGAACAAACAAGAAACAAATAGTGTGCTAAAACACAAAATATATTGTGTGGTCATCTATTAAGGTAGATCACTTTTAAAGTTCATATACACATCTTTGTATTTTCCTTCACCCACTTGTCATCAGATGACAATGAGTTGTATGATGCAATAACTCTTGCCTGAACTTGACTTCAATAATTGTCCAGATTATTTATGTTCTAAAACATTCAATTTTATGACAAAAGTAGAACAATTCTACTTTATGGCTAGAAATGTTACTATCCACAAATATCAAATGACTTTTTGTTATGTTTATAAAAGCAGTTATCTTCACTCAGTCATTTATGGAAAACATGAGTAAAACATGACGACATAATCTTTCTAGACCAAATTCTGACTTCCACTTTCATTAATGAGTACAAAGTTTAAAAGTAGGAATTAAAGCATTTATGCATACGATGAAATTCATTACTCTTGGAAACATAAAATAGTATGCTGGGGGTAACAATCTTACTACAACCGTATGATGGGGGAAATTTTAAGTATGATGGGGTAACAAACTTACTAGACAACTGATAAAAAAGGTTCACAATTGTCATAAAACTGAAGTATCTAAATAATATATAAATGGATTTGGTGCCAGATTTATATAAGTAAACAGCCTAGGTTCAAAACCTTAGTTTTAGAATATTTACTTAAATAGTATAAAAGCATAAAAAGTACCTATTTAATATTTAAGTACAGTTTTAAATGATGTTATTCAGTAATGAAGGCAAAAGCTACAAAAGTCTGGAGATTACTCAAGTGAGATAAGAAGAAATCCTCTTAAAAACATGAGCTTGCATTATGATAAAGGATAGTTGACATTCCGTTGAATATAAAGTAACAAAAGTTAGTTTTACTTCATTTATACCTTTAGACAGAAAATATATTTACCCCCTCAATCTTTTATTGTAGAAAAAAAATTATTACTAGCAAATATCGAAAAAATATTTTAAAAACACATTACTTTTACATCTATTTGCAATATAAATATTTATTTAACATTATAATTTACATAACATCTTTTGGGTTGCCCTCAGAAAAATCATTTATTATATTACTACAGTCAGTATCTAACATAAAAATAGCATTGGATGTAATTATACAAGGGATTTGAATACAAACTTTCAAACTCCCTTCAGCCATATGTTCCATGTCATACAACCAATAGATGACAATACCTAACATATGTATTTTGTGCCAAACAAGCATTCATCAGTTGGTCGACATTATCTCCCACCCACATATATAATCAGTACTCAATACATTATGATAGCAAATCCTCAAACTTTAAAGGACAGGCCTCAATCTTGTCGACTCTCCAACAATTCAGCCAGCCATACCATTGAAGATAGTCTTGGAAAGCCCAAATCCCTTGTTAATGGCATTATTATTGCCATTCCTATTATATTCACTTTAAGGTATGGATGGCTGAAAAATTGGAAAGTGGAGTAGATTGAAGTCTGTCCATTAAAGTTTGAGGATTTTTTATCTTAATATAAACTCAGCACTGATTATATATATGTATGGGAGATGATGATTTGAACCAACTGATGAGCATGGTATCCATAACCTGGAGATCGTTTATCTTTTTTACAAGTGTGTGGTCATGTGTATTGGTTGTATGAGATGGAACAGATGACCGAAAGGAGTTTGAAAGTCTGTGTTCAAATCCCTTCTATAATTACATCTAAAATCTCCAAGTATATAAATTATTTATATTCAATCAAATATTACAGATTCAGCCTGTATTCTGCCCATCACTCTTTTGCGTATTTAATTTGATAAGGTACCATATATACGAGGGGTCAGATTGACTTAAAGTCAACGTTGGAATGACAATAATATTGGCTTGAAAAAGGGATGGATGACTGAAGAATTGGATAAATTGAAACCAGCCATTAAAGTTTGAAGATTTGCTACCTTAATATAAAAAACGTGATTATATATATGGATGAAATATGGTCTGGACCAACTGATGTGTACTGGTTCAGCATGAAATCCATTTATTGAAGATCATTTATCTTTGTCACATATGCATTGGGAGCTTGAAACTCTGTGTTCATATCTTTTATATAATGACATGCATAATTCCAAATATATAAATTATACTTATATTCAATCAAATATTCAAAACAGTGTTAATAAATGAATGTGTAATTATTTCCGAATACTGAGGGTTTTTTTTTTATAGACTCACTTTTGATACATTATTATACTGAAGACGAGTTTGCAGTATAATATTTAGAGAAAAAAAATGTTACAATAATTGGCAAGTATTATTATTATTTGTCATTTAAATCAAATTTAATGTGCAGAATAATTAAAAAATTAAAATAAATTTTTCAATTTTAAAACTGACATAGAAAAATTCATAATTGCTGTCTTTAAGATGACTGCAAAAATATTAAATTAGTTATTTTTATTTTATGTTAATGATTGTAATTGTTTTAATGGTATATTACTTTTATAAATATATATTTCGAATACAAAAAATAAAGATAAACGATTATAATTTTATTTCATGAAGTTATCCAAACCTTTATTAAAAAAGTTCTTAATCATTTTCTTTCTTTAAAGAGTATACATACATATGACCAAAATGTCATAACATACATAAGTTGTCCCATTAAGAATATAACTAATAATTGGTTCTATTTTTAACCTGTCTATAACAATATCTCTAAAGCAATAAAAGTGTCATGTTGAAACAGTTAAAGGGTAGCATGACTGGTTAGGGTTATAACATGATATATATATTTCCTATCTTAACCTGTAACAGAATAATATGCTAATATTAAATTTTCTTACAAATTGGCAAAAATACTGTCACATTTCAAATGATTAAATAGTATATAGTGTTAAACCAAATAGTCACCAGATTGTCAAATGCTTTTCAAAATTTCATGACCACAGAGAAAGCAATGAAGATGAAGTTAGGAAACACATTGTCACATTCCACATCATAAATTGTGGATCCACGTGTTAGCACTTTAACGCTTTTGTAAGGACTTAAGTTTAAATCCCAAACAAAGCTATCATTATTCATTATAACATATTTCTAAATAAAATGTTCTCTTCTCCTTTGCTTGGATTCACGATGTATTTGTTCCATCAAGACAATTCCCAACAGCAAGTAATTGTTCAACGCTCCAAAATCTGAGAACCTTACTCATGCAAAAAAAAGAGCACAACCATTTTGTGACAGCATAAACATATCTCAAACTTTGGTTTCCATATCACCTGAACCATAAATCAGGGATCAATATTTTATCAAATGTTTTAAAATAAGACTCAACTATGAGAGGTTATCTTATATTTTAACAATCTTTAATTTTGAATTAAGCTGATCTATTAATGATTATTCTAAGAAATTTTTAAAGCATTTTACAAATGGAAAATTTTTAAAAAATATGCTTAACATTTAAACTGTTTATGGAGAAATGACGCAATGTTACCTTCATATCTGTATACGCTAATTTTATTGGTGATGATCATATCCGTAAACTCTAATTTTATTGGTGATGTTGTGATGAGCAATGACCATCATCCAAAATACCAACAAGGATTGTGATTTCTAGAAGCAGAATAAAAGCAAGAAGAGAATGTGTTGATCATAGTCTCATGAGTGAATGACCAACATGTATATATAAGCATGGTTAATGCTTTCTTATTCCAAGTAAAGTAAGGGTTTCATGCCAATAATCAGTAATATGAGAGATTATACCATTGCTTACTTAAATTAAGAGTACAGTAAAGCAAATTCTTCAATATTTCTTACATATTACTTTCTTCTGTATATGCTGATAGATTATGTAGTTTTAAAAAAATGAATAAAAATCCGTAAGAAATATTTCAACATGTACAGCAAGCAAATATCCATAATTTATATATTGTAATTATTTAAATAAAAAATACAATGAATTAATTTGTAACATTTATATTAAATAAATTTTGCAAAAAATGTGGCCAAAACATTTTGACTTGTAGTGAATCCATTTCTTTACATTCTTCCTTCTGTCTGTCTAAGTTCATGTAAAATGTTAATTTTAATTCTAGTTATCTTTATAATTCAATGAGTGAGAGGAGTTTGCTTTTATTTGTAAAAAAACTACTGAATCCTATTTTGAGAGCTGAACATATCCATAGAGGGCAAATTTCTGACATCCACTCCACATTGTTGCAGCAGAATTATTTCACATTGTAAGTGAACATGCTTTTCTCAGAGACACCCTAGACAAGAACCATTACAATTTTATTGACATTTCACTATTGGGTTTAAAATCAACATGATCATTCTTCACACTTCATGCACACTTACTTGGTAACAAAAATTTCGTTTTCTTGAAAGCAGAAAAATTGTGTGAAGTTTTTGTAATATTTACAATCATGACAAATAACTAAATTGTGGTTTGAATTCTTACTGTATCTAACATTATGTGTTATCATTACAATGATATTAGCAAATGCAAAACAAAAAATAGCAGTTGTAGAACTGTAAAAGTAGACATAAAAAATATCTAGTTATTTGTTCTAAATCATGTTATATTGAACTCTCATATTTTGACCCTTACTACAAACATGTGATAGTATCTCTGTATATTATTTAGGAATATAATTGACTTATGAACATTTTCAGGCAATATTATGAGGAACAGGAACAAGAGCTGCAACACAAAATGACTGTATTTTATACTTCACTGGATCACATTCAATGTTCTTCCTGCATTCATATCTTAAAAATAATTTGAGTACATTCTAGCAACATATACATTCACATTCAGTGTGAATCATTTCAAATATTTCAGTAGTAGTTTAGCAAATTAATACAAAATCTGATGTTCATATGAGTAACACATTTCATGCGACAATTTGCGATTCACAAATAGCTAAGATTATGTTGTCATTTTACACAGGAACTGACTCAAAGATGCCTATGCAGACAGCTTAGAGAAGCTTTTGCCATTTCACTGATAAATACTGATAAATCTTGAATATCAACTATTTATTCATTAATGAAAAGTTATAGATCATATCTTAGAAATATTGTAATCATTAATGCACTTTACAGTGATGCAAAGTGTTGATTCATCTTTACGATTAATAAAAAGATTAGCATGCATAAACATAAGTGTTAAAGCTATACATTTGAATGCTAAAGCTGCCTTTGCTTTGTGACAACTGTGCTCTTTCATGCTGATTGAAACTTTTAATTCTAGTAGTCACACAAATTGCATTGGAAAAGGTTTTCTACTGTGTACTCTACGCAGAATAAAACTGGCCTCCTATAGTCATACAAATTAAATTAGACAGGCTTTTCTCCTCTATGTGTTCTTCCATGCAGAATTAAAGTACTTTTCAATAGCCTTATAGTCACCCAAATCATACCACAACAAACATGCACAATTAACTGCCTCTGTTAGCAGTCCTAATCACACAAATTACATTAAAGCAGGTTTGTATCCTGTATGTGTTCTTTCATGCTGAATTAAGAGTGTCTTTTTAGTAGCCTCATAGTCACATAAAGCACACGCAAAAGGTTTTTCTCCTGTATGTGTTCTTACATGACAAATTAAATGGGTCTTTTGAGTAGCCTTATAATCACACATATCACACTTAAAAGGTTTTTCTCTTGTATGTGTTCTTCCATGTTGAATCAACTGGCACTTGCGTGTAGCCTTATAGTCACAAAACTTGCATTTGAAAGGTTTTTCTCCTGTGTGTATTCTTTCGTGTTGAATTAGGTTCCGCTTTTGATAAGCTTTGTAGTCACACAAATCGCACCAAAAAGGTTTGTCTTCTGTATGTGTTTTTTCATGCTGAAATAAAACACTCTTCCTACTACATTTGTAGTCACACATACTACACTTAAATGGTTTTTCTCCCGTATGCGTGCTTCCATGCTCAACCAAACTAGTCTTCCGAGCAGCCATATAGTCACACAAATCACATTTGAACGGTTTTTCTCCAGTGTGTGTTCTTTTATGCTTAACCAAGTAGCTCTTTTGAGAAGCTTTGTAGTCACACAAATCACAGTGAAATGGCTTATCTCCAGAATGTCTTCGTTTATGAAGAATTAACTCCTGTTTTCCAGCAGCTCTATAGTCACATAAATTACAACGGAAAGGTTTTTCCCCTGTATGTGTTCTTATATGCCGAATTAAGACATATGGAATAGCCTTATAGTCACAGAAGTTACATTGAAATGTTTTTCCTGCTGCAAGTGTTCTTCCATGGTGAAATAACTGGCTTCTTTGGGTAAAAGATTTTCCTCCGAAATGTAGTTTTTCATGCCTAATTAATTGGATCTTTCCCACAGCTTTATAGTCACACCAATCACAATGAAAAGGTTTGCCTCCTGTATGTATATTTTCATGCTGAATTAAATGGATCTTTCTAGAATCCTTATAGTCACAGAAACGACACTGAAAAGATTTTCCTCCTGTATGTTGTTTTGCATGCTGAATTAAATTTCTCTGTTGAGCAGCTTTATAGTCACACAAATCACACTCGAAAGGTTTCTCTCCAGTATGTTTTTTTCCATGCTGAATTGAGATCTTTCGAGTAGCCTTATAGTTACACTGAAAGCGTTTTCCCCCTGTATGTGTTCTTCGATGCCCAATTAAAAGACTCTTTTCAGTAACCTTATAGTCACATAAATCATATTGATGAGATGTTTCTTCTATATGTGATCTTTCATGCTGAATTAAACAGCTCTTTTCAGTAGTTCCGTAGACACACAAATTACATTTAAAAGGCTTTTCTCCTATATGTATCATTTTGTGTAGTGATTAATTCCTTTTACCTGCCATCTTATATTTGCATAAATTATATTTGAAAGGGTTTGCTGCTGTACAACTTCATTTACTCATTTTTAAACTACTATTTATCCTACACATAAATTACAAGTAGAAGATTTTTCTCTTGTAAGTGCTTTCAATTATTGATAAACTATTATTACCTGCAGCCTTACATTCAGACAAATTACATTGAAAAATTTTTTTACCTTGTAATTATCTAACCTGATGCATCTCTTTTCAGCAATCCAATAATTACACAAACTACACTGACAGATTTTGTTCTTCCCTTTTCTTATTCCATGAAGTCTTCAGTTCATACTAACTACATTGAAAAGATTGTTCTAATCTGTCTTGTCATGTATTTCTAAAACTATTTTGATCTGCAACTTCAAATTAACACACACTACATTAAAAAGATTTTTCCAATTCTATGGGTTCTATCATGTTTTAAATAGATCTTTGATAAATACTTTTGACTTCAGATAAAGTGCAATGAGTAACTCTATATGAAGTTTTTGCATAACTTTAGTTTTATCAAAAGCTATGACCATATAATTATTTATCTGGCTTTTATTCTTTGTTCTTCTCTATGGCTTCTTTCAAGATTTCTCATTCTTATAGATTTCACCCTGATGTTTTCACAAAAATTAATGTAGGTTTTCCATTTTTTTCATACATTATCAGAAACACTTTTTGTGTGTGTAATATCACAAATAGAGATAAACTAACTAAACCTTTTATGACTCATATGACTAAATATTTCATTGAATAAATGTTTTCAATCAGAAGTTATTTTGCATTAAGACATGTTTATCAACTGTTATAAAAGTACATATATATCCATAAAATATATTCTCAATATACTATAATCACTTGTCTTTCATCTAATCAATAAGGGTAATAATAACAGATACATACTGTTACTATATTTTAAAAATTTTATAATTCAAAACAGCTTGGCTTTCTTTTAGTTCTTAATTTCAAAACATTTTAATACAAATGATTAAATGTGGAACCTTTTGAGTACAATTTTTTGTCAAATAATACTTTTTTAATTGCAAGCATTAAAATCCTTACAGAAATATAAAGACTTGATTAATTCCATTATAAATCTCTTTAATATTTGAATACACTCTTTTTATCAAATGCCATTCTCTTTGTCCATATCTTCGACCTAAACAAAACAAAAAACAAATATTAATCACAATTTTTTAAATGCATAACATGTTATAAATAACTAATAAAATTACTTTCTTTACTAAGGAAGCATAAATTAATTTTCATTAGAATATTCTTAAAATAAGCAACTCATTTAAGCTCTTAATCAGATTCCACATTCAACATTCATAGATCAAATGTATGCTTCCAGTTACTAACAATGCTTATGCTTCTCTTAGATCCATGTCAAAAATTATTATTTCAAACCAAATTATTATTGCTTTAGCTAAAATCCTACAAAAATTGTATATATAGATTTATAAACTAGAAACACACAAAAAAATCTAGCATGAACTTATATAAAAAACAACAACTGCATTTCTCAACTTAAGTTCCACATAAGCTGTCATTAATTCCATGGCAAATTTCAGAAAAATAAAGTATTTATTTAGACAATGTTGAGAACAATTACAAAAAGTGCAAATTTCTTTCCTGCTCTATAGTGTGACTATCTTTCTAAAAACACAGCTACCAAATTTCATAATATAAGTATAGACAAATATATAAAAGACATAAAGAATTTACATATAAAAAGAACTAACTTCAGAAGTATAACTTATTATTGCCTTTTATTTTTCCAATCATGTCTATGATAATGGTAGTTATCATTCATTCGCTTTCATTAACAAAACTCAAAAATAGATATAATAAACTTTACACATACACATAGAGAGACAGATACAAACAGGCTTTATTTTTACATAAATGAAGAAAATAATATTCAAAGAATTACACAGACAGTATGCTGAATTATATAAATTTAATATGTATAATTAACTTCATTAAATATAATATTCAACCTCCATCTATGTATACTTGATTTTAATGAATCTGGCTGAAATATTTTATTTGGTGCTTTTATATATAACAATGATTTGCTTATTAATAACACAAGTGTAAGAAAAAAATAATTAATATGTAAAACACGTTGTTCTATTCGAAATGTGTAAAAATTGTAACAGGCAGAATATAAGATTATATACCAATTTTTAATAGTATAACAAAAGTATTTTCATAGATGACAATAACATATGTAGGTACAATTAAATACATGCTATATTTTAAAACAGTATTTGGTAAAACATGACATATTTTATAGACACAGGATGAAATTTACTAATGCTTTTGTAATATTATACATAACTAAAAATTTTTATTATTTTTGAAGGACTTTATGTAGTGAAATGTTTTTGACCAATCTGTAATCATTCTATGACTACAAACAGTTTGAGAACTCTAAATTAGTGATACGAATTTCAAATAAAGACCTAAGAAACTCATTCAATAGTAATTAATTCTACATTTATACTACCATCAACAAATCAAATAAGTAATGACAGCCATTAAAATATTTATGCAATCATTGATTATTTTTGCAATTTTCTCAAAAACACCTCATAACTTCCAATCATTTCCCTCTCCACTTGAGCTTTTTCCATTTTAAAAAAACTTCTCAATATTATCTCATCCACATTAATGTTTTTTTAAATTTATTCTCACATTTTCTTAATCTTAATAGTTTACTTATTTAAAAACCCACGGTCCAAAATAATATATTTCATGTTTTTAATTTACTCGTATATGCTCTACATATCTTTCATCTCACCTTATATATTAAAATGCTTAGTTAATTATCAAACAATGCATAGTTTTTGTAAACAAAGTATTACATTCAGGAAAAAGTTAGCATCAAAAATAATAATGTAAATAACTAATGATAAATCTTTGCTTAAATGCAGTCTTGACTATTGCTCTTCTACAAGTGTTTTGGTTTACATTTTGGTAATATCAATTTTTATCCCAGAGCAAAAATTTCCCTGTATTATCATATACTTATTTATTAATAACTGTCTGATGTTGTCATAATTTTTGTTTGGACATATTATATTTTTTTAAAAAAAGTCAGCAATTTCTGAATTACCGATTCTACCTCTGAAAGAGTAGAATAAAAGTAATATTAGATCCAAAGAAAGAATGAAAATGGGTTAAGACAAATGTAATGGCCACATAGGTGAATGAAAACAGAATACAAATTTGTGGAAAAGTATTTGTTTCAGTGACAATAAATCAAAAAGTTTTATAACAATTAACAACAGAGCTGCTCAACACATGTATGCATATAAAAGGGAACAGAACAACAACACTTTTACATTGCTTGAACATTTAAAAAAGACTGGCCATGACTGCATACTTTCCAACCCCAAAATTGTATGTATAGAAACAAAACAAAAATAAGAGGCAATAATAATGCAATAAACTGACGTGACACCTGTTTTGATATTTCTAAAATATGTACTACCTAACACATTTGCATTTAACTTGCATATTCTAAGTTTAAAGTAAACAATACCACAGTTTTCAATATGGCTATGATTATGAGGTATGGATTCTCAAAAATGCTCAGCCTTTACTGAGTTATTAATATTTTTGTTTTGATAGCTTCTGCAACTTGCTTATTGCATGCGCTTTGTAGATGATTACTACTGTTTATAGTAGAGAGACATTAGTTCCCTGCTTAAACCAAAACTAGTTCTGTCCATTACGAATATCTTTTAAAATAATTATGAACAAATTAGAAACAGAAGTTAGAACTAGAAAACAACAATAAGTAGATATGGAATTAGGTTGCTATAGCAATTACGTAATGGCTGTAGTCTGATAATCAATCAAGTGCTCATATCAGCAAATGATAAAAACAAGCATTAGTTATTACATAAAGGACATCCAAAAGTAGATTAAAAACAGTCAAATATCCATATGTGTAATGGTCTAAAATGAATGCCAAAATTAAATAGAGAGTAAAAGCTTGCCATTATTGCCAATTTGTGCTGATTTATCAAAGAAAATTCAAAAACCATGGGTAGAGACCAAAATACTTGTGGGAATCTATCCATATGGATTATGCAACACCTTTGAACAAACATCTAATAGTAATAATAGAAAATTTATAAGCAGAGGGCCAGCATATAAGCTCATAAAAACTATGAGTACTAAATTAACTGTAAAAGCTTTACAGCAAGTGTTTACTACTCATGGATACCCTGACATCTTAGTATCATTTAATGGGACAAAGTTCACTTATGCACATTTATATAACTATATAATAAATAAAGACAATCATTGTATTCTGACTCCAGCCTACCACCCAGCATCTAATGAACTTCCAGAAAGGAGAAAAATAAGTCATGAATATGGAAGAATCATGTTCTACCAGCATTTTCTCTCTACTCCAACAAACAGAAAAACACATGCAGAGTTTCTGTTTTGTACAAAATGACATATTCATTTATCTAATCTTTTATATACAAAAAAATGTTAAAAGGTACTTCTAGGGCAGAAGCATACCATCCACACTTGATAAAAATTTAGTCAGTGAAGCTGTATACATTTCATGACAAATTAAAAAAAAAATGGATACCTGATACCATTGTTGAAAAAGGATCTGAAGTCATATGAGTGGTTCAATTTGAAAGTGGATTGCATGTCAGAAGAGACATGAATCGTTTATGTGAACAATTCTTGGATATGTTAACCATAATAAATAAAAAACCTGTAGAATTTTTGACAAATGATGAACGTAAAAATTTTCCCTTTATTGACCACGATTATGTATTGTCAGTTGAGTGGGATACAGGAAATAAAGTTAAGCTGGATCAAGGATGTTCAATTATCTAGATCTGAAGAATCAATAGATGTAAACAGTGATCCTGATATCTGCTCCTCAGAGTCAGAAAAATTGGGAAAAGCCTGCCAGAAATAGAGATTATATTTTCGAGTGAGAGAAAATGCACCGATAATACAAGGATTTAAAATTGTATGTAAATAAAGTTTTAATTACACTATGTAAATTGTAGGAGAGTAGTGGAATATTTATACCCAGAGATTACTCCAGACAAAATGTAAGATAAAAAAACATGAAAAATAAATTAGCAAAGCTAATAGAAAGTTAGAGACTTAGGATGCTGCAGCAGTCGGTTAGTCAACAAAAGGAAACAGCTGCTGAAAATAAAACAATGGAGACTGGAAAGGACAAAAAGATAATACCGAACAAAGGTACTTTTAGTAAATTGCATAATGCTAAACTTTCGACAGAAAAAACTTAATTTAATTAAAAAATTAAACAAATCAAAAGAAGATTAATCAACTGTATAATTATTCAGTCATATCTGAAATAAGATATTTTCATGCAGTAAATATATAGTCTATTGAAATTCCCAAAAGTTAACAGAATTATTGATAGTAATTTCATTTTATTATATTTGTTATATGCCTCAGGAAAGAGAAATAAATTTGCTGATATATATTATAGTTTTGTATTTATTTATTTTTGCTGACACAGATGGGATTAAGCAGTAGGTTAAATATTATATGCATATATAAAGATCGTCACTTATTCACCAGTGCATGTGAATGTCAAAAATCACAAGAACATGTTAAAAACAAAGGCAAGCATGAATAACGATGTGAGAAAAGATTTTCGAGAAACCATTTATGCAAAACCATATCTTAAAAAGCAGTAAGATATTGTTATTTAGGTACTATTCATTTGTTATTAGCCATTAATTATGTCAGTTGTTTTATTTACATAAAACTGATTTTAAAGTCTTCTTTTCAGAAACAATTTCAGACTGCTCCTTTTTTAAAATAATGTAAATAAAACATATTATTTAGAAAACCTTTAATTGAAATAACATACACATTTTGTTATATATTCCAAATTGCAAAACTACACACAAATAATTATAGTTTTTTTCATTTCTTATATTATTTTTAAAGGAATTGTTTTCATTTTCAATTTTATTTTACTGCTCAATCTAATTTCCATTCAAATGTATAAATGTGATCAAAGATGTGTTAGCTTGACATTATTTGGGTTAGACCTATTTGATATAAATGAGTTACAAACAGCGCGACTGCCTTGCACTTGCAGGCAGTTGCCCGGTGGGTTCGCGTCCCGGCCGATGCTATGACACTTAAAAAAAAAAAACAGCTTCAAATAAATGTTAAATATATTTGTTGTCGAAAAGAATTTGTTTTCAATCAAAAATAAATACTGCAAATAATTTAAACATGTATTTTTTTTTATATCTCAAAAATACCTGAAATCGGACAATAAAGTCAAAAAAGTTCAGCACGGTAATGTTATTAAAATAAAAACATGTTTTCAAAAGCCAAAACAAAAAACAACTTGTTCGTTTCCAATAAAAAATAAGTAGATAAATTAATTTATAATATTTTTTTATATAAATATAACATGTGTTTCCAATAAAAAATAAGTAGAAAAATTAATTTATACTTTTTTTATATATAAATATAATACGGATTCCAATAAAAAATTAATAGATAAATTTATTTGTACTTTATATATATATATGTTGTTATAGTCCTCCCTTCTCATAGAAAAGGACTACTCCACTGAATCTGAATGTTTTCAGTAAGGTCAGAGGGATCTGGCTATAAATGTTCTGCCTTTTGAGAGAAACGAGAACATCGGTCTGACCTAAAAAGAATGTACGAGTTCTGCCAGGCAGGACCTGCTAAACTGAACAAAGCAAGCATTCCCAATATTAGCAATACACTGTTTTTCCATGCAGTTAGGAAAATCCACAGAGGAATCAGATGCTGCTAAGACTACTGTTGGCTTAAGGCAAGCTGTCTTATACAGCCAGAAGTCATTCCCCCTACCCATGAGGCAAGCTATCAAGTGTACTTAGAAGTGGTAGAATTACAAGACCCGGATTCCACAGTTCAGATTATAACTGTATTATTTATTGCATATATTTGTGAATATAATGTTATATTAATTGTAACACAAGTGCTTGTATTATTTTTCTCTAAGTTGGATCTGAAATCCAGACCAAACACAATATATTTTCGGTGCAGTCGAACAGGAATTTTTTTACTCATGGCTGGAAAAAAAATGGGAGCATAAATACGCGAGTGTGCACTTATAGACACTCACTTAAGTTTACATAAAATCATACTTAAATACTGCTCAAATCAACACATTTTTGGTGCAGTCAAACAAAGAATGTCTCCCCTCAACTGGAAAAAATAGGAGGGCAAATACTGCCCAAATCAACAGATTTTTGGCACAGTCAGACAGAAGATTTTTTTCCCCACAGCTGGGAAAAAATTGAAATGTAAATATGTAAGTGCGCACTTAAATACTGCCCAAGTCAACAGATTTTTGGTGCAGTCACAGCTGGAAATAAAATGGGAGTGTAAATACTGCACAAATCAACAGATTTTTGGGGTAGTCAGACAAAAGAATTTTTTTTCCTTCAGCTGGAAAAAAATGAGAGCATAAATACTGCCCAAATCAACATATTTTTGGCAGTCAAACAATTTTTCCCAATGGCTGGGGGAAAAAAATGGAAGCGTAAACACTGCTCGAATCAAAAGATTTTTGACTCAACTAGACAAAAAAATTATTCCATTCAGTTGGAAAAAAATGGGAGTGTAAATATAGAAGTGCACACGTATATAGCCACTCATTTAAATTTACGAAGCCGTGTTATTAAATCACACTTAAATACTACTCTAGTAAAATATATGAATACACAATTATAGACATTAACTGTATCTACTAAACAATGATTGTTAAAATCACTTATTTCTGGGAGAACAAAAAGTAAAATACGCGAGTAAGGAAGATTGACATTTGTTATATTGATTAAATAGTGATTGTTGAAATTGTTTCTTTCCGGGAAAACAAAAAGTAAAATACGCAAATATGCAAGTATAACCAATCATTGTATTTACAAAACAGTGATTGTTAAAATCACTTATTTCTGGGGAAATAAAAAGTAAAATACGTTGTCTTTTTTAAACAGTGATTGTTAAAAGCACTTGTCTCTGAGAAAATAAGAAGTAAAATATGTCGTATTTACTAAATAGTGATTGTTAAAATCAATTATTTCTGGGAGAATAAAAAATAAAGTAAGTGAATACGCAGTTGGCGCATTTTTTTCTAAGGACATAATTAACTATCTCATTGCAGTCTGAATAAAAAACAGATTCGGCATATTGAGAAAGTTTTTTCCCCCAAGGCAGTTAATTGAAGTGATCGTAAACGCAATTGGCGGTTGATAAATCAATCAAAACTGGTCATTCTAAAAAAGACAGCAGGTCTTCCTAGCAGTGTAAAAAGTCTGTCAAAAATAACAATATCGAGTGGTTACTTGCAATAAATATGGAATAAATATTTTTCTTACATTATAACAAAGAAAAATAAACAATGGTTAATATAGTTGGCGATGGAAAAAAAGGCACCGTAATAGTTGAATCAGCAGATGAAAGTCAACATCATCGCCATCGAAAGCAAATTAGACTGGTTATACAGATGCAGCCACAATGAATTCCCAGGGACAGGCAGTGCAAGCAAGTAGGATAAACAAACCAAAGACGACAGCAAACAAGAAGCATGGAAGTGGATGTCGTTTTCCAGGACACCTGCATGACTGTTCTCTAGGGCTAATTTTTGGCGAGGGGGGGATGTTATAGTCCTCTCTTTTGTCAGAAAGTGGACTACTCAACCATATCTGATCAGATTAAGCATTGTTTGGAGCAGGTTAATAGGCTGATGTCCAGCTAAACACATAGCCAATGATTAGTAAAGGGCAATAAGCAATGATGGTCGCTGAATCTGAATGTTCTCAGTAAGGTCAGGGATCTGGCTATAAATTGTCAGCCTTTTGGGAGAAGCGAGAGAATGTCAGTCTGATCTACAGACTGTTAGTTTTCCCAGGGAAGACCTGCTAACCTGAACAGCAGTGAACATTCCATGCAGATAGGCAAATCTACAGATGGTACTGTTGGCTCAACAATTGTCTTGTACAGCCAGAAGTCATTTCCCTTAGCCAAGAGGCAATCTATCAGGTGTAGCCGGAACCTGTAGAAATGCAAGCCCGGGATTCCACAGTTCACATTATATCTGTATTATTTATTGTATATATTTGTGAATATAAGAAAAGTTACATTAATTGTAATTCGGATGTTTGTATTATTTTTCTGTAACTTGGGTCTGTAAACCTAGACCAAAAAAGAAATGCAATTCGAGAAAAATTAGACAATAAGGCCAGCCACGTAACGTTATATTTATGTGTTTTAAACTGTATATAATGTCGTCAAGTGGCTGTATTGTTTTCCTTTAAAATAATAGTAAAAAGCAACACCACTGGAAATAGTACATATTATCACTAGAGTCATTTTCATTAAGAGTTACTTTCTGTCCCCGAAAGTGTAAAATTTAACAACACAATGCTTCCGGGCTTCTTAAATCGGTACTAGTTTTGACATTTTCGAATCCAATGTACGCTGTAAATGATGGTACTTTCTGATTACCGCTGTCCTGATGTAAACATTCCGCCATAATTATTCTTAAAACTTTACATTTTTTAAAGATTCATCATCATCAACCATTATAAAGCCACTGCAGGATGAAGTTCTCTCCAAGTTCCAGGTTCTCAGATATTTAGCTTCTCTTCTCCACTTCACCCTTTCTTTTTCATCCATCTCACGTGTGGTCTTTTACAATCTCTTGGAATCCAGTTTAAGATTTCAACTGTCCATCTATTTTCATATCTCTTCTAGCAATATGTCCAGCCCAACTCCACTTCAGTCTCTTAATTTTTTCAGGTCAGTAACACCTGTTTGTTCTCTTACCCATATATTGTGTTTTCAATCTCTTCTTGTTATTCCCAACATGTATCTCTCTATACTTCTTTGAGTGGTCTGAAGTCTCCGTATTGCTCTTCTATTAAGTATCTAAGCCTCATATCCATAAATAAAAACTGGTAAAAGACATTTATTAAAAACCTTCCTTTTCAAACACATAGGCATATTTCATTTTTTAATCTCTCTATACTTCTTTGAGTGGTCTGAAGTTTCCGTATTGGTCTTCTATTAAGTATCTAAGCCTCATATCCATAAGTAAAAACTGGTAAAAAACATTTATTAAAAACCTTCCTTTTCAAACACATAGTCATATTTCATTTTTTAATATCAAGTTATTTCTACCAAAAGCACTCAAACCAAGTTTAATTCTATGATTAATTTCATCCATTATGTTACCATCTGTATTAATAATCTGACCAAGGTATTCGAAACTATTAACTTCTAACTCATCATAATCAATCTTTATTTTTATATTTTGAGAAAATCCATTAAACATTACTTCAGTCTTTTTAATATTTATCTTTAGTCCTAGTTTCATCTGATAACTCCTGCAACATTTCCTGTAGCACTAAAACATTATTTGCAAAAACAACTACATCATCTGGAAAATTTAAATGACTTAAATAATCTCCATTTACTTTCACTCCTTTAGCTTCCCATTTTACTCCACAAAAGACTTCTTGCAGCACTGCTGTAAAAAGTTTTGGAGATATGGAGTCACCCTGTCTTGCACCCTTCTCAATGTTGATTTTCCCAGTATCATTATATAATCTAATTGTTGCTGTTGCATTTTTATAAATAGTCTTTAAAATATGACAATATCCTGGACATATACCTTGATGATCCAATGCTTTCATCACTGAGGAAATGTTTATAGAATCAAATGCCTTTTCATAATCTACAAATCCAAAGCATAATGGCAACTCATATTCATTTTTTCTATAACTTCCCTCAATACCCTGCATAAGATCTGTTTTACTAATACCACTTTTAAATCCAGCTTGTTCTCCTGGTTGGTGGAAATCTAACGTTCTCTGTAGATGAGTTGTAATTATCTTGGTAAAAAATTTATATAAAACTGATAAGGCTGATAGGCCTGTAATTTCTAATATCTCCTTTTTTAAATATTAATATTGCCTTCTTCCAATCATCTGGTACATCTTTATCATTTAGACATTTGGTATACAACTTTGCTAAAAAATGTTCTACTTCTTCACCTGCTTCTTTTAATATATCAATTATAATTCCATCATTACCCGAAGCCTTTCCTTTCTTCATAGATTTAATTTCATGTCTTACTTCTTCATTTAAAATTCTGGGCAATTCAGGAAATGCAATAGATATAGGAGGTAGTTATTCTTTATTACTATATAATTCTTGATAAGTCTTCTATCCATTTCATGATGTCATCTCTCTTTTTAGTAATAATTCCCTCTTTTTTTTTTATTAGAGATATAAGTTTCCTACCAATACCAAAATGTTATTTTACACTATTGAGACTTCTATTCTCTTCTACAGCTTTACTTGCTAGTTCACAGTTATACTTTCTTATATAATTTTCAACTCTTTTCCGCAACATTTCACAAAATTGCGATATTCAATCCTGTTTAGTTCATCATTTTTGTATATCTTCATAATCCTTCTTTTCTTTATAAATTCTCATCTCAGTAGAAATCTTATTGGTCAATTGATGTTTTTTTCTACCAGCTATCTTTGTCACAGTTTTTAAAAGTGTATCAGTTATTTTCGTATTAATTTCATTTAAATCTGAATCATGTTCAAAATCAACTAATACTTGAAACCAATTTGTAAGTTCTAATTTAAATTCATTAGACTGTTTCTGAAGATTAGGAATATCAACTGTAAATATTGTTTTTCTTAAATAATATTTGTCTCTCTAGTTTTGCATTACTTCCTTTGTTAAATTTATTAAGAACATTACAATCTTAAAATATGTATTTTCTGTTAGTCAAAATATAATTCAATTCTGCTATACCTTCATTTCGATGCTTCCATGTCCATTTCTTTTTAACACTTTTCTCAAAAAAAAAAACAATTCATAATATAAAGTTTTTCTTTTTCTGCAAATTCCACAAGTCTATATCCTCTCTCATTTCTATTACCATAACCAAAATTACCTACAGCACTTTCATCTTTCATTTGTTTACCAATTCTAGCATTAAAGTCTCCCATAACAATTTTAAAATGTTTACTCTGATCAAAAGGTTTTTGTACATCCATATAAAAATCTTCTACTACTTAATCACTATGAGAACTTGTTGGGGCATAAACCTGAATTATCTGCATTTGGTATCTGCTATTAAGTTGTATCTGTCCAATATATTATCAATCTCCACAATGTTGTTCTTCCACTTTTTATTTATAATGAATCCTACTCCACTTGTATTTCCAATATTTGCCTTTATAATAAAGTACATATCAACTTTTTAAATCAATTGTCTCTTCAACTTTTCTTCTAACTTCACAAAGTTGAATAATATCCCATTTAATATAAGACAGTTCTTCTTTTAATTCTTGCAATCTTGCTTCACTTGAAAGTGATTTAGACGCAAGTACCTAAATAAAAAGTCGTCATCAAATGGCAGCCTGGGTCCACAATCAGGGGATTCTTAGCACCCTCCGCCTTCAACCACCAACCGCTGCCTTGGTTGGTGATTTTATAGACTCCTGGAAATAAGGGCCATGCTTTATTTTAGTCGGTCATAATTGTATATAACTATTGGGGAAATATTTACCATTTGCACAAACATTCATTCTGCCTTATCAGGCAGCTGAGAAGACCATGGTGTTTCTTCATCTTAAAATTCAAAGGAAAAAAGCCAATAAACTTTATAGTTAAAGAATTAGTTTTTTAATTAAAAAAAAAAAATTATGTATACGTACATTGCGAATATATTTGGACGTATCACTTTAAGTTTAGCAAATGTTATATTTTAAAAATGAGTTTTTGAATTCAAGTTAATTTTTAAAAATATTATAAATACTATATATTTTTGGGTAAAAAAAAAAATTAGTAAACAAGAGCAGTTTTCAACGCTCAGTTTATTTAATTCAAATCTTATTTATATCGCATACATATTATTTTAAAACTAACTTGAATCCAAAAACTCATTTTTTAAATATAAAGTTTGCCAAATGGCGCTGCTAAAACGTAATCTTCCAGCCATAATTATTCCAACATTTTGGATTTATTTTTTAAAAGATTATTATTTATTCGATAAATTAGCACAGGTAAATTATTTTTTACAAGGGATGCGTCACATCCACCGCACCCATTGAAAACAAGCCAACCGCTACTATAAACCCATTTGAGTTATTATAAAGTAAACAGTTTAATTATAAAATTTAAATATTTACTCACAAAAAGTAATATAATTAATTCAATGATCCATTCTCTTATGCAGTATTAATTTACTTATTTAAATATTAATGCTTAATTTAAAAGTACTTTACCTACAAGCTGACTATTTATTTATGAGAAAAATGGCGGTTCCTGCTTTCGTCTCAACATTCGTTTTGCACCGCCATCTACTGGGATTATAAAATTTTTAAACTAATAAATTGTTTTCCTGAATGTTTGTGACGAGCCATATTTCTTGCTGTAAATATTCTATTCAATAATTTTAAGAAGCATCTCTGCCACAATCCATGCTAGTTTTTTACTCGGACTTGTCTGGCTAAGAAGCAACAGATTTGCTGTTTTTCCGAATAGAAGGCAATCTCTAGCCCAGTTTTACATGCCTGATGGCATGATTATCATCACACAGATGGGGAACCTTCCAGCAACCTACCACAGTTAATCTTAATTCAAATTGCCTATCCAGAGAAAACAAAATTAATATTTGTAGATTCGCAGTTTTCCTTTATGATAGGTTTTTTAAAATTTATATAGTACTTTTAAGATGACATTAATTTTGTAGTGATATTTATCTTACATTTTCCTATTTTCTGTTTATTTATCTTACATTTTCTATTTTGCGTTTTAAAAAAAGACAATTAATATTTGTAGACTCGCAGTTTTTACTTTATGATAGGTTTTTTTAAGACGACAAAATTATTATTTGAATACTCGCAGAATTATTACTTCTGGACTCGCACTTTATACGTTTTTTAAAAAAGACAAAATTAATATTTGTGGACTCGCAGTTATTTGTAGATTCGCAGTTTTCACTTTATGATAAGTTTTTTAAAATTTATATAGTTCTTTTAAGATGACTTATTAATTTTGTAGTGATATTTATCTTACATTTTCCTATTTTGTGTCCAATTTTAGTTAATTACTCATGATGTTTATATTACTTTTAACTTTTTTTTTTTTTTGCCGCATATCACTCTATTTTGTGTCCTATTTATTAATTTTTTTTTCAGGATTTGTGGACTCGCAGTTTTTACTTATTAATTTTGTAGTGATATTTATCTTACATTTTCCTATTTTGCGTCCAATTTTAGTTAATTATTCATGATGTATATATTACTTTTAATTTTTTTTTTGCAGCATATCACTCTATTTTGTGTCCTATTTATTAATTTGACCATTTTTTTTTTCTGAATGGACACCGCCGGCATTATTCTATACCACGTGCCTTTTTCACCGTTGTGACCTCCTGACCCTGTACCACGTGCCTTTCACCCGCTCTTCGTTTCTATGACGTCATTACCCCGAGGGCATCCTATTCTAATCTAGCGATCTGACGTAACGTCACCACGTGATATGCCGCAAAATTTTTGCGATTACATTTGTCCGCAAATCACTAGGTGACGTTATCTTAAAAATCGGATGGTTAGAGTAGTATGCCTTCAGGCTAATGACGTCATAGCAAGGTAAATACTGGACTACCGAAGAGGACCACTACGCCCACTATCTAATATGCCTGCATTACAAACTACAACTAAGTTTGGTAATATTCTTTTCAGACTATAGATCTCTATAAATTAATCTTTAAAATCTATTTATTTGTAAAGTATTCACTGTACAGCTTTTGGTGGTGCTGTTTCTGTGTAAAAACACAGAATAATACTGCTTTCTCGGCCGAACCTTACGGCTAATACAGGACTTGCGATCGTATTAGCCGCTTCTAGCAAGAGACAATAGATGTAGTGGTTAGAATCCATGGCCAATTCTTCCGCGCTTCTAACCCTACGTCTACAACTAACAACACTAGATGATCGTCTAGATTTCCGCTTTTTCATCGTGGCATGAATTTCTACGCATAGGGGGCAAATTTGTATTCTGGCTCGAATTGAATCTGAGAGTGTGTGCACTGGAATGGTTTCCAACTGTTTGCTTGTTGATGATTTTCTGTATTTCCCAACTGAAATCTTTTGACGTACTAATAATTATCAGCGTATTTTTGATATTTGTCCAAGCTTGGTTTTTTGGGGGGTTTGTTGTTATTTGGAACCCAAAAAAAGTATGTCAACATCTCTGTCAGACAATTGTAGCTGTTGGCTAAAAAGTACCGTTTCTGTCGCGACTCGGACGAGAGTAACAAAAGAACAAAATGGCTACCACATTCTTGTAATTGGGGGATGTCCCAAAAAAAAAAGCGAGAAAAAGATGACGCAGTTGATTTGGTTTAGTCATACGTGGTGAATAAAATTTATTATTTGATTTAAAAGAATCTGTTTTGTTTGTGATTCTTTTGATCTGTAAGTCAATTAATTACCCAGAATGTCAGTGTTCACAGGGTAGGGCTTAAATCAATCAACAACACGCATCTTTTGGTGGGAAGACAATCGACTCTCTTGATCAACCATGAATCCTTACCTTTTAGAAAGTTATGTATATATAATTCATGTAGTTTTCAAAATAAACTTATTTCTTAATAATAAAAAAAAAATCAAACAATTCTTTTCGTTTATAAGCAAATATGGACATTTGAGGCAGAGTTTGTTGGACAGCTTTGATTTTTTTGCTAAATCAATAAACAGCAACCCGCATTTTTAACAAATTCAAAAAGAAAGTGTCGATTCAAACAGTATATTAAAAGGCAAAAAAAAAAGAAAGTAGTATGTAAAGCAAATTGTGTATATTTGAGATATTCCAAAAAAAGTTAAAACTGTCCCTTAGACTTTGAAATGTATCGAATCCAAACCAAAAAAAAAAGATGTCTGTCAAAAAGCAGTAGATTTAGAATGGAAATCCAAAAAAAAAGACGTATGTCAAAAATTATGTACTTTTGAGATCCAAAAAAAAAGTCAAAGTGTCCATTATAGTTTTAAATTTATCAAATGAAAACACAAAAAAATAATTATGTCCAAAAAAAAACCCAATATATTAAAAAGAAAAAACTACAGCCATATGTCAAAATACGATATATTAGAGAAAAAAAAATCTAGCGGCCCGGTAATATCGCTCTGTTTTTAACTAGAAACAGCGCCAGCAAAGGCTGTACAGTGAATACTTTACAAATATCTGTTTAATATTAAGCTAGCCTATTTAATATAATAAACTTTCAATCTTTTTTTTAAAACTGTTAAATAAAATCATTTATAAAGTAAAACTATGTAAAACTTGCCTGATTTCAGCTTTACAATGTAAAATAATTTATTTCTCTAATGTATAAATAACTGCCGTCAGTTATGACTTAAATTTCTTAAAACTGTGGTCGTGCCTATATTTATTGTTTTAACTATTTTATCTGAATTTATTATGTTATAATATGCCAATCTTTTGAAAAAGCGAATACTACTTATTAATGAACTTTCAATGGTGATAATTAAAATCTCTATTTTAAATATTTTATTTGTATATTGGTTTCAAAATTCTATATTAATAATAGATATTAACCGATCACTACACACTCATTATTATTGATTTTATAAATTGCATTATATTTCACGAGGGTTTGCTTAGATAATTATTATAGCTTATGACTTTTTGATATCTGTTAGTTAGAAGTGATGAGATAGCTAGAGATATTATAGTTTATTTGTTAATGTTTATTAATGCCCATCAAATATATGTTCCCTCCTTAATAACAATTATATACATACAGATATAGTATTTTAACTTAGGTTATAATTTAATTTGAGTCCCTTTTGTGAGCATAATTATAATGCTAGTTTAAGAACTGAGTTATGTTAGCTTGGCAGATAGAAGCATCCTGCATTAGGCACATTTAATTATATATATATATATATATTATACCGAGACAAAGTCCGGTTACAATATATATATATATATATATTGTAACTAATAAGAGAGAAAGAGAAGAGAAATATGTGAAGAGAGAAAGATAAATGTATGAAATGTAAAGAGAAGAGAGAGATGAAGAAATAAATAAAGAAAAGTAAGAGAGAGATAGAGAAGAGAGTAGAGAAAAGAAAAGAGACAATGTCAAAAAACTGAAAAAAATTATAATCACCTAGTCACTAACATTTATTAAGAATATTTTGAAATAAAAAGGCACTACTGAATCACTTAAGCTATATAATCTGCTATCAATGTATAATTATGAATTATAATTTAGAAAAAAGGCAAAATATGCTAATTTACTCACATACTTAATAGAACACAAAAATAGTAAGATAGCACTAAATTATGAAACCCACTGACAGCCAAAATTGATCAATTGTAAAATCAGTTGCACATTGGACTAAAGCCACACAGGCTACCAGATGCTAGTCAATTGAATAAAGGATAGATTACTTACTAGTCTAAGTCTTAAAAGATGATTGTGGAATTCATAAAAGCAACTATACACCAATGAAGGATATAATAATTGGCAATGGAACAATCCTATGTTGGAAGTATTTCAGAAAATGTCCTGCCATAAAGCTAAAGCCCTAGCATACAGATAGTGTGTGATAACCTAACCTTGATATAAAAATGAGTATATAAAAAATTGCAAATCATATATCAATCCATCACATATTTACTGCTAAGAAATAGTCTTCTTGGCCAAATCTGAAAGTGCAAATGGACTACGTAAAGCATTCCAAGTCATTCTTCGTGGTTCTATTTAATACTGGTGGAAAATGAGACTAGTAAAAAATACTAATTCAGCTGAAAGTGTTTAGATATTAAAAGAAATTTGGGTTATCAAAAATCCTGATGTCAGATAATGGTAAGAGATTTCTTCTGTTGAACTTATAGCCATCATAAGTGAGTGGGAAGGGGAGCTTGTTTGTATCCTATCATATCCTGAATCAAACAGGATTTATGAGAAAGTTGTTTGACAGCTGAAGAAAAATATAAATAGCATTGTGAAAACATGCAAGAAGTTGTAAATTTTAAAATACTTAATCCACATTGTTCAGTTCAAACAATTTCCAGTATTCATTTCCTTAATCATGTTAATCACATCCAAAGAAATTGGATACATGCTAAACCTACCAACAATAGCAGCCACTTGGTGACTAGACTGCACTATACTGAAACTATATAGATTTCCAATTATTCTAATTAATAATATAATTGAAAATGTAGGTCTGGGAGTAAGTTGACTGATAAAAAGCAAGATAATAACATAAAAAAATAAAGAGGAATGGCTGCCCATTTCTTTAGGACTGTATGTGAAACTCTGAAGACGATAATGCCCTGGGTCATTTAAGGGAAATAATGAAATATGTTAGCTATTTGCACATAAATACATTTAAAGTATTAAGAAGTGTTAATACCATAAACTTACAAATACAAAAAGATCAGTTTGTCAGATGTGGAGGAAAAAGTGATTTTTATACAAAGTGATAGTTTAGAGAATTGTTTATAAAATATGAATAAGCAGCAGACCAGGGAAGAAATCAGCATGTCAAGCTAGAAGAAACACCTAAAAGAAGGAGCTCAGCATACATTACTACCTAGTGATATCCCAGATGACGAATATGATCTAAGGTCACTTTAAATGTTCTTTTGCTCTTATTACATCTTCAAAAAGAATTGCAAAATCTTGTACCAAATTTACACTTAATGAATTATTATTTAAGTTTACTGTATTAAATATTTGTACTAAACTATGCTCTGATGATCTTTTTTGATTTATGATTTTGTTCAAACTCTTTCTTTTGAAGCCCCGATTCCAGTTTATTTGCAGAGTCCGGACATAGCAATTTTTAATTTAAAATTAGAAAAACAGCAACGATTTTTCCTTTTTTTTCTTCGTTTAATATTTTTAAAAATTATATTCATTTTTAATTTTATTTCTTTATTCAAACCAATTTTCTTCCAAATTTTTAAAATGGTAAGGACCACCAAGTGTACTAACATTCAAGGAAATTATTTTGCTTATAGTGGTCCTATTAAAATAATAAGTTGCTACATATCAATTAGCTTTATATAATCTTTAAAATGTAAATCATAAATTTTAATAAAGTATATATTTACATTAAAAGATTATAACTATGTAGTGAGAATTATACATTTATAAAAATTTAGTTTAATCCCTATAATTTAAATACAACAGAGGTAATAAGGTTAACTCACATAATTAAAATGTTCTAAAAAAATATGATTAATATAATCAATAAAGATCACATGACCACCACTTCTTGTGCTTGTGTATAACTGCTGTTGAAACAGGCAAAACTCACTATATGTATTGCCACACACAGCAAGCTAGAGTAATCAATGGATGCTAGAAGGCTTGTGCATAAAATCCCCATCTAGTGCCTACTCATCCAATATCCCCGACTAGTTTCTGGCTTTCATCAGTGAGGAGCCTTGGATCTGAGAGCACTGCAGCAAGATCTTAGGATCTAATGCAACTCTCCAGCAACCACCTTTTATCTCCACTTAACTACAAAACTATGTGTCTTAAACTGAAAACACCTTAATGTTTTCAACCCTAGCCCATTAGCTTATATAGTCATATAGGTGTGAACTCAGTTCAGTACCCATACATTTTGGTGTCTTTGGTGCTTTAATAACTATCCAATATCCCCAGACTAGTTTCTGGCTTGTAACTAGTCTGGGGATATTGGATGAGTAGGCAGATGGGAATTTTATGCACGAGCCTTCTGGCATCCATTGATTACTGTAGCCTGCCATGTGTGGCAATATGTATAATGAGTTTTGCCTGTTTTAACAACAGTTATACACAAGCATAAGTGGTGGTCAAGTGATGTTTATTGGCTGAAAACCAATCCTGGGTAATAGGATAGTGATGGCTATGGTTATTAAAGAATCAAAGACACCAAAATTTATGGGTATTGAACTGAGTTCAGACCCATATGACTACATAAGCTAATGGGCTTGGATTGAAAACATTAAGGTGTTTTCAGTTTAAAACTCATAGTTTTGTAGTTAAGTGGAGATAAAAGGTGACTGCTAGAGAGTTGCATTAGATTCTAAGATCTAAATGCAGCTCTCAGATCCAAGGCTCCTCACGAAGGCCACAAGCCAGAAACTAATCTGGGGATATTGGATGAGTAGGCACTAGATGGGGATTTTATGCACAAGCCTTCTGGCATCCATTGATTACTCTAGCTTGCTGTGTGTAGCAATATGTGTAGTGAGTTTTGCCTGTTTTAATTAATATGTGAGGCAGTAAATGTATGTACAAGTTTATGAAAACCTTACCACAGTTACGCTTTTTTATAATAGTTAAACTAGCAGTAAAAAGTTAAACAAAATTGTGGTATTTACCGGCTTTCTAAGGTTCTTGCATAGCGCTCTCTATAGGGATAGATGAGATAACATTAAAGAGATTCAAATCTTTATTAATTACCATAACTAATACAAATGCTGTGGTCTTTTCAGCTTTCAAGAGTTCATCCACTGATTAATATCATGTAAAAAATTTTTATCCACAGCTTTCTTTATATAAATAAAATTTGCTTTTATATATATGATAGTACAGTTTTTATGATTCCTCAGGACCTTTCAATAACGTTCTTAATGATTTACTATTAAAACAGAGGCAAATTCTATCTATACAGGTATGCCACCCAGTGTTAGTCAGAGTAAGCAAGCATAAGAAATGCTGATCATGTGATTACTTGTCATGGGTGGTACCTTATTATCTAAAAAATACAAATATGACAAAAACAAGTAACAAAATTGCTATATATACACACACACACACACACACATTTTACTATATTTATGAAAGATAAATAAAAGTGCGTTGACAATTGTAAAATAGATTAGTCTGTAGAAAGAAATAAAACTTACTGAAAATAGTAACAGACTAATTTGCATGTTAAAGTTTTCTCAATGTCAAATTTAAATAAGCTTAGTTATATATACAATGTGGACAAATTAATTTTCACTGAAAACATATAAGATAATCATTTAATGACCAATTAACTTTATATTTATGTGAAAGCAAAAATTATTTTTGTGTATTTCAGTGTCAATTCATCTTTATGGCTAAAATCAATTATGATATATAGTGTCCAGGTTTATATGAATAATTGAGAAGTGTTGAGATTTGATATTACATAATAATTCAGATATTTACTTGTGTGTATGCTTATACCACTCAGATAAAAAAAACTTTGGAGATAAATAAAGAAGATAATATCATTATGTTGAATCATTGAAAGTTTTTTAGTGCAAAAACGTATGAATGAAGTTAGATTAAATAAAAAAAAGATAAATGTTCGAATTTAAAGAATAATGAAGATAGAAAATTTTAACACATTTCTGAGAATTTCAGCCTGGGATTAAATATTCTTTCCAACACGAGGGTTTTAATATCATAGAAAGTATTTGAACATTGAATGATAATTATGTTAAGATTTAGTTACATGACTGCAGCTATTTATTGGCACTTATGATTATCCTAATATATTGTTTGTCATTTACTTATAATGAATCAATCATGATTATAAAGATTAAAAGTTTCTACACTTGCCTAGAATAAAATGTTTCAATGTTTAAAATAAATGATGACGATAATATGGTACTGCACATGATCATTAAAATGAAGAAATGATGAGATAAATCATGATTGTCCAGATTATTTATGTTCTAAAACACTGAATTTTATGACAAAAATAGAACCATTCTACTTTTTGGCTAGAAATGTTACTATCAACAAATATCAAATGACTTTTTGTTATAGTCAAAATAAGTCATAGATCACATGACCCTATCTCTTAAGCTGGTAAGTTATAAACAATGAGGATTGCCAATTCCTTTGCAAGCTTTGTGATAAATGCTTAGCCAGAGCCAGCACTTAAAATATCCCCGTCAGGAACCCCCCACCCAAACCCCTGACTTTTTGTTATGTTTATAAAAGCAGTTATCTTCATTCAGTCATTTATGGAAAACATGAATAAAACATGGACAACAAATAATACATTGCTAAAAATCTTTCTAGACCAAATTCTGACTTCCACTTTCATTAATGAGTACAAAGTTTAAAAGTAGGAATTAAAGCATTTATGCATACGATGAAATTTATTACTCTTGGAAACATAAAATAGTATGCTGGGGGTAACAATCTTACTAGACAACTGATTAGCAATTATTTTACATTCAAATATCAGCCTTTCAAGCTAATTGAGCACGCGCCTTTTGAGAGTGTTAAATAAATGAATACTTTCCTCTTCAATCCAACATATAGTATTTATGCAGGAATAAAAAGAATCCTCTTATTCCTACAACTCAAATTCTTTTATATGAGCAACAGTTCTTCAGATTTGCTCATATAAAAGAATTTGAGTTGTAGGAATAAGAGGATCCTTTTTATTCCTGCATAAATACTATATGTTGGATTGAAGAGGAAAGTATTCATTTACTTAACACTCTCAAAAGGCGCGTGCTCAATTAGCTTGAAAGGTTGATATTTGAATGTAATAGACAACTGATAGAAAAGGTTCACAATTGTCATAAAACTGAAGTATCTAAATAATATATAAATTGATTTGGTGACAGATTTATATAAGTAAACAGCCTAGGTTCAAAACCTTAGTTTTAGAATATTTACTTAAATAGTATAAAAGCATAAAAAGTACCTATTTAATATTTAAGTACAGTTTTAAATGATGTTATTCAGTAATGAAGGCAAAAACTAAAAACGTCTGGAGATTACTCAAGTAAGATAAGAAGAAATCCTCTTAAAAACATGAGCTTGCATTATGATGAAGGGTAGTTGACATTCCATTGAATATAAAGTAACAAGAGTTAGTTTTACTTTGTTTATACCTTTAGATAGAAAATATATTTATCCCCTCAATCTTTTATTGTAGAAAAAAATTATTAATAGCAAATATTGAAAAAATATTTTAAAAGCACATTATTTTTACATCTATTTGCAATATAAATATTTATTTAAGATTATGATTTACATAACATCTTTTTGGTCGCCCTCAGAAAAATCATTTATTATATTACTAGTCAGTATCTAACATAAAAATAGCTTTAGATGTAATTATATAAGGGATTTGAATATGAACTTTCAAACTCCCTTCAGCCATATGTTCCATGTCATGCAACCAATAAAGATGACCACATCCATTTAAAAAAAACAATATCTAACATATGTATTTTGTGCTAAACCAGCACTCATCACCTGGTCGAGATTATCTCCCAGACACATATATAATCAGTACTCAATTTATATTAAGATAGAAAATCCTCAAACTTTAAAGGACAGACCTCAATCTAGTCGACTCTCCAACAATTCAGCCAACCATACCATCGAACATATTCTTGGAAAGCCCAAATCTCTTGTTAATGGCATTATTATTGCCATGCCTATTATATTCACTTTAAAATAAGGATGGCTGAAAAATTGGAATAGTGGAGTAGATTGAAGTCTGTCCATTAAGTTTGAGGATTTTCTATCTTAATATAAACTCAGCACTGATTATATATATGTATGGGAGATGATGATTTGGACTAACTAATAAGTGTTAGTTCAGCATGATGTCATAACTTGGTCATGTGTATTGGTGGTATGAGATGGAACAGATAACCGAAAGGAGTTTGAAAGTTTGTGTCCAAATCCCTTATATAATTGCATCTAAAACTCCAAGTATATAAATTACTTATATTCAATCAAATATTACAGATTCAGCCTGTATTCTGCCCATCCCTCTTTTGTGTATTTAATAATATTGGTTTCAACAAAAGATTTGTAATTTTTATCATTAGATTATTAGTGGTATGGATGACTGAAGAGTCGGATAAATTGAAACCTGCCCATTAAAGTTTGAAGATTTGCTATCTTAATATAAACCAAGTGCTGTTTATATATATGGATGGGAAATGATCTGGATTGACTGATGAGTACTGGTTCAGCAAGAAATCCATATGTTAAAGATCATTTATCTTTTCACATATGCATTGGGAGCTTGAAACTCTGTGTCCATATCTTTTATATAATTACATGCATAATTCCAAATATATAAATTATACTTATATTCAATCAAATATTAAAAATAGTGTTAATAAATGAATATGTAATAATTTCCGAATACTGAGGGTTTTTTTTTTATAGACTCACTTCTGATCCATTATTATACTGAAGAAAAGTTTGCAGTTTAATGTTTAGAGGAAAAAAAAGTTACAATAATTGGAAAGTATTATTATTATTTGTCATTTAAATCAAATTTAATGTGCAGAATAATTAAAAAATAAAAATAAATTTTCCAATTTTAAAACTGACATAGAAAAATTTATAATTGCTATCTTTAAGATGACTGCAAATTATTTACATTTGTTATCTTTATTTTATGATAATGATTGTAATTGTTTTTAATGGTATATAATATTTATAAATATATATTTTGATTACAAAAAATAAAGATAAATGAATAGAATTTTATTTCATGAAGTTATTTAAACCTTTATTAAAAAAGTTCTTAATCATTTTCTTTCTTTAAAGAGTATACATACATAAGACCAAAATGTCATAACATACATAAGTTGTCCCATTAAGAATACAACTAATAATTGGTTCTACTTTTAACCTGTCTATAGCAATATCTCTGAAGCAATAAAAGTGTCATGTTGACACAGTTAAACTCTTTACCATAAAACTTTGAAGATGGTAGCATGACTAGTTAGGGTTATAACATGATATATATATTTCCTATATTAACCTGTAACAGAACTAATATTAAATTTTCTTACAAATTGGCAAAAATACTGTCACATTTCAAATGATTAAATAGTATATAGTGGTAAACCAAATAGTCACAAGATTGTCAAATGCTTTTCAAAATTTCATGACCACAGAGAAAGCAATGAAGATGAAGCTAGGAAACACATTGTCACATTCCACATCATAAAATGTGGATCCACGTGTTAGCACTTTAACACTTTTGTAAGGACTTAAGTTTAAATCCCAAACAAAGCTTTCATTATAACATATTTCTAAATAAAATGTTCTCTTCTCCTTTGCTTGGATTCACAAAATATTTGTTCCATCAAGACAATTCCCAACAGCAAGTAAATGTTCAACTCCCCAAAATCTGAGAATCTTACTCATGCAGAAAAAAAGAGCACAACCATTTTGTGACAGCATAAACATATCTCAAACTTTGGTTTCCATATCACCTGACCCATAAATAAGGGATCAAAATTTTCTCAAATATTTTAAAATAAGACTCAACTATGAGATGTTATATTTTTAACAATCTTTAATTTTGAATTAAGCAGACCTATTAATGTTTATCCTAAAAAATTTTAAAGCATTTTATAATTGGAAAATTTTTAAAAAATATGCTTAACATTTAAACTGTTTATGGAGAAATGCCACAATGTTACCTTCATATCAGTATATAGTAATTTTATTGGTGATGCTGTGATGATCATCCAACTACAATGACCATCATCAAAAATACCAACAAGGATTGTAATTTCTAGAAGCAGAATAAAAAGCAAGAAGAGAATGTGTTGATCATAGACTCATGAGTGAATGACCAACATTTATATATAAGCATGGTTAATGCTTTATTATTCCAAGTTATGTAAATGTTCCATGTCAATAATCAGAAATATAAGAGATTATACCATTGCTTACTTAAATTAAGAGTACAGTAAAGCAAATTCTTCAATATTTCTTAAATATTACTTTCTTCTGTATAAAAACATGAATAAAAATCCGTGAGAAATATTTTACCATGTAGAGCAAACAAATATTCGTAATTTTATATATTGTAATTATTTAAATAAAAAATTAAATGAATCAATTTATAATGTTTATATTAAATAAACAATTTCGCTAAAAATGTGACCAAATCTTTTTGACATGTAGTGAATCCATTTCTTTACATTCTTCCGTCTGTCTAAGTTCATGTAAAATGTTAATTTTAAATCTAGTTATCTTTATGATTCAGTGGGTGAGAGGAGTTTGCTTTTATTTGTAAAAAAACTACTGAATCCTATTTTGAGGGCTGAACATAACCAGAGAGGGAAAATTTCTGACATCCACTCCACATTGTTGCAGCAGAATAATTTCACATTGTAAGATAACATGCTTTTCTCAGAGACACACTATACAAGAACCATTACAATTTTATTGACATTTCACTATTGGATTTAAAATCAAGAACAACATGGTCATTCTTCACACTTTCTTGGTAACTAAAGTTTAGTTTTCTTGAAAGCAGAAAAATTGTGTGAAGTTTTTATAACATTTACAATCATGACAAACAATTAAATTGTGGTTTGAATTCTTACTGTATCTAACATTATGTGGTACCATTACAATGATATTAGCAAATGCAAAACAAAAAATAGCAGTTGTAGAACTGTAAAAGTAGACATAAAAGAATATCTAGTTATTTGTTCTAAATCATGTTATATTGAACTCTCATATTATGACACCTATTACAAACATGTGGTAGTATCTCTGTATATTATTTAGGAATATAATTTACTTATTTATGAACATTTTCAGGCAATATTATATGTGGAACAAGAGATGCAATGCAAAATGACTGTACTTTACACTTCACTGGATCACATTCAATGTTCTTCCTGCATTCAAATCTAAAAAAAAATAATTTGAGTACACTCTAGCAACATATACATTCACATTCAGTGTGAATCATTTCAAATATTTCAGTAGTTTAGCAAATTAATATAAAATCTAATGTTCATATGAGTAACATATTTCATGCCACAATTTGTGATTCACATATAGCTAATATTATGCTGAAATATTACACATGAACTGACTCAAACACTGTAAATACCTTGAATATCACTATTATTCATTCATGAAAAGTTATAGATCATATCTTAGAATGAGTGTAATCATCATGCAAAAAGTGTTATGATTCATCTTTATGATTAATAAAAAGATTAGCAAGCATAAACATAAGTGTTAAAGCTATACATTATTTGAAGGCTAAAGCTGACTTTGCTTCGAGATAACTATGAGTTCTTTCATGCTGACTTAAACTTTTATTTCTAGTAGTCCTATAGTCACACAAATCACATTGGAAAAGGTTTTCTCCTGTATGCGCTCTATGCAAAATAAAACTGGCCTCCTATAGTCATACAAATTGAATTAGACAAGCTTTTTTTCTGTATGTGTTCTTCCAAACAGAATTAAATTACTCTTGATTAACCTTATAGTAACACAAATCATACTGCAACAGTTTTTCTCCTGCATGTATTCTTACATGCACAATTAACCGCCTGTGTTCAGAAGTCCTAGTCACACAAATTACATTAAAACGTTTTGGCTCGTGTATGTGTTCTTCCATGCTGAATTAAGTATTTCTTTTGAGTAGCTGTATAGTCACACAAATCACATTTGAAAGGTCTTTCTACTGTGTGTGTTCTTCCATGCCGAACTAAGTGCATCTTTTGAGATGCCTCATAGTCACATAAAGCGCACTTAAAAGGTTTTTCTCCTGTATGTGTTCTTTTGTGCTGAATCAATCGACTCTTTCGAATAGCCTTATAGTCACACAAATCGCATTTGAAAGGTCTTTCTCCTGTGTGTGTTCTTACATGCTGAACTAAGTGTATCTTTTGAGTTGCCTCATAGTCACATAAAGCACACTTAAAAGGTTTTTCACCTGTATGTGTTCTTTCATGCTGAACTAGGTTTGTCTTTTGAATCCCCTCATAGTCACACAAAGCACACTTAAAAGGTTTTTCACCTGTATGTGTTCTTCCATGCCGAACTAAGTGCATCTTTTGAGAAGCCTCATAATCACATAAAGCACACTTAAAAGGTTTTTCTCTTATATGTGTTCTTCTATGCTGAATCAACGGAGGCTTTTGAGTAGCCTCATAGTCACATAAAGCACACTTAAAAGGTTTTTCTCCTGTATGTGTTCTTTTGTGCTCAATCAATCGACTCTTTCGAGTAGCCTTATAGTCACACAAATCGCATTTGAAAGGTCTTTCTCCTGTGTGTGTTCTTACATGCTGAACTAAGTGCATCTTTCGAGTTGCCTCATAGTCACATAAAGCACACTTAAAAGGTTTTTCACCTGTATGTGTTCTTTCATGCTGAACTAGGTGTGTCTTTTGAGTCCCCTCATAGTCACACAAAGCGCACTTAAAAGGTTTTTCACCTGTATGTGTTCTTTCATGCTGAACTAGGTGCATCTTTTGAGTCGCCTCATAGTCACATAAAGCACACTTAAAAGGTTTCTCTCCTGTATGTGTGTTTTTGTGCTGAATTAAGTACCTGTTTTGAGAAGCTTTACGGTCACACAAATGACATTTGAACGTTTTTTCTCTATGTGTTGTTTTGTGCTGAATTAAAGTACTCTTTCTAGTACCTTCATAGTCACACAAATCACACTTAAAAGGTTTTTCTCCCGTATGTGTTTTTCCATGCTGAATTAAAAGGGTCTTTTGAGTAGCCATATAGTCACACAAATCACATTTGTATGGTTTTTCTCCTATGTGTGTTCTTTCATGTATAATTAAGTAGCTCTTTTGTGCAGCTTTGTAGTCACACAAATCACACCCAAAAGGTTTTTCTCCTGTATGTGTTCTTTCATGCTGAATTAACTGGCGATTTCGGGTAGCCTTGTAATCACAGAAATTGCACTGATAAGACTTTACTCCTGTATGTTGTTTTTTACGTCTAATTAATTTGATCTTTCGTGCAACAAAAGTTTTCCCCTCTATGTGTTCTTCCATGCTGAATTAAATGACTTTTCAGTAACCTTATAGTTACATAAATCACTTTGAAGAGATGTTTCTTCTATATGCGATCATTCATGCCGAATTAAATAGCTCTTTTCATTAGTTCTGTAAACACACAAACGACATTTAAAAGGCTTTTCTCCTATATAGATCATTTTTTGTAGTGATAAATTCCTTTTACCTGCAGTCTTATATTTGCATAAACTATATTTGAAAGGGTTTCCTGCTGTATAACTTCATTCATTTACTTTTAAACTACTATTTACAGCAGTCCTACACATAAATTACAATTTAAAGATTTTTCTCTTGTTCCATGTTACTGATAAACTATTATATCCTGCGGTCTTTACATTCAGACAAATTACATTGAAAACATTTTTTACCTTGTGCTTATCTATTCTGATGCTTCTCTTTTCAGCAGTCTGATATTTACACAAACTACACTGACAGATTTTTTGTGTTCTTACATTTTCTTATTCATATCCACACAATTTACATTGGAAAACTTTTTCTCTATGTGTTCTTTCATACATCTCTCAATTTTTATTCCATGCAGTCTTCAGTTCATACCAACTACATTGAAAACATTTTTCTAATCTGTCTTGTCATGTATTCTAAAACTATTTTGATGTGCAACTTCAAATTGGCCCATTAAAAACATTTTTCTCCTCTATGGTTTCTTTCATGTTTTTTCATAGATCTTTGATTAACACTTTTGACTTCACATAAAGTGCAATGAGTAACTTTTTATACTACAAGAGGTTTTTGCATAATTTTACTATTACCAAAAGCTATGACCATACAATTATTTATCTGGCTTTTATTATTTTTTCTTCTCTATGGCTTCTTTCAAAATTTCTCATTCTTATAGATTTGTCTCTAATGTTTTCACTAAAATTAACACAAACAGGTTTTCAATTTTTCTCACACTACATTATCAGAAACAGTTTGTGTGTAATATGACAAATATAGATAAAATAACTAAACAAACCTTTTATGGCTTATATGATTAAATATTTCAGTCAATAAATGTTCTCAATCAGGAATGTTATTTTGCATTAACACATGTTTATCAACTGTTATGAAAGTACATTTATATATCCATAAAATATATTCTCATTTTAAATATTTATTTAAATATACAATAATCATTTGTCTTTATATGATGGATAAGATAATAATAACAGATATATACTGTATTTTAAAATTTCTAATATTCAAAACAGCTTGGCTTTCTTTTAGTTCTTAATTTCATAACATTTTAATACAAATGACTTTCGTATACAATTTTGTGTCAAAAAATACTTTTTTGATTGCAAGCATTACAATCCTTACACAAATATAAAGACTTCATTAATTCCATTATAAATCTCTTTAATATTTCAATATGCTCTTTTTATCAAATATCATTCTCTTTTTTCCATGTCTTTGCCCTAAACAAAACAGAAAAAAAAATTAAACACAATTTTTTAAATGCATAACATGTTATAAAGAACAAATAAAAATACTTTCTTTACTAAGGAAGCATAAACTCATTTTCATTAGAACATTCTTAAAATAAGCAATTCATTTAAGCTTTTAATCAGATTCCACTTTCAATATTCATAAATCAAATGTATGCTTCCAGTTACTAACACCAGAGAAAATATGAATGCTTATGTTTCTCTTAGATCCATGTCAAGAATTATTATTTCAAACCAAATTATTATTGCTTACATAAAATCCAGCAAAAATTGTATATATAGGCATATGAACAAGAAACACAGAAAATCAATCTAGCATTAACTTATATAAAAAACAACTCGGTATAAATACTCATAGTGATAAGTCTGCATTTCTCAACTTGAGTGTAAAATCTTCCTTGAGAAAAATAAGTCATGAATATGGAAGAATCATGTTCTACCAGCATTTTCTCTCTAGTCCAACAAACAGAAAAAAAAACATGCAGAGTTTCTGTTTTGTAGAAAATATCATACTTATTTATCTAATCTTTTACATATAAAAAATTTTTTAAAGGTACTTCTATGGAAGAAGAATACAATGCAAACTTCGTAAGAATTCAGTCAGAAAAGCTATATACATTCGTGACAAATTTTAAAAAAAATGGATCTGGTGACACGATTGTTGAAAAAGAATCTGAAGTCATATGAGTGGATCAATTTGAAAGCATGTCAGAAGGCATATGAATCATTTATGCAAACAATTCTCGGATATTCCGATATGTTACCCATAATAAGTAAAAAACATATAGCAACCAATATTAAGTCAGAATTTTTGACAAATGATGAACGTAAAAAATTTTCCCTCTATTGACCACAATGATGTATTGGCAGTTGAGTGGGATACAGGAGATAAAGTTAAGCTGGATCAAAGATGTTCAATTATCTAGATCTGAAGAATCAATAGATGCTCAGAGTCAGAAAAATTGGCAAAAGCTTGCCACATATAGAGATTATATTTTCGAGTGAGAGGTGCACTGATAATACAAGGATTTAAAATTGTATGTAAATAAAGTTTTAACTACAGTATGTAAATTGTATGACCCTAGTGGAATATTTATACCCAGAGATTATTCCAGGCAAAATGTAATATAATAAAAAAAGAAAAATAAATTAGCAAAGCTAATAGAAAGTTAGATTCTTAGGATGCAGCAGTCGGTTAGTCAAGAAAAGAATACAGCTGCCGAAAATAAAACAATGGAGACTTGAAAGGACCAAAAGATAATACTGAACGAAGGTAGTTTTAGTAAATTGCATAATGCTAAACTTTCGATAGAAAAAACTTCACATACAAATTTAATTAAAAAAAATTAAACAAATCAAAAGATTAATCAACTGTATAATTATTCAGTTATATATGAAATATAGAGATTCCTGGAAAAGGACATAACCAATACAAATATTTTAAATGATTTTGGAGTACAACTGTATCAAAAATTAAATTTGATAAAGCTATGATTTTCTTTGGTAATGCCACATTGAAAATAAAAGGATGGTGCTTAAAAATAATTGACTGCATTACAGCAAAATTATGAATTGCTCTGGAAACAGCAATAAGAGCAACATTTATATAAATGATAAAGACAGAAAAAAAAGACAGAGCTTTGACTCACAGCTAATTACAGAAAAAGTATTGGATAGTCTAACTTCTTTAATGTGAAGACAATAGTTAAAAAAACTAAGATACTCATTTAATAATTTTGATGGATAAACTATATGTTAAAGCTTAGCTTATAACAGACTAATGAAATGTCTAAAATAACTGCTGTAGCCCAAATTTTTGGATGACTAACTAATGAGAAACAAGGATTGCCGTGAATTTAATTTTTTGCGGATTCTATAAATAAAAAATATTACCATTGAAAGCTCAATTGTTTTGAAAATCATACTGTTTTACCACCTATTTAGTTTTTTCTATAACTGCAAAAATAACAGGAATAGTTAAAAAAAAGCAACTTAATGTTCACTTTTGAGAATGGTATGTATATGTGAGAATTTTCGAAACAAGTGAGGAAAAAATCTATTTGATAAGAAAACCTAAAAAGGAAGATCAAACACTAGAGTAAGTTTGAGTCTGTATTTAGAAGCAATATCTAGAAAGTAGACTGGCTAAAAGATATTTCAGACTGAAATGGACACAAGAAATCTAGATACATTTTCAATCAACAGAATCTATAAATACCTCATCCATCAAGCTTAGACAATAACATATCAGATGATGTCTGCAAGTATAACTTTGAATATTCCATGATGCTATTGAATTCAGATTGGTCAAAAATACAAAATTCTTAAAAGTTCATGAAAAGATATTTTCTAAATCAAGATGATCTCACTACATAAGGAATATGATAACTATGATTGAATTCTCATAGACATATTTTTTTTTGAAATTAATTTTTTGTTTCTATGCAGTCTGCTAGTTTTATTTACTTGCATCATTTCTTCTGACTGATCAATTTCTATATGGAACAGTTTATTTTACATTTATAGTCAATATAAAAATAGATTAAATATATTTAGGTAAATGATAAATTTAGCAGAAAGATTTTTTTTTTGATTAGCTAACTTTATTGCAAAGATCAATATTAAACTGTTCCTTTCTGACTCATCCAATATGAAAAGCAATCTTTATAGTCATTAGATCAAGGGTAGCAATTGAAATTCTGATAGTGATATTACATTACTGATCATGTGATTAATTTATTTTTATATTAAATATTGAGCTTTGACTTTTTCTCATCCATTATTGTAATTCTACTTCAAATACAGCTTTCTAATAAGCAATAATTACAAATCAAACTTCATATTAAAAAATGTATAAAAATAATATTTCTGTCTTGATTAGACAAAATTCTTGAGGCATAACTAAAGCAAAGCATCTAAAAAATTATGGATCTTCCTACTATATATTTACTGGAAAAAAAATTAAATGTACCATCAGGACAAAAAGAAAGACATATTGTTTGGCAGAATAATGTAAGATCATGATCAGTAACCTATTTAGATTAGAAAATTAAAGTAAAAACATATTGAAAATAGAATACCCAATTTATGGAAAATAGTGACCTGGGCAGCTCATTTAGGCACAAAATTAAGAAAAAGCACTTCCACCACTATGAAGACTTGATTATTATTTTGGTATAAATTAATATACGCTTATTTTCAAAATGAAATTATTAAATCAGTTATAATAACGTGAAAGCTAAACACCTTCAAACAGATACGCTTTAAACATGCTTACGTGACAGCCAATCAGATGGAATATGAAATCACATGGCTGTCATGTAAGCATGTTTAAAGGGTATCTGTTTGAAGGTGTTTAGCTTTCACGTTATTATAATATTATCTGTTTATGCTTAAATTTGATATATTTAAATCAGTTATAATAATTATTGATTTATAGATATATTGTGCAGTCACATGCATGAGTGATATAAACAAAATCATAAAGTAACAATACATGAATTATAACTCAAAAAGCTACAATGTGAGTCTGTCCAGTTAATATCTGTTGCCATTGTTAATTCTCAAAATATAATTTACATCTATTTTTAATAATATATTTTAATGATTCACATTTATTATATATACACCAGTTAAAAAAATGTGTTAATAAACAGCATTATATATAAATATAGTAATATTTTTAAAAAAGCTCAAATTTTCAAAACATAACACATGCTTTTCTTAAACATGTCATATCATGCTTTCAGCAATTCATAAAATGTCATGCAGATATTAACATTCAAAGAATATCTGTAGTTCAATCGACTGAAACAATGTAGAGTCAAAAATTCTACAAAGAAAATGCATTTGCTAATGTTAAAAAAAAACAAACAAGCCATCAAGTATTAATAGATGTTTATTATATTCATACCTTATTCACACATTTTTTAATGTAAACATTACCATTAGTGGGCCGAAGAAATACATGTTTTGGTATTTGCTGGAGATTGTAAGTGAGGAAACGATTCTTTTTTAAAAAATACTCGTTCTCTATTTGAAAAGACTTACTATTGTCTATTTTTATTAAATTATGGACTTAAATGTTTTTATTGTATATAATAATGCTTATATTAATTTATTATTTTGGTTTTGTTCTATAAAGTGGTCTGAAATTGAGATTTATAAGGCACTTGTAATTACAGTAAGTTTAGTATAGAATTGAGATTTATAAGGCACTTGTAATTACAGTAAGTTTAGTATAGACCAGGGGTGGGCAATTGTTTTGGCTTGGGGGCCACTGAGGTTAGCAAAGGGCTGCATCGGGGACCACTTTGTGGAAGTGAAAAGCCACACCTTTTTTTCATGACACAATAAACACACTACTTTATTCCCTGTATTACCAAATAAATATTTGTTTGTCCATTCTTCATTAAACACATGACATTCATCACCAATTTTACATTTTTTTGGTGGGTTCATGATTTCACTAAAGTCGGAAATATATATATTTGCTAATGCAAAGACAAAATTGAAATTAACCAGATCAATTGGAAAAGCACTGCACATCATATCTACACTGCGCATGTGTATTGACGTTGCCATCCTAGTGGAAAATACAAGATGAATCTTTGGTTGCGCATGGGAAGGAAATCTCAGTTCAAGGCGGATTTTTCTGATTGTCTTGGCGGCCACATAAAATCTCTTAGCGGGCTGCATGTGGCCCTCAGGCCACTATTTGCCCACCTCTGGTATAGACAATATAATTCTATTTGAATATTAAAATTGTCTCTATTAACTATACAAATGCAATTTTAAAAATGGCATGTCTGCACTATAAGTGCATAAAAATTATATTTTCTCTAAATTTTATGTGTACTATGATTTTTTTTATTTGAACTTTTAGTGAACAAAGAGGGCAAGATATCATAGATAACAGGGGTGGCCAAACTTTCAGATCTCGGGATGACTTTTTTTGGTCTATGTGTATCTGAGGGTGACTACATTTTTTTCAGGGCAAAAAAGTGGAAATCAGAAAAAAATCTTATTTTTGCTGGAATGGGAAAAAAATAAATGTTCGAACTGTTTTTTTTTAAGAATAAATTTACGAATTGATGGGGTTTTTTTATAACGGCTTTTTAACTACTTACAAATATTGGTGATGTTTTTAGAAGATACTTACGAACTGATTTTTTTTTCCAAGATACGAACTGTTGAAAAACATTTTACTATCACTAAATATTTGAAAACCAGGCACTCTTCATAAACCTGGAACTTAATTGTAAATATAGGGGATTTGAACTCAGACTTTCAAGCATCCTCCAACTATCCACATTACCTCATACAATTGATACACATGACAACACACATTTAGAAAAAGATAAATAATCACCAATATATATATTTCATGCTAAACCAGCACTCATCAGTTGGTCCAGATTATCATCACCAACACATATATCCAATCGGTGCTCAGTTTATATTAAAATAGCAAATCTTAACACTAATGGACAGGCTTCAAACTACTCCAACCACCAACTTTTCAGCCATCCATATCATTGAAAATCTGATGGAAAGCCAAAATCCCAACTGTTGCCAAAATTATTGCCATGCCCATGTTTACATGTGAAGCTTGTATTCTGCCCATCACTCTTCTATGTATTCAAAGGAATAAGGCCCTCTACCTGAGGGGTCAGACTGATTTCAGGTCAACATGGGCATGGCAATAATACTTGCAACAGTTGGGATTTGGGCTTTCCATCGTCAGATTTTCAATGATATGGATGGCTGAAAAGTTGGAGTAAATTGAAACCTGTCCGTTAAAGTGTAAAAATTTGCTATCTTAATATAAACTGAGCACTGATTATATATATGTGTGAGAGATGGTAATCTGGACCAACTGATGAGTGCTGGTTTAGCATGAAATACATTCATTGGTGATTATTTATCTTTTCTACATGTGTGTGGTCATATGCATTGGTTGTATGAGATAGTGTATAGTTGGGGGGTGCTTGATAGTCTGAGTTCAAATCCCCTATATTTACTATGACTACTAACTTTAAATTGATTATTACAAAAAAATGTAATCTCTATATTTTGTACCATCTCTCGGCCATTTTGGGCCACATTTTCACTATTTTATGCTTATTTTATCATAAATTCATAGCTTTATTGGTATATACAATTTTAATTCCAAAAAAATGCACTATTGGCATTATTTTTCACAAAAAAAATCGATTTCTGGTAAGTACTGACTGCCAACTTCAGCCATTGTTCTCCAGGCATTTCTGTCAAAGTCAGAAATCACACCAAAATGTTTTATGCTTTCATAGTAGATTTTGAATGTAAATAAACATATCTCCTCATAATTTTTTACATTGATAATTAAGTTTTTACATCAATTTACATAAATAAAAACATTGATTCCAAAATTTTTAACTTTTACAAGAAAAATTATCAAGGGAAAGTCGATAGCACTTGACCACTATTCAAGACAAGTGAATAATGTTGATTGCTATTTGCATTTCAATGACATTTGGTGAAAATTAACTAAAGACAACTATTTTTCATAAATATTTATTGATTTTAAAATTACTTTTTACACTATATTGACTAATAATGTGTCTAGATTTAGATTTTTATTTAAAATATTTAATTTTAGATGGAAAAAAAAGACAAAAGAAATGAATAATCAGAGATCGTAATTTCTAAGACACAAGAAATCACCAATGATGTCACATAATGATAGGTTGAAATATAATTTCATTATTTTACTGCAGGCTATTTTTCATATATGTTTTTCTTATATTTTTTCTCCAATTATTAACATTATTTTACATTACATTTAAAATGTCAATTTCTAGTAGCAAATATTAAAACAATTCTGATTGTTGTACATTAATATATTTCAGAAAGGAAATGGGTTACATCATATTTAACGAATCAAATCTGTCAAATTTTTACACAATCTGGCCAATAAGAAAATTCAACAGACAAATGGTTAAATTACCTCAGTTCCCTCTAGCATTATAATTTATCCACTAATTTTATAAAATATTTATTAAATTACAATTTTAAATTACTTATAAATATTTTGTAGAGCTGATCCTGCATTTTAAAACAAATTAAAAAAAATTGCTTTAGAATTGCATTAAAATAGATTAGATGCAAATTTTACATAAAAAAAAATTACACGGTCAACATCCAAAGACCTTGCAGTCGACATTCAGAGAACTAGTGGTCGACATCTTGACCATCCCTGCTATATAAGATGTAATTAATAATTAATAGAATTAAATTTATAAATTTCAATTTTGTATGCTGGTATGCTTTTATAGAATAAAACCAAAATAATAATACAAACATTATTAAATACAATAAAAACATTTAACTATGTTTTAAAAAAGGAACCGTTATTTCCTCACAATCTCCAACATGTATCTGATTGTGCATTGCCTTGGCCCATTAAAGGTAATGTTTACCTTTTTTAAAATGTAGCTATTGTAATAAATAAATAATTTTCCTTTCAAAAATTACAAAAGATAAAACACAGTTCATAAACTTTTTAAAAAAATTCTTAGCATTTATTAGAAAAATAAGGTACTTACATATCTACCAGTGAAATAATTGCAGTTAATAGACAACAAAAACATTAACAAATAAAGTGGACACATTATAAAAATGTTTTTTGATATTCTATTTTTAGAAAATACCACCCGCTTGATGGAGCTTTTCATGAGCAAAACCACATAAAAATTCCATTTACGTGGTCAAACATATGGCATATAGAAGAGTTCTGTTCATATTAGCCATTGCAGGCTTCAATGTCATTGCACATCAATATTATGGCCCACTGATGCACTTCATGAAACTATGTAAATGTGCACAATTCACAGATCACTACTGTATCATGTGAGGCTGTATAGAAATCAACTGGCCATAACTCTTGAAATGTATATTCCAGGTAAAGATCTGACACCCTACCTGACGTAGTATTACAAAGTAATAAATTTTAATTCTGGCACCATGTTCAGATACACAACTTGTAAGGTTTTTAACAATTGACAAAGGGTAGGGATAAGGACCATTTCATGCAAAAATTCACATTTGCACAAGAACACATATGAAACAAATAAAATGGCTGAGGATGCATGTCATTTTGGAAATCATAACATTAGCTTCCTTAGACTACTGTTTCTTTTGAATGATCCTTTGGATCATCAAAACCATCATCGCCCCCCCCCCCCACCTGCGCATTCTAGCATGTATTCCCCCTGCCTAACTTTTCCATATTTCACAAGTTATTGTTTAAAGTAAATGCATTTTTTATGATCGGCTAAACCATCCTTCCCCCTCCCTGCACATTGATGCACTTGCCAATGCTGTCTCTAACAAGTTGTTGTCAAAAAGAATTTGTTGTTTTCAATCAAAAATAAATACTGCAATTAATTTATACATATATTTTTTTTATATCTCAAAAATATCTGAAATCGGACAATAAAGTCAAAAAAGTCCAGCACGGTAATGTTATTAAAATAAAAACGTTTTTAAAAGCCTAAACAAAAAGCAACTTGTTCGTTTCCAATAAAAAATAAGTAGAGAAATTAATTTATAATTTTTTTTATATAAATATAATACATGTTTCATTTATTTATATTTTTTTAATATATATATAAATGTAATAGGAGAAAAATCAGACAATAAAAAAAGGCCTGCCAGGTTTATACTTTTTTTTTATATATAAATGTTGTTATAGTCCTCTCATCTCTCAGAAGTGGACTATTCCAGATTCTGTCTTATCTGATCAGATTAAGCATTGTTTGTCATGGGCCAATAGGCTGATGTACAGCTAAACCCATAGCCAATGATTAGTACAGGCCAATAAGCAATATGCTCGCTGAATCTGAATGTTTTCAGTAAGGTCAGGATCTGGCTATAAATGTTCAACCTTTAGGAAAAATGAGAGAGAACATCGATCTGACCTACAAAGACTGTACGAGTTCTCCCAGGGAAGCCCTGCTAACATGAACAGCAGTAAGCATTCCCACTAATAGCAATACACTATTTTTCCATGCAGTTATACCAAGTCCACAGAGGGATCGGATGCTGCTAAGACTACTGTTGGCTCAAGACCAGCTATCTTGTACAGCTGGGAGTCATTCCCCTTACCCATGAGGCAAGCTATCAGGTGTACCTGGAAGCAGTAGAACTACAAGACCTGGATTCCAGAGTTCATATAAACTGTATTATTTATTGCATATATTTGTGAATATAATGTTATATTAATTGTAACTCAGGTGCTTGTATTATCTTTCTGTAAGTTGGGTCTATAATCCAGACCAAACACAACAGACTTTTGGTGTAGTCAGACATGGAATTTTTTTCCCACGGCAGGAAAAAAAATGGGAGCATAAATATGTGAGTGTGCACTTAAAGACACTCATTTAAGTTTACATGATTATTAAATCATACTTAACTACTGCCCAAGTCAGCAGATTTTTGGTGCAGTCAGACAAAAGACTTTTTTTCTCACGGCTGGAAAAAAAATGGGAGTGTAAATACTGCCCAAATCAACAGATTTTTGGCACAGTCAGACAAAATATTTTTTTCCCCTCAGGTAGAAAAAAAATGATGGCATAAACACTGCCTCAATCAACATATTTTTGACACAATCAGACAGAGAATTTTTCTTCATGGCTGTAAAAAAAATGGGAGTGTAAACACTGACCAAATCAAAAGATTTTTGGCAGTCAGACAAAACAGTTTTTTCCCCTTGCCTGGAAAAACATGAGTGCACACTTCCCTTGGCTGAAAAAAATGGGAGCGTAAATACACGAGTGCACACTTATATGGACACTCATTTAAGTTTACGAAGCAGTGATTAAAGCACACATAAATACTACCCAAGTAAAATACATGAGTACGTAATTATAGACGTTCCTCGTATTTACTTAACAATGATTGTTAAAATAACTTATTTCTGAGAGAACAAAAAGTAAAATACGACAATAAGCAAGATAGATATTCGTCGTATTTACTGAACAGTGATCGTTAAAATTACTTATTTCTGGGTAAATAAAAAATAAAATACGTGGTGTTTTCTAAACAGTGATTGTTAAAATTACTTATCTCTGAGAAAATAAGAAGTAAAATATGTCGTATTTACTAAATAGTGATTGTTAAAAACAATTATTTCTGGGAGAATAAAAAATAAAGTGAATAAGCAGTTGGCGTATTTTTTTAAAAAGATTCGGCATATTGAGAAGTTTTTCCCCCAAGGCAGTTAATGGAAGTGATCGCAAACGCGGTTTATAAACCAATCAAAACGGGTCATTCTAAAAAAGACAGAAGCTCACACTAGCGGTGTAAAAAGTATCAAAAATAACAATATTGAGTGGTTACTTGCAATAAATACGAAATAAATATTTTTCTCGCCATATACCAGAGAAAAATAAAGAATGGTTCATATAGTTGGCTTGATGGAAAACAAGGCACCGTAATAGTTGAAACAGCAGATGAAAGTCAACATCATCACCATCGAAAGCAACTTAGACTGGGTTATACAGATGCAGCCACAATGAATGAATCTCCAGGGACAGGCAGTGCAAGCAAAGAGAATCAATAAACCAAGAACAGCAGCAAACGCCAAGCAATGTAGTGGATTAGTCATTCTCCAGCACACCTACATGACTACATTCTCTAGGGGTAATTTTTGGCCGAGGGGGTGGGTGTTATAGTCCTCCCTTCTCTCAGAAGTGGACTATTCCACATTCCGTCTTATCTGATCGGATTAAGCATTGTTTGCTGCAGGCTAATAGGCTGATGTACAGCTAAACACATAGTGAATGATTAGTACAGACCAATAAGCAATGATACTCGCTGAATCTGATTGTTTTCAGTAAGATCAGGGATCTGGCTATAAATGGTCAGCCTTTTGGGAGAAACGAGAGAACGTCAGTCTGACCTGCAAAGACTGTAGGAGTTCTCCCAGGGAAGACCTGCTAACCTGAACAGTAGTGAACATTCTCCCTAATTACGCTATTTTCCCATGCAGATAGGCAAGTCCACAGAGGGACCGAATGCTACTAAGACTACTGTTACCTCGAGGCAAGCTGTCTTGTACAGCCGGAAGTCATTCGCCATACCCGTGAAGCAAGTAATCATGTGTAGCTGGAAGCGGTAGAACCACAAGACCGGGATTCCAGAGTTCACATTATAACTGTATTATTTATTGTATATATTGGTGAATATAATAAATGTTATATTAATTGTAATTCGGGTGTTTGTATTATTTTTCTGTAAGTTGGGTCTGTAATCCAGACCAAACACAACAAATGTAATTCGAGAAAAATCGGACAATAAAGAAAAGCCGGCCAGGTAACGTTATATTTGTGTTTTAAACTGTATATAACGACATCAAGCGGCTGGTATTGTTTTTCCTTTAAAATAATAGTAATAAAAAGCAACACCACTGGAAATAGTACGTATTATTCCTCGAGTCATTTTCTTTTAGACAATTTCTGTCCCCGAAAGTGTATAATTTAACAAAACAACGCTTCCGGGCTTCTTAAATCGGTGCTAGTTTTGCTATTTTCTGAATCCAATATACGCTGCAAATGATGATACTTTGTGAATACTGCTCTTGTGACGTGATTATTCCGCCATAATTAATCTAAAACTTTACGTTAGTTACTTTTTTTTCAAGATTAACAACCTTTATATTTAAAGAATGTTTTTTAACTTAAAAAAAAAAAAAGGATTATGCGTGCGTACATTGCGAATATATTTGGAAATATCACTTTAAGTTTAGCAAACATTATATTTTAAAAATGAGTTTTTGAATTCAAGTTAATTTTTAAAAAATATTATAAATACGATATATTTTTGGGTTAAAAAGAATTAGTAAACGAGCAATTTTTAATGTTCAGTTTATTTAATTCAAATCTTATTTATATCGCATACATATTATTTTAAAATTAACTTCAATCCAAAAAATCTTTTTTAAATATAAAGTTTGCTCACGGCGCTGCTGAAACGTAATCTTCCAGCCATAATTATTCGAACATTTGGGATTCGTCACATCCACCGCACCCATTGAAAACACGCCAGCCGCTACTATAAACCCATTACAGCTATTATTATAAAGTAAACAGTTTAATTATAAAATTTGAGTATTTACTAACAAAAAGTAATATAATTAATTCAATGATGCATTCTCTTATTTACTAACAAAAAGTAATATAATTAATTCAATGATGCATTCTCTTATGCAGTATTAACTTACATATTTAAATATTAATGAGTAATTTACAAGTACGTTACCTACAAGCAAACTATTTATTTATGAGAAAAATGGCGGTTTGTACTTCGATGTGATGTGATGTATTATGGCTTCTCCTTAAACGAAGTCAAGAATATCTCAGCAATTATGCCCAGATAAAACTGTTAGCCACTTTATTTTACATTCCCCACTCTAAATTTACCCATAATCTGCTCTATCCCATTTCCACAACATAATTTTTGTCAACTCTATAACCTTTATATCTAAATCCCCCTTATCTTTTCCCAAACCCAACATAAAAATCAATAATTCACTTTCTGTATAATCACTCTTTTCATATTTATTTTTCCACAACTTCATTATATGTACTCGTTCTGTTTTCAAACATTTACATTCAATTAACAAATGCCTAATATTTTGTATTCCTTCCTTACATAATTTACAAAATAAATCACCCATATTTTTCCATTTACGTGTATATTCTTTTGTAGCTAAAGATCATTTATCAATTTTTTCTCCCATTCATCCAAATAATTTTTCTGATTACTTAAAATAATTCCCAAATAACTATATCTATTCACCACACTTAACTTAATATCTCCCAATAAAAATTCTACATCTTCTCTATCTCCAGTATTAACCATCATTATATTTGATTTTTCTTCACTAAATTTAATCCCCATCTCTTTACCCACCCTTGCACATGTCCTCAACATAACTTCTATATCTTCTCTTTTTTCTGCACACAAAAAAATATCCGCAAAAAAAAGACCTGACAAAATATATACTCCCTTACTACCTATTAACGGTATTTCTATCCCTCTTCCTAATCTTTCTATTGTGATGATGATATTTTAGTTGTATTTATATATTGGACTATTTACATCATCTAATATTAAGTATTGTATGTCCTTAGAAAAAAATAACTTTATTTAAATTTTCCAATAGCACGCAGGTTACTATATTAATGTTGATATAACTTGTTATTAAACGAAATATTAGAGTTGCGCTCACAAGAGAAGAAGATTGATTGATTAAAAAAGTAAGACCGAAAAATATTAATTTTAATTGTCCAATAAATGAACTATGGTGCTTAACCTTGGATTGGTGTGTTTGCGTATTATATAACTATTATTCATTTAACAAATTTATTTATATATTAACGTCATCTAGGTAACCCATGAGTTTTTAAAATGTCAACTATTAAAAAAGCTACTAGATTTTCTTTTTCACAAATTGTTTTTATTTTTTTTGAGTCAACCGCACCCGTTTTTTTTTTTTTTTACATTAAATTGATTTTTAACTTTTTGATAACTTTATCTTTTCTCTAATAAAGATTAATCTGATATTCCTAATTTTATTATCAATCTTAAAATACAATACAATTTTGATTTCATTGTTTACACACAAGCCTTCCCCGATTGGCTCAGGTTTGTTCACACACGTTTACTCATCAAAAACTTTTTTTTGTATCTTCTCTGAATTTTTGTCTTATACTAATCTCTACTGGCAGTTGATTTCTACCATTATTTCAATAATATAAATTTCCCATATTTTTTTTTACATTATGACTTTACTGTATATAATAAATGTACACATATTTCAAAATTCAAAACAGAACTTAACGTGTTAAAATTAATATATGAAAAACTTACTCCACATTTCACTGAGACCATAAGGGATTTACTGCACTAAATATTTCCTGTGGTGACCCTAAATTTTGTTTTCAGGTATTTTAAGTTTTTACCATATTTTCTTTCAACCCATATTCTTGGATCTGTTAAACAAATAATAGTGTTAGTTTCGGAAATGTGGCTTTTTATCTCAATAACCATGGAAATCTTAGCAGTGAAAATACAGTTATTATTTTCATTAAAGGTTTACAAATATCTTGAAATTTTAAAAATGCTGAATTAACATCATGTAGAGCAAAAACATAATCCCAATTCTGATCAGATAATGTTTTTAGTATATTATTGTAATGTCACCTGTCATTATTATAGTGTAATGTCATCTGCCATTATTATTTATAAGCTAAACAATCAAGAATGTGAAGTGTGGAACGTTCTGTCTAATATAGAAGAGAGTTTAGTTAGAAAACTTTCTTAGAGTATAGACTCTCAGTTATAGCTATGCATTATTTTCATTTGTATTAAAGTTGTTAATACACCTATTTTTGTTACCAAATCTGTTGGAGAATTTAATTAAGTTGATGCATAGACATCAAATTGGCGCAGTTGAACAGGATCTCCGAAAAACAGTTTTTGGAACGAAAAAATGGTCGCCATGATACAACTATGAATAAGACAATTCGATGTTGAAAATCCCAGTAAATGGCCATTATATGTAAAACTGGTTAAAAAACACTTTTTGATTAACAGAGTTAAGCAAAACGACATTAAAATTGCCACACTTCTAGATTTCGCAGGAATCAAGATTTTAGAAGTAGCTAACCGGTTATGTGAACCTGTTGAACCAGAAACTTTACAATACGACGATGTGGTTGAAAGATTAACTTCAGAGTTCTGCCCGCTACCGTGTAAGCACATCGCTAGACTACATTTTCATTTATGAAATCAAGCAAAAAATGAAACCTTCAAGGAATATGATTCACCCCTGCGTGAATTAGCTAAAAATTGTGTTTATGGTAAATTTTTAGAAGAAGCACTCCTTGAACAGTTGCTACTCAGATTATACGACAAATTTTCGTGAACAATTACTTGTGGACTCGAACATTACATATAAAGAAGCCATTAAAAAGGGAATAGCTCACAAACTCGTAATAGAGCAGGCAAAAGATTTTATGAATAATGTGTCACCTCGTATCTTTTATCGTACGATTCAGAAAAATGCTGAACAAGATGAGGATTGTAGCTATAACCGCGTATGTTTCCACTGCAAAAAAACCGGACATGTTGTACGCAATTGTAAACAACTGTCTGAAACACAAGGAACCCTAGCGAGAGATTCTGGAAAAAACAACTCAAAAGATCAATACGAGATCAAAACACTGAAAAATTCAGAATCAGATTTTAATCAAACTGTGTGCATCAAAAGAAAACATTGTGAAATGGAAATTGATAGTAGCTCCGATGTTTCTCTTATGTCTCTAAAGGATTGGGAATCTATTTTTAAAAATAAGTCTAAAAAAAAATAGTGAATACTGAAGTTCGCGCAACAGACATTAATGGAAATAAAGTCGAAATTATCGGAAAGGTTATGGTAAATGTCAGGTTGAACTCAAACAAAGGAGTTCTACCATTATATATATTACATAAAAAGATAAAATCTTTAATGGGCAGAAACTGATTCCATTTTTTGGGAATTAGGCCTAATATTATAAAGAAAATAAATATCGGAAACAAAATGCATTTTTGGGAATTAGGCCTAATATTATAAAGAAAATAAATATCGGAAACAAAATGCAGATTAAATTCCTATCATTTGTCGCTAAAAATTTAGGACAAATGAAAACAAAGCCAGTTCAGCTAGAGTTAAAAGAAAACGCAATACCAGTAATTTGCAAGACTAGGAAAATACCATTTGCACAACATTCTATTCTAACTGCTGCTAGCGGAAAGACTCTTGCCAAACTTTTTCTGATAAGAAAGTTACAGAGTAACTTAACTTTACTCCTACCAGAACCAACAAGAGAAACTGTTGATAAAAAGTCAGAGAAGTTTCTTGTAGGTGAGAAGGTGTTGATTATAGATTGCCTATGACAAATTTGGATAAAGGGCGAAGTAATTGGCATAACTTCCAAGAATATAGCTACAATACAAATGGAAGATAATGTTAGATACAAGAGACATTTTAATCATATCTGCCATCACATCAATCCAAACTGGCAATATACATATACAGCTCAAATCAATGGGAATAAACCTTCTGAAAAGAGACCTGATAACTCAGAGCCAAGTCCAGACTACCAGATACCAAAACCTCGGAAAAAGATTTCAGTAGATAATACAGAATATAAACACCCAAAGCGAGATAAGAAGCCACCCGCTTATCTAAGTGTCTATGTAAGATAGCCATTTTCCCAGCTATGGGTGGAGTGTAATGTCACCTGTCATTATTATAGTGTAATGTCATCTGCCATTATTATTTATATGTTAAACAATCAAGAACGTGAAGTGTGGAACGTTCTGTCTAATATAGAAGAGTTTTTAGTTAGAAAACTTTCTTAGAGTATAGACTCTCAGTTATAGCTATGCATTATTTTCATTTGTGTTAAAGTTGTTAATAAACCTATTTTTGTTACCAAATCTGTTGGAGAATTTAATTAAGTTGACACATACACGTCAATTATGTGATAACTTATTAACATATAAATGAGTATTTACATGTTGTCTACAATTTAGCAACTTCAACACAGTTGCAAAATGATCTGAAATAAAAATATTTAGTACAGACGATTTGTCATGTTATGGATAGTACTATAATTACGGACTGACGCCTAGCGGTGACAATTGAGATTAACGAGCGCGCGACATCGCTCTTATGTTGAGAGAACGCGAGTAGTTAATAAAGTTTGTTAGTTATCTAAACTATATGTATTTATTTATTTAGATATTACGGCCAAGAACATAACATGGTGTCAGGAGTGAATTAAAGAAATATTAGTATAAAAAATATTTCTAAAGTATAAAACAGTGAGTATTTAAAGATTGATAAAAATAGTTTTTATAGCAATTTTTTTTTCATATTATATTTGCCGAAATACAAAATGGCGTCACAATTCGATCGTTTTTACAATATCGAACCGCTATCTATAGAATAAAATATGTCAATCAAATGGACTGAATGGAAAGAATTATTCCTAAATTTCCTAGAAGCTACAGAAAACGATATGAAATCTGATAAAGTAAAATTAGGAATATTACGTCATCTCATTGGAAAAGAAGGGAGAGATGTAATAAAAACATTAGACCACACCAATGCAAAAGATAAAACAAAATTGCTATCCGTCTTAAACCAAATGGATAAATATTTTAACACCATAAAAACAACATTATATGACAGAATAAAAGCATATATAATGGAACCACACGAGGGAGAATCGATTGATCACTTTCTTATTAGCTTAAAAGTAGTAGTTGAAAAAGCTGACTTCGGGGATCAAAAACAAAATATTCTCCGCGATAGAATTATAATGTTACAAAAAGAAGAAGGCCTAAAAGACAGATTATTTGAAAAGGGGAATGTTACATTAGAAAAAGCACTGGAAATAATACGTGGACATGAAACTAGAAGACTCAAAAATGAATTACTGGGAAAATCTGAACTATGTATTAACGTAATAGCGATAAATACAACAAACATACGCAATTGTCAAAAGTGCAACCATAATCATCCAAAACGTGAGTGTCCCGCATTTGGTAAAAAATGCTATAATTGTGGAAAGTTAAACCATTTGCCAATAATTGCAGTACGAGAAGCTACGACCATAAAATTTTAACTCAAAAACGCTCAAACACAAGATATAAAAATATTAATAGAAATGGACGTTATGTGAACGAAGTACACGATACTACGACATCGGATTCATCATATACCAGTGATGTTGAAAACATAATTGCATACATCAGACGTGTAGACTCAACTCATTCGTTTAATGGCTGGTATGAACAGATTTTATTAGACAACAATAAAGTAAAAATAAAAATAGACACAGGAGCTGATGTAAACATTATGTCTAAAAAAGTGCTTTATACTATTCATCCACAACCAATAATATACAAAACAAAGAAGAAATTAGGCGCTTTGGAGGATCATTTCTCATCCCAATAGGAAAAGCAAAACTTCAATGCAAAATAAACAAAGATCTGCGTAATTTACGTTTTATAATAATAAAAGAAGATGAACCAATACTTCTTAGTGGCCGTGATTGTGAGTTATTAGGTTTAATTAAATGCAATAAAATTACAGTACAAAAAGTAACGATGAAAAATAAAAGTAAAAATGATTAAAATATATCCAACAACAACAAAGATACGATAACAAAGAGTAGAAAAGATAATAAAAGTATTAAAGCACAGGAAGTAAAAGAAAATGAAAACTTCAAGTCTATATATGAGAAATACAAAGATGTTTTTCAAGATGTGGGTTGTTATGAAGGTGAACACCATCTCACAGTAGACCCAACATTTAAACCAGTTGTCCATGCACCTAGATTAATTCCGCTAAGTATACATGAACAATTACAGGAGAAATTAAAAAAATTGGAAGATATTCATTTACAACATGAAATATTAAAGAAATTGGGTGAAGAACAGTCCCATCAATTAATTCAAAAGAAGAGAGAAGTACAGCGAAAATTTCAATTAGCAAAGGAAGAGGAATGGCATAAAATCACTACTATAGAAGCTGAAATGTTAGAATTAGAAAATAAAATTCAAGACTTGGAAAGATACAAAATTGATGAAAGTAATCAAAAGCAAGTTGATGTTAAAAAAACTGAAGATAATGCCAGGCTAGCTATTCACAATAAATAATTACTTGAAAAGGAATGTAATGTGTTAAAAATCAAAGTTCACAAACATCAATCTAGTGTAGAAGAATTAGAGAAAGAAAAAAGTTTGAATTATGAATTATATCAACAGATTCAACAGCTTAAAGAAGATCTTCACAGTTTATCAGTTGTTCATCAGGATTTGCGATTACAAAACAGCAAATTAAAATCTTCTAGTGATTTATTAACAAATAAACTGAAAGTTGCTAAAGCTGATTTTATCAAAATGAAGAACACAGCTGAAACATTCACAACAACTCCACAGACACAAGAACTGGATGAGGAGAGACAGTTTCCCGTATCTGAGACAGAGAAATCATCAACATTAAGTGATAATGGCACAGCAATAAGAAGAACACCAGTTGAACGTTCCGAGATGAGAGAAAAATCAAATAGAAGAAGGCCTCCAGTATATTTAAAAGACTATGTTTGTAAATAAAATAAAAAAAAGAGAGTTGTCATGTTATGGCTAGTACTATAATTATGGACTGACGCCTAATGATGACAACTGAGATTAGTGAGCACATGACATCACGCTTATGTTGAGAGAATGTGAATAGTTAATAAAGTTTGTTAGTTATTTAAACTGTGTGTATTTATTTATTTAGATATTACGGCCAAGAACATAACACAATTCATAACTTTGATTCTGGTTTAATCTGACAAATATATGATCCAAAATGGATCGACATGATTTGGTAATATGAGTAGGTGAAAAAATAACTTGATTAAAACCACAACTATAAAACAAATTCAAATACCATACAGTAGGCCCATGGAGATTATTATATAAATCTATATTCAAATCTCCCATAAGAATTACTGAAGTAGTATGTAAATCAGACAATAACACATCAAGTTCAGCTATAAAATCCAAAATGATACTTGTACACGATCTATATAAAGCAATAATAGTTAAGACAAAACAAGGTAAATTCAAATGAATTAAAACACATTCTGCAGAGACAACAAATGGATTATGATATGTAAATTTAATGTTTTCTTTCACAAAAACTAATACACCACCTGAACGTGAAGACGCATGAGGAGAAAGAATATTTGAATAGCCATCCAGAACATAAATGCTGTTCTTCAACAGAAATCCAAGATTCAGTTAAAATTATCACATCATAAAAACTGACTGGAAAACCATTTAAATATACAATAAATTCATCAAAATTAGATCTAACACTTCGTATATTCATATGAAAAATATTTAAATTAGATAAAGTTTCACCATGAGGATAAAATGTATCGAACTTCACTTTAGGAAATAAATTTCAAAATGCTGACAACTCAGATTCATTTTTAATTAAAACATGCGGAGAATTCAAATCATTTCTAAAATAAACCAAACCATTATGTATAAAAGCTAAACCTTTATGTTCACGCAATAGTCATCCAGTATGTGAAGTTATACGTTGGTTAATATATACACGATGACTAGATTCCATTAACAAAAAATCAGAAACCAATTTAATAACATTTCAATAAAAATTATTTAGCTAAATTTCGCGAAGTAAAACGAGTAACAATAAAACCTGCTATATTAGTAGATTTAGATTTTGTCCGATAAACATTCTCAATGCAATTAGTAGCAAAGTTTTCAATTTCAAGTTTATCTGCTAACTTTGTAACAATTAAAGATAAATTTTCATCTTCACAAAAGGGAACACCTTGTATTTCAATTTCATAATCCAACTGTGAACGTTCCATAGAGTCAATTTTTTCTTTAATAAAGTGATTTCCTTTTTGGTAAACCTGACTTATAGTGGTCTCGACACTTCGCCCTCTATTTTTAAAAAACATAACTACATTTTTTTCCTACTAACTGTATCCATCTTTAATCAATGTATCTAACTCTGAATAAACTATATCTAAGTATAAATGTTAATAAAAAATTTTTTTAAAAAAACTTACATTTTCATGCGCAGTTTTCACTTCTAATATATATCTAGCGGTCTTTACTGTATATATAACTGTAAATAAATAAACTATATTAACTATAAATGTTTTTACATAAAGATGAATAAATTTAAAAAAAAAAAAATCCATGTTTCGAACTACGTTATTCTCACTATGTAATTGCAAAGTATATCTAACTATAAATGTATTTTTTACATGAAAATAAATAAATAAAATGTAATAAAACTTACATTTTTATGCTCTATTTAGAGATATCTTGCCTGGCAAAAGTGTCACCCAAAAAATTCCCTACTGTCAGTATTATGAACTACTTTTGTCACGTGTAATTTCTGCCGCATGTAATTTCTGCTGCATGTAATTTTTGCCATGTGTAATTTTTGCTTTTTAAAAAATGGCAGATAGGGTGTCTATCACATCTTTAGTTCCTCCAAATGAAATTGTGAATGTTGCGGATGTTCTGGCAGAAACATGGAATACTCATCGTCTGCTAGAACAATTTCAAACTGTGGAATTGTCCATGAAGTGGCTTGCCAGGAGGCATTTGTTAAAGAATAGCATGCTATGTCTGCAATGCAATATTCAGTGTTCACTGGATGAGTGTTTCCAGAGTGTCAGCCAATCTGTCTGCAATTTCAGTTAAGAAACATTTTTGTGAGCCTTTTTCTACTGATGTACATTGGTGACACATTTTGCATTGCCATCTAAGACCATTTATGCTGGCCGAATATTTTACCAGTGAACACTGAATATTACATCACAGACATAGCATGCTATTCTTTAACAAACGCCTCCTGGCAAGCTACTTCATGGACAATTCCACAGTTTGAAATTGTTCTAGCAGACGACGAGTATTTCATGTTTCTGCCAGAACATCCGCAACATTCACAATTTCATTTGGAGAAACTAAAGATGTGATAGACATCCTATCTGCCATTTTTTAAAAAGCAAAAATTATATGTGACAAAAGTAGTTCATAATTTTACAGGTGGCAAAAATTACACGTGACAAAAGTAGTTTATAATTTTGACAGCAGGGACTTTTTTGGTGACACTTTTGCCACACAACATATATCTAAATAGAGCATAAAAATGTAAGTTTTATTACATTTTATTTATTAATCTTCAGGTAAAAAATACATTTATAGTTAGATATACTTTGCAATTACATAGTGAGAATAACGTAGTTCGAAACACAGATCCTGCCTGAAGGAAATGTAAGTTCATTTTTTTTTGTTTATTCATCTTTATGGAAAAACATTTATAGTTAATATATTTTATTTATTTATAGTTATATATACAGTAAAGACAGCTAGATATACATTCCAAGTGAAAAGTACACATAAAAATGTAAGTTTTATTAATTTTTTTTTTATTAACCTTTATATTTAGACAGCTTATTTATTGTTAGATACTCTGATTAAAGTTGAATACATTTTGTAGGAAAAAAAATGTAGTTAACTTTTTTAAAAATAGAGGGTGAAGTGTCGAGACCGCTATAAGTCAGGATTACCTCGTTTTCACGAGAATCATACATATTTGACAATCGGAGCAAATTATCATTATTTTTATTAACTTTACTCACAAAAAATCAACATCAACATGAAGCTTCACAACCATAATCGTAAGCTCTGAAATTGCCGTATGTATAACCGGAAGTAATTTTAATTTTTCCAAAATATCATTTAAAATCAAGTTCGAAGAATCAGTATTATTTACCATAACAGAACCATCATCAACAGGTGTCTATAGGTCACCTCTCCTAACATTGAGACATGTAATGAAAACTGGTGCTACAGCCCATACACGAAATAAAATTTCCATTTTTAGGTAGTAATTCATCACTAATCTTGCAGGAAGACATTTTATAAGCAAATCCAATTAAATCCTAATTTACTGAATACAAGAAAAATAAATGCTTATAAATAAAAATACAGTAAAACAAAACAAAGACAAGGGAGAAAAAATTGAACACATTTTTAATCTAGAACACCGGAAGTAGAATAATAATAATAATAATCATCATCCTCTCAGAAGTCATACATATATAGCATTCTAATTTGCCATTGTCTATATAATAAATGAATTAAATGCTTTATTGCCCACCTAATCCACCAGCAATTTTTTCTGAATGATGGTGATGATAATAATCTATATATGTATACACATTATGCTATGATAACTCATTAACATTAAATTACAAAATAAATTTGTTGACTTTATTGTACAATACAATTATTACATTAGTTACCTTACTCTACACTCTGAATATTAGGTGTCCCTGAAGAGGCTATACAATTCAAATTCAAGCTTATCTACTGACATCACAATCTAAATATGCTTTCTCTGCACATGGGATGGTGGTAAATAAATATGATATTTTCATGAGGAAGAGAATTTTTAAAATCATAATTGCAATAATAAACCAACAATGGTATATTGCAGCACACCTTCTTTGAGGCAAATATGTGTGGACATCATCCTAGCACAAAAAATTGGAACATGGACCAGAGTAAATCCTATCTAAGGATTCCACTATGTCAACTAAACATTAAAATTTTATAACATTGGACAAAAAAAATCCACTCATGAAAATATCTACAATTGGGGAGAGTGATTCTCAATCCTTCAAGGTATCATCTAATTAGACAATAATACAAGAGCATCAAGGAAAATAACCTCTACCCTTGGCAAAACAATGTCAAGATAAAATATCACTAAAACAAGATAGTTTTTCTTTAAAAAAAGATGATTTTGTTTTGTTTTTATTTTCGCATTACAAAAAAGCACAGAAAAATTATTAAAATCAACGGCCCATGAATGTTCATATTTTATAGTTTTAGTATGAAAACGGTGCCATCCAATGGCATCTTTATCTATAATACAAGCACCGTTTAATCAACATTTTTAGTTCATTGATAAAATAATTGCATTTTCATTATTAAGATTTTTACAGCTTCTGAGACATAAAGCCACATTTCAAAACAAAGTTATTTTGTTTAACAGATTCATAAATATGTGTCGAAAGGAAATATCATAGAAACATAAGATACTTGAAAACAAAATTTAGTGTGACCACAGGAAATATTCATTAAGTCCTCTAATGGTCTCAGTGAAATATGGACACACTAAAGTAAGAAAGTTTTTCGTATATTAAATATAACATGTTAAATTCAGTTTTGAAATTTGAAATATGTATGCATTTATTCTATACAGTAAAATTATTTTTTTTAAAAAAATATATGTATATTATAGCAAACTTATATTGTTATAATAATGGTAGAAATAAACTGCCAGTATAGATTAATATAAAAGACAAAAATTCAGAGAAGATAGGAAACAAAGTTTTTAATAACTAAAGGTATGTGAACAAAAATGAGACAATAGCAGGAGGCGTGTGTGTGTAAATAATGAAATCAAAATTGTATTGGATTTTAAGATTGATAATAAAATTAAAAATACCAGATTAATCTTTATTAGAGAAAAGAAAAATTTATCGAAAATTTGAAAAACAATTTAATGTTAAAAAAAAAAAAAAAAGCCGAGCGTGGACAAACAAAATAAAAATGGTGATAAAGAAAATCTAAAGTCAGGGAAAATAAAATGTAAGAAGGTGAATACTTAATGTTTTCATTTATTTATAATGCATATCTTTTTAAATAGTTTCGATCTTAATAACTCTTGGGCTATCTGTAGGTGACGTTTAATATATAAATTTGTTAAGTGAATAAAAATGTTATGTAATGCACAAACACACCAATCCATGGTTAAGCACAACAATTCCTTTATTTTTAAATTAAAATTTATATATTTACTTTTTCAATCCATGCATCTTTCTCCCTTGTGAGTGCAACCATAATAGTTTGTTTAAAAACACATAACATTAATATAGTGTAAGGGTCATATCCGTACATTCGCGCAAAAAAATCCAGAGTTTTGGCAAATTATCCCAAGACTAATTGAGATGAGATTGTGGAGACATCAAAACCAATCTCATCCCAGTTTCTTTACTAACATTCAGAGACATACCATCTTAAGGATGACATATATAAGGCTACACTCGTATTTCTTTGATTCACAGCAATGGAACATAAGACTAAAATTTACTAGAGACTCCACTTAAATATTCTCATACAACATAATTATATGGGAGATATGACCTAACAAACTAATAACATTAATTTTGACTGTGATTCTAAAATTAATAACTAATGAGCAAGAAATGAGACACTAAGCATAATTACATTTTATAAATTTTAATATGAGTCAAAATTTAAGGAAATAAGTAAAAAAACGGAAAATATATAACATGAAATATAAAGCTATCTCACACACAGGTGAGGATGATGTTCATATGTTACAATATTATTTAGATTGGAGAATTTATTATTACATTTAGAAAATTTATTCATATTTTAATCTATGATTAGCTTTGCCTTAATTATGCTATGTTATAACCTACAAGATTTGCCATAGTTAGATTGCAGAAGTGATTATTATGAATTATAACCAACTTTAATATTATTTTAATGAGCAAAACATTTCTCTACACAGATAATAAACTTACGAAACTAGATTTAAGTTCAGATTAAAGCTGAAATATTTAATTATTATGGAGGGATGAACTAGTGTTTAATAATCTGTGTATCTTGAATGTGCGCTTAATCATGGAATATCATACCATGTAATCGGTTCCCATGGACCATACTACTTGCTGTGAAAATGAGACATTTAATCCGGGTGATCAGAACAGCTTACAAACAAATTTGGATCCTTGTGCTCCAGTCCTAAATGTAAATGCTGTCCAAACTAATCAAATGAGTTAACCTTAAATCAAGCCCATTATATACAAGAATAACAGCAAGGAGTTAAGGCACATATGTGCTTCCTAAAAACACATTTGCCCCTCCCCCTGGCTATATTATTACCTAACTAAATTAATAAGCAAATCTTTAATTTCACTCCATGAGACTACCATAAACCAGTTCATAAAGATAGCATCAATAATTATGCTACTAAAAGAATATAATAAAATCCAGTTTGCTAAGGTATCTGTATAGCTATTAATATGAACGTAAGAAGATCTACCACATATTTAGGGAACATTACAAAATTAAATATTAATAATATGCTGTATTTTATCATGTCTGCTGAATACTAACTAAATAATTTATTTTAAAGCAAAAATCTATCTTATTAAGCAGCTGTAACAGCTTAATTATATATAAGCTTTATATTTACTCTTTTCAGAAGGGAGATTAGTATGTGCATTAATTAATGAAGAATTAAATAAATGATTACATTAAATATTAGCAAACTCTATTCTGAATAAAATATAGCATAAATCAATAAATGCATTATAATCCAAATAATATACGCATCAGTTTAGATTTAGAAAGAAAAAATAATAGCTAGTGGTTATTTATTTCACATAAGTGGAAATTAGAACTTGGCTTTAATTTTGCGTAGTTTAAATTAAATTAGGCAAGACTTACAAAATGTAAAAAATAAAAGATACATTTAACTTGAGTTTTAGAAATTAACATTTTAAAAGTTTAGGATTTAAAAGAGTTTAAATAAAAGTGAGCATTTACATTTAGCTACCTTTGAAAGTTTTAGATTTAATTAAAAGAATAGGTTAAAATCTGCAGAAATCGGTTACCGATCTGTTTTCTACGGTTGACTTGCATGGTCACTTGATCTTGGGCCGCCTTTCCATTACTTCTGCAACTCGCGCTGAGGGTGCTGATGTCCTACCATCTTGTAGATCAGAATTCAGGGAGATAGACAGCAAATCCATTGCCCACTACTCAACAGTTCTCATTATGGAATTTCTTAATACAACTTGTTAAAATAAAAATGAATAATAATTAAAATGGTTGAAGTGACAGGTTTTATACTGACCTTCCCCCCTTCATCGGTTAAAAAACTTCTTTACCACCTTCTTGGTTTTAGATTTGTTTTTCTATCTACTTTGCAATATTTTTTTAACAAAGGCTGTGAATCCCAGAGTTATCGATTTTTCTGTCTTTTTTTTAAAGAGGTGGTTCACTTCATTTTAACCCAGATTAATTTATTCAAATTATTTTAAAATCTATTTTCTCCGTTAACACTGGGTCAAAATTCAATGAAAGATATTATTTTTATTACATTTTTTTTAAAGAAAACATTTAAAACTCTTAACATCTTATTCTATATGTAACATATTTAACAGAAATTTATCTTTATATGCAAAATATAACAATTTCTATATTAATTTTATAATAAAATTGAAAATAAAACAAAATTTATAATGCTTTTAAATCGATAGCATTACTTCTTTTTTTGCATATATGTAGGTTTTCGTTACACATACAAGATTTACATTAATTTATTTAATAAATTATAATATGTATGTGCATATACATTAATCACACGCATACATGTGTTGAATGATGTACGCTATTATACACGATTATGCCAAAATTACAATATTTAGCTTTAAATTTAACTTGATATACACACACTTGGGTATATAAATATGGAAAGAAATTCTACTACATAAAATAGTAGTTGAAACGGGTGATGATTGATAGATCTGACTGTTTTAACAGTCGAATGTAATTGGAAAATTTAAATAAAGTTAAATTTCTCTAAAGGCATTCAATACTTAATATTAAATGATAGAAATAGTCCAATATATAAATACAACTAAAATACCATCATCACAAACTTTCAGGAAAACATTTATATTTATTTGTTTGAAATTTTATATTCCCAGCAGATGGCGGTGCAAAAAGAATGTTGAGAAAAAGGAACTGCCATTTTTCTCATAAACTAAAAGCTAACTTCTAGGTAACGTACTTTTGCATGATGCATTAATATTTATTGTGTTTATTTTGGATATATAAATATGTAAATTAGGACTGCATTAGAGAATGCATAACTGAATTACCTGTATTGCTTTTTGTGAGCAAATACTTAAATTTTACAATTAAACTACGTTGATCATGTGATGTTTAGTGGTTTAAACTACGTTTACTTAATAAATAATAGCAGCTCTTAGGACTACATAGCAGTGGCATGCATTCGATGGGTTTGGTGGATATGGCGCATCCTTTGTAAAAATTAATTTATCGAATAAATAATAATCTTTTAAAAAAAAAATCTAGCTTGTTCATATAATTCGTAACTTATAGTAATTAGGGTCAAATGATTGTCATAGCAGAGCCATTAGTAAACGTTATATTGTTAAAAATGAGTTTTTTGGATTCAAGTTAATTTTAAAAAAATATTCTGTAAACGATATGAATAAGATTTGAATTAAATATATGAAATCTCGAAAATTGATCTTGTTTATTATTATTTTTTATCCCAGAAATATATCGTATTCATCATAAATGTTTAAAATTAACTTTAATTCAAAGTCTTTTTTTTAGATATAACGTTTGCACGTTCAGTACACAAGTACCATTTTTTGTAATTTTGGAAAAATAAAATTATTTATTTATTACAATAACTATATCCCACTTTACTTACCATGTAATACAATAACTATATCTAAATAAAGATAAACATTACCTTTAGCGGGGCGAAGGAATACACTATCGAATATTGGCTGGGGATTGTAAGCCAGAAAACTATTCTTTTTTTAAAACACGCTTGTTCTCTATTCGAAAAGACAATATTGTCTATTTTTATTAAAATATAGAGTTAAATGTTTTTATTTATTAATTACATCTTATATGGATATCTTACCCTCTGTGTTCACTAAAAGTTCAAATAAAAAAATCATATTACACATAAAATTTAGAGAAATATAATTTTTAAGCACTTCTAATGCAGATATGTCATTTTTAAAAAATCGTTTTGTATAGTTAATGGGAGATGCGTGCGCTCAGTAAATTAATTACTATTCAAATATAAGTATATTAGCTATACTTAACGTAATTAAACGGGACTTATAAATCTCAATTTCGTTTGCCAGTCCCCTTTTACAGAATAAAACCAAAATAATAAATTAATATAAGCATTATTATATGGAGTAAAAACATTTAAGTCCATATTTTAATAAAAATAGACAATATTAAATCTGTTCGAATAGAGAACAAGCATTTTTTAAAAACAAGTTTTATTACTTCATCGCTTACAATCCCCAGCAAATGCCAGACCGTGAATTCCTTCAGTCCGTTAAAGGTAAATTACTGTTTACCTTTAAAAATACATGAATAAGATATAAAATATAATAAACATCTATTAATAACGAATGATTTCCAACTTGATTGCTTAGTGTGTTTTTTTTTTTTTTAAGATTGGCAAATTTATTCCCTTTACAATTTTTTTTCTCTCTATACAAGGATTGGGTCGATAGAATTACAGATGATATTTTTTCAATGTTAAGATCTGCATGGCATTTTATGAATTGCTGAAAGCATGATAGGACATTTTTTGGATATTTAAGAGGAGCATGTGATATTTTTTGAATATTAGATACCTTTTTTTTTAAAAATAGTACTGTATTAAATTTATATATAATGCTGCTTACTAAAATATGCTAACTGGTGTGTATATAACAATTGTGAGTTGTTGAAATATATTATTAAAAGTAGGTGTAAATTATATTTTGAGAATTAACAATGACAACAGATATTATCTTGGCAGTTTAACATTATAGGTTTTTGAACTACAATTCATCTATTGTTACTTTATCTTTTTGCTAATGTCCTCATGCATATGGCTACATTATATATATTTATCTATAAAATAGGAATAATTAATTAGTATCACTGATATATTAATTTTATTTTGAAAATAAGTGCACATTAATTTCGGAAAAATAAAAAAGTTTATTTATTAAATCTTAATTTATGTCAAAATAATAAAATCTTAATAGTGGTGGAAATGCTTTCTCTTAATTTTTTATCATAATTTTCTAATCTAAATAGGTTACATTGTTCTGCCTAAGGATATGTCTTTTTTTGTCATGAGAATACATTTAATTTTTTTCTCCAGTAAATATAAAGTAAGAAAATCTATAATTTTTTTGCATATATTTCTCTAGTTATGCCTCATGAATTTTATCTAATTAAGAGGGAAATATTATTCTTATATATATTTTTAATATAAAGCTTGATTTGTAATTATTGTTTATTAGAAAGCTGCGTTTGAAGTAGAATTGCAATACTGGAGGAGAAAACATTAAAACTCAATATTTTATATAAAATAGACTAATCACTGCATGATTAATTATCTAATACCACTATTATATTTTCATTTGCTATCCTTTTCATATTGGTTCATTCAGAAAGGAACAGTTTCAAATTGATCTTTGTAATAAAGTTAAAAAGTAAAAAAAAAACCTCTGCTATCTTTGTAATTTATTAAAATGTTTTTAATCTATTTTTAATTTGAGTATAAAAATAAAATAAATTATTTGATATAGAAATTGATCAATGCAAGTAAATAAAACTCACAGACTAAATAAGAAAAACATATTTAAGTTCAAAAAGAATATTTGTTAATGAGGGGACAATCATTATTATCATATTCATTATGTTGTTAGATCATCTTGATTCAGAAAATGTCTTCATGACTTTCCAAGGATGTTGTGCGTTTGACCAATCTGATTCAACACCATTATAAAATATTCAAAGATAAACCTGCAGACATCATTTGATATGTAATGGTCTGCTTGATGGATGGCAGATTTAGAGATTCTGTTCACTGACAAAGTATCTAGATTTCTTGAGTGCATTTTAGTCTAAAATTTCTTAGCGAGTCAACATTCTAGATATTGCTTCTAAATATATAACTAAATATAAAATGCAATATCACATATTCCTTTATAAATTTTCTCAATGAAACTTGCCTGTTGATTCGAAATATATGGTATTGATATCCATAGTTTTTTATCACCACCTACATTAAATAAATTAATAAACAATTCAAAAGGTAAAACTTTATTGATAAATAAAAATTTTATTTTTTACAAATGGACATGTAGGTGTGGCAGTGGATATATAGGTGAATCAAGGTGCACATTGGAAAAAAGAACAAAAGAGCACTTATTATTATTTAAAAGGATTCAAAATACAAAACAAAAATTTAAAAATAATGATACTTTATCAGCTTCTGTCTTTTATGACTATAATAAATCATGTATATATGGTTTAGATTTTAATTATAACAATGTAAAAATATTGGAAACTGAAAGAAATAATAATAAAAGGAAAATTAAAGAGGTGATGTTAATATATAAATATAAGCAAGATTTAATTAATAGGCAAGCAGCAAACATTAAGATCACAGAATTATGGGAAAGTTGACATGGAATTATGGGAAAGCTGACATTTTAAAAGTGATAGTTGACAAAGCTACAAGTTAGTTGAAAGCGCTTCTAAGTGACGGTTATACATATATTTTTTATAAACTTTTTAAATACTGTATTTTCAAATATTTATTTTTAAATTTACATATATATAATATATATATATACTTCTCACTAATTGCCAGTTATTTCCTGTGTCAAATTTATTGAGAACATTATTATATTGAAATATGTACTTAATGTTTTAGTCAGAATATGATCTAATTCAGCTATACCTTAATTTGTATATTTTCATGCCCATTTTTCTTAAACAATTCATAAAGCATAGTTTTCCTTTCAACTCTATTTTCTTTCATTCCTGTCATTATAATCATATTTATTCTCAGCACAATCATCATTCAGTTGCTTATATCAATTGAAGCATTAATGTTTCCCATAATAATTTTAAAATGTTTGATTTGGTTACAAGCATTTTATACATGCATATAAAAATCTTCTACTTTCTCATGACAATGAGAACTTTTTGGGATATAAATATGAATTATTTGCATTTGGTATTTTCCATTAAATCAAATAATTAATCCAGCTTTTGAACTTGATATACTATCTTTCTTCACAATGTTATTTTTTCACTGTTTATGTATAATAATTTCATTTGTGGTTTTAATATTTATACCTTAATAGTAAAGTACATGTCAACTTTTTAAATCAATTGATTCATTTAGTTTCACAATGTCCAACAAATGTCCTATTTACAATTAAAAAGTTTTTCAAATTTATTCAAGTGATCTGCAGTTATAGATATCTAAATCAAAGATTGCCATTGAATTTTATCCTACCATTTTTACAGCCTATTGGGATTAAAGGTGATGATTTACTTTTGACTGTCATGATTATAAATATCTAAAAAAGGATATCTACATTTATCTTGCTTTCAAGATATTTCAGTTCTAGAAAAAAAAGCTTAAAGATAAAGCCAATAAATTCATCATGACAAATTTTGCATGATTGCTGAATAGCCTGTGTTTGTTTGCCATATGAATATCATATAATAACATCTACAATGACATGAACATATGGATTAGTCAGAAATAATTTGTTTTGACTTTTTTTAATGCTTCAAAGAAGAATAACTCCTTGCTCCTTATATATTTGACTTAATATCTTAAACTTAAATAAAAATTTTAAGGTATTCTTGTAAATTAACTTCCTTCAAAGAGGAATTACAAATTATTTTCAATTAACAGAAACTTCTTAGTGTTTATATGTGTGATTTAATATCTAATTAATTAGATTCATAGAGGTCACATTTTTTTATCTTTGGTACAAACAGAGATATTATGTATAGTATTTGATGTATTTAGAAGAAAAAAGGAGGGCAGCAATATATAAGATCCTACTAGTGTGATTTATTTCATATTTATAGATAACCTAAATATCTAAGTAATATGAAATATTTTACATTTTGCAAATTATTTTTTCCTTATTAGTTTTTTGGATTGACATATTGATATTCAATATTAATATATATCGTATTAATTATAATGGGCATTTATTTAGATATAAACTAGTGATAGTGTATTGCTTCAGTTAATCAATATGATTTTTTATTATTTTTGAATGATAAAATGTTTGCATTAAATTTTCATGTGTTCTGTTTGTAATATGAATAAAGATTTGTTGAGAGAGTTTGACAACTTCAGTTTTGGTTTTTTAAATCACCGTAAATGTTGATAATTATATTTTTACGAGGAACTAATTCTTATATAAATGTTATTTTTTCTATCAGTACTGTTACTGTTTGGTATTCTAATGTTATTACTCCATGTTGAATTATTTGTTCTCATCACTAATAGTCTCATTTCACTGAGTATTGATTGGGATAAGAATTGGAAGTTTTCTTATATAGATGAAAGGGTATACTATAAATAGATATTTATTTCCAAACTGATGTTTCAAAAAGTTAGTTATTATAGAATTTATTCATTGCAACTTACATGGAATTCATATTATTAGAATGGCATTCCAATCACTGAGAATGATGTTACAAAACAAAACATCATTTGACTCTTTAAATTCTATATTTTTGAAGAATTTTCATAGTTTTTTTAATTTTTTCTGCTTTTTCTTTATTTGTGACAAATTTCCATCAGCCTACTTTTTTATAAAAATGTAATATGCCCAAATAAAATATGTATGTCAACCTCAGACAGTTATTAATAAATATGTCACACACATATATAGAGCAATTTTTTATTAAGCGATTTTCTAGGGGATAAAAATTGATATTAGTTATCAAAATGTAAATCAAACCACTTGCAGAAGATTAATAGTCAAGATAGTAATTAAGCAAAGGTTTTTCATTAATTATTTACACTTTAATTTATTATTTTTGATGATAACTTTTTCTGAATGATTTTTTTTCTTTATAAAAACTATGCCTTATTTGATAATTAACTAAGTATTTTAATATATAAAGTGAGGTGACAGATGGAAAATGTATAGCATATAAACACAAAGTAGAAAATATTAAATATATTATGTTGAACTGTGCAGTTTTAAATATGTAAACTTTTAAGATTAGGAAATTGTGAGAATAAATTTAAAAAAACATTAATGTGGATAAGATAATATTATGGATGCGTCTGTTTTAAAATGGAAAACATTATAGTGGAGAGGGAAGTAATTGGAAGTTATGATGTCTTTTTGGAAAAAAAAAACAAATATAGGCAAGGATTGCTTAATTATTTTAAGGCCTATCATTACTTATTTGATTTGCTGAAAGCAGTATGATCGTAGAATTAATTATCATTATTGAATGTTTCTCAAACTATTTGTAGTCATAGAATGACTACAGATTGGCCAAAAGCATTTCACTATATATTGTCTTCCAAAAATTATAAATTAAAAAGTATTTTTAATTTATGTATAACATTGCAGAAGTAATAGTAAATTTTATCCTGTGTCTACAAGATATTTTATCTTTTACTAAATATTGCTTTAAACTACAGTATATAGTAATTTAATTGTATCTACTTATCCCATTAAAAGTTACATAATTACATATATTGTTCATATTATTTTATACACATTTAGAGTAGAACAGAATATCGTTTTAAGTAATTGTCATTTTCTTCTTTTAGCTAGGAGTCCATTTCTTGCCCTTTTGTTATTAATTTGCTGATCATTGTTATTTACTAATGGGCTGAATAAAAGTTTTAGCCAAATTCTTATTTATTTAATTAATATCAATTATACAGAAATGGAGATTAAATATCTTATTTCATGAATTTGATTTAATAAAGCTAATTGTACACATTAAGTTTGTCTAATTACCTATTGTATATGTGATTCATAGAATATCATTTTTTTAAATTATGTAAAAATGGAGCATGAATTTTTGTCTGTCTCTATATGTGTATATTTGAAGTTTATCGTATCTATTTTTGAGTTTTATAAAAAAAACCAATGAATGATAACTATTGCATAGAAAAGAGAAGTTTGGAAATATAAAGGTAGTAATAAGGTATACATTTGAATTTAGGTTTTTTATAAGTAAATTTTTTAGATGTTTTATATATTTATGTCTTTATGCTTATTTTATGAAATTTTGTAGCTATGTTCTTAGAAAGATAGTAGCAAAATAGAGTGGGAATGAAATCTGCATTTTTGCTCTCAATATTCTGTAAGTAAATATTTTATTTCTCTGAAATTGGCCTGGATGAAAACTGAAGTTGAGAAATGCAGATGTGTCACTATGAATATTCATTGTTTTATGTTAGAGCAGTTTTTTGTGTCTATAGTATAACGATCCAAACGAAGTGGGAGATCGCAACGCACCGCACTACCAAAGGGCGCCATCTAGGCATTTGAGCCTAGAAAAATTTATAAAGTAGGCAGATACGCGCTGTTAGGATTCCACTTTATTTACATATTTAGATCGTTAGCCCATTGTCACTAGCTCAGTGGAATAGCAGAGATTTAATAATATCATTTACTAGTATATAAAAGAATAAAGTAAGCCACTGCCAGTAATTATCATACACACAGATTTATTTATGCACATATATATAAGGTTGAAAATTATTTTAGTGATTTATATTTAAACATTTAACATTATTTTTAACTTTGATTTTACTTTAATTTACATTGAGTTACTATTATATTATAAATTTACATTTTTAATCAAGTTCGCACAGATGGGCTTATAAACCTGTTTAATATGTTGCTATAGATCGGTTACATAGATTTCAACGGTCAAAAACATTTCAAAGTAAACATAAACGATCAAAATACAAAATTATTGATTACTGACAATTGCATAGGGAATTATAAGAAACCCTCTAGTATTCATCGTAAGATACTTGCATCGTCACCAATAACTTAAAAGACATCCGAATAAATACATTTTTAGATACTCACCGTAAGGTATCATTATTTATCGAATGTCTATATATTTTGATCAAATATGAAACGCAAAACATAGTTAACCGATAAACAATCCATGCAAGCGTCTATAAACAACTTAAATTTAATAGTTTTATTTAGGATCGAGCCTGAATCGACTACATAGATCTGCATTTAAAAATAAAATATTCTATCCCTACTTAACCTTAGGCAACACATTTCGCAATCAACTGGCGCCAATCCATCTGATACATTCATGTATTCAATGTAGCATGATACGACAACACAACAATATTGTCAGGAATGTACATCTGAACAATATGTAGAAATAGAAACGACATTGACTCTCCACCCACAGGGATGTGACATCTGTGGGCAAGTAGATCAATAAACTAAAAACTCCATAGGAATGGGCTGCGGTATTCTGCCGACTTACAAACCCGTCCATAGGCAAACAGAGGGTGTGTGGCGTATATCTATAATCCTGCCCGTAGCGGATCTCATATTACACCTACTAATTACATAAATATATCCAATCCATTGAACCAATTCAACTACGAAATGAACAACCCAAGATTACCCTCCCTTAATATATCTTTACAAATCGATACAGCCATTCACGCCCGACTTAAGTTTAACATTTTTTTATAATTTATTTAACGGAAAACAGAAATCATAATAAAACTTAAAGAACAAAATTAAATAAATAAATAAATAAATGGAAATGATTTTACAAATTAAATACATTAAATAAAATTATAACTAATTAATAAAATAATGTTGGTCAGATAGAATAATATTGAAATCATTTAAATCTGGAAAGTTTTTAATTTACTGTTCATAAATTTTAAAGTCTTACGTTATTGAAATAGTTCATCTTCGTATATTCCTTGCCGTTTGCACGTGAATTCCCACGCCGAAGATTTGTATCCGTTGATCAATTTATTTATCCTTTGGAGATTTTTATTTTTTTTTAGTGTAATTGGTCCTTAATGAAGAAACGATGGCCATTCTTCTTCCTTTCTTACAGAACTGAAGGGATTGAAGCGTGCGTCTTTTTCAATCCCCCCAGCACTAACACCTAGCTGTTACATCGTCAATAATCAATCACTCCTCATTCACTAACTACCAAGCTTTCCAAAACCTGTCCTTTTTATATTAATGTCAAGGATTGATAACTTGGGTGATGTCTTTGGGGTCCGTTTCCCAAATGGATTTCTTTCTTGTATCGTTTTTTGTTTTTTTTTCTTCTGCTGAGGTTTTCATTTAAATGCTCAAGGCTGGTTTTTTTAACTATTAACAATCATTTCCATTTCTAATTAATTCCCTGTTTTCCAAATTTTTTTTTGCCCATAGTTCATAAGTCTGTATGTGTAATTGTTTGCAATTTTTTTTTGGATTTTATGTAAATGTGGTTTAAAATGTGGTTTAAAATAGTTTTTGACATGTACATAAAAGAAACAAGTATTTGGCTTTTCTCTGGTGTTAGCAACTGGAAACATGATACATTTAGATCTGTAGAGATATTAAATACATCATTTGATAAAAAACTTAAATAAGTTGCTTATTTTAAGGGCATTCTAATGAAAATTAATTTTCCTTATTAAACTATGATTATTTGTCATCTATGATATGTTATGCATGTAAAAAATGTGATTAATATTATTTTTTTCTGTTTTGTTTAGGTCTAAGACATGGAAAAAGAGGGTTGAAATATTAAACACATTAATTATAGAATTACTCAAGTCTCCATAATCATGCAAGGATTGTAGCACTTTTAATCAATACAATATTTTTTGACAAAAAAATTATAGTTGAAAAGTAACACATTTAACTATTTGTATGAAAATGTTATGAAATTAAGAACTACTAAAAGAAAGCCAAACAGTTTTGAATTAAAGAAATTTAAAAGAAAAACAGTAAGAGGTCATATCTGTTTATTATTATCTTGTGAGTTAGATAAAGAATGCTTCAACATATATTTAAAATAATATATTTTATGATTATATAAATGTACTTCTATAAAAATTCACAAAATGTCTTAATAGAAAATAAGTAGTGATTAATAACAGTTGTTCAATGAAATATTTAAAGTCATTGTACACTATTTGTGATGTTACAAAACATTCATCTTTCTGAAAATATAGTATGGGCAAAATGGAAATCTGTTTGTCTTAATTTTTGTCATTATGAGGGACAATTTTTTATAAGATGCCAAACTTGAGAAATCATGAAAGAAGTCATATAAAAGAAACAAGTATAAAGGGAAGAAAGATGATTATATCCGTATGGCTATTGGTAAAAGTAACATTATAGAAAAATCTATTACAATATAAAAAGTTATTTATTGCACTTTATGTGAATTCAAAACTTTTTATAAAGGATTTATAAGAAAATATGGTAGAACTCAGAGGAGAAAAATCTTTTCAGTGTAGTTTGTGCTGATTTAAGCTGCAGATAAGTTTCAGAATACATGAAAGAAGATGGAGGAGAAAAATTTGAGGATGCATGAAGAACAAACACATAAATAATAAAATTTTTCAATGTAGATTGTGTCAATATTGGACTGTTGAAAGGGGAAGTTTTAGTATACATGGAAAACACAGAAAAAAAATCTTTTCAATGTTATTTGTCTGAATATAAGACTGCAGGTAATTTCTCAATAGATGAAAGCACATACAGGAGAAAACCCTTATCATTGTAATTTATTTGAACATAAGAGTGAGAGAAAGAAGTCACAGGAGAAAAAACCTTCCAATGAAATTTGTGTGCATTTATAACTGCAGGCAAGTGTTGTTTATGACTGCATGAAAGAAGACACAGGATAATAACCTTTGCAAATGTAGTTTGTGTGAATATAAGCACTGAAAAGGTAATTTATCAGTACATGAAATGGTACATACAGGAGAAAGACAATACACAGGAGAAAAAACCTTTCAATGTTCTTCATGTGAATTTAAGTGTACACGCAAAAGTAGATTAACACTACATGAGAGGGTACATACAGGAGAAAAACCTTTTCAATGTAGTTTGTGTGAATTTAAGGCTGCACGCAAAACTAGTTTAACAGCACATGAAAGGAGTGTACATACAGGAGAAAAACCTTTTCAATGTAGTTTATGTGAATATAAGACTGTATGGAAATCTAGTTTAACAGATCATGAAAGGATACACACAGGGGAAAAACCTTACAAATGCAGTTTTTGTGAATATAAGACTGCGTATAAAGGTACTCTAAGAGTACACGAAAGGATACATACAGGAGAAAAACTTTTCCAATGTCCTTGGTGTGAATATAAGACTGCAAGAAAATATTGTTTAGCAGAACATGAAAGGATACATACAGGAGAAAAACCATTCCAATGCATTTTGTGTGAGTTCAAGGCTGCACATAGAAGTACTTTGAGACTACATGAAAGTGAACATGACGGAGGAACACTGTTTCAATGTAGTTTGTGTGGTTTCAAGACTGCAGGGAAAAGCCGTTTTTTAGAACATGAAAGAGTGCATACAGGAGTAAAGCCCTTTCACTGTAGTTTGTGTGATTATCAGACTGCACACAAATATAGTTTACAACTGCATGAAAGAAAGCATAGTGGTGAAAAGCCGTTTCAGTGTACTATGTGTACATTCAAAACTTCAAGCAAGTCTCAATTAAGAGCGCATGAAGGAACACACACTGGAGAAAAACCTTTCCAATGTAATATCTGTACATTTGAAACTGCAAACAAGAGTAATTTAATAGTTCATAAAAGAAGACATACAGGAGAAAAACCGTTTCAATGTAGATTGTGCAAATTTAAGACTGCGTATCAAAGTACTTTATCACATCATGAAATGACACATACAGGAGAAAAGCCTTTTCAATGTAATGGGTGTGCGTTTAAAACTACTCACAAGTACCGTTTAAGAGCACATGAAAAAACACATTCAGTGGGAAAAAATTTTCATTGTCATTTGTGTGAATATAAGACTGCAGTTAGAAGTTGTTTATCAGAACATAAAAGGACACATATAAGAGAAAAGCCTTTTCAATGTGGTTTGTGTGAATATAAGAGTGTAGTAAAAAGAAATTTAAGACTTCATGAAAGAAGGCATAGTAAAGGAAACCTTTTTCAAGGTAGTAGTTTGTGTGATGTCAAAACTGTAAATAAAAAAAAAAGATGTTTAATGAATCATGAGAAAAAGCATATGTCTAGTTTGTCAGAATTCCAGACTGCATTTGAAATTTCTAATAAAGATAATTTTAAAATTCATGACACTGTACATGTAAAAGATAAATTTTTAAATTCCATTTTATATGAAAACAAAATGCTTTTGTATAATAACTTAAAAGATACAATTGAAAAATCTGTAATTGTTAATCAAGTATTTAGTTGTCGAATGTGTGATTACAAAGCAGTTGTTAAAAGTGACTGGGAAACTCATGAAAATAAACATTTTACTACACAGGAGATTGTAAACCTTACTGTTTTATTATCTTGAGAGAGATATTTTTTTACCTTCAGATAATGAAAAATGTGCTAATGATATGTAATTTGCTGCAGTTTTAAAAATATTGTTTATTGTAATTCATTATTCTGTTTGTCGTAAACATTTTAATAGAATTTCAGTTTAGTGACTACTCACTATAAATAATGGAATTCTGGCTCTCCATTTTAGTTCCTTTTTTTTTAGTCTGGGGAATTAATTTTCTCTAAAACTATTCCTATTTAAAAGAGGAGATTCTTACCTTTTTTTATTTACAAGTTATGTCAACATATTATCACAAGTAAGAATAATTTCAACATAAAAACGCTGTGCAAATTATATGGAGCCATTGAAATTTCAAAAGATTTCTACGTTATTTTACCTTTTAATGAAAATTCTTTGTTTCACTCAGTTTTGCTGAGTGAATGAGAGGTGATTGGTAGGAGGTTGGGAAGGGCTTTGGGAGACTAAACCCTAGTTTTTTTAAGTATGGGAGCTGGGATGAGAGTGCTGTCAGGATCATTTTCGATGTTGATTTTTTCTTTCATAGGAAAGGAAAAATGTTATTTATTGCAGTTTTTTAGCGCTAATTTTACAAATGATTTTATCCATGTATTATTGCAACGTATGCTGTAGTTTGGCCTGTGATTTCCCTTATTTGTTTCTATTATGTTGTTATTGGTAGGATTGGTCTTTTGCTGTTTATGTGGTCTTTCATCATGGATTAGAATGGTTTTCAGCAGAAACATTTTAAAGCTTGGCTTTTTTTTTGTTCTCCAAAATTCTTTCCAAAGTATTCTGCATTGCTCTCTTCTGAGGATATTCGAGGCCATTTTAGAGAACTGAATAGTAGATTGATTTAGCCCCCATTCATATTATCTCAAGTTTATTTCTATTCCTCAACTTAACTACCACAAATTGGATTTACAATTAATTTACTACATCTGTATATATTTTTAGTAACTTCTTTAATAATAGTGCTTTAAAGTTAGAGGCAGACATGAAAATATTCAGTATTTCTCTTATGCAAACTAAATACTTCAAAAGAAAATTTATTCATAAAGCCAACTATCAGTTATTCTCTAATAGCCATATATTTTCACTATATATTTGCACTAGTAAACAATTATACATATTTTACTTCTCTAAAAACATATCTTTTTCATAGACATATCGGTAGTTCACAACATTAACTCAACTATGGATCTAACCTTTAAACATTATAACAGTCATAACAAGTTAGTAATGTAACTTTATTGAATGTCTTATTTTTATTCAGGTGATCCTTAGGACATTGAATGCACCATCTTTAAAATTGCTTTTTCTTATGAGATAAACTAAATAAATGAAAATTAACTTCCATTATGAGCTGAAGATCCAAACCAGCAGAGATATCCCATTTAAAATCACTTCTAATACTGAAGTAGACTGACTAAGTTTTAATCAAATCTAATTTTAATCCCTTAAGGATGAGTTGTGCACTACATGGTTGCTAATCAGGGACCTTTCAGTTAATATTAATCCATGTAAAGTTTTGAGCCACAACACACACTTGTAGTTGTACCAGTTCCATCAAAGAAAAGACTCGATCATACAAATAATTCCAATCTATAATAAGCACAGATAGTAAATGTTTTCATTCTATATCTCTAATGTATCGGATCACCCTCTCATCACTACTAGTCAATTTCATAAAGTATAATAGCAAATAATATTTGCATAATATATATTATTTTAAAAATATTTTAACTATGACCATATCTCACTCTTTTATGTACATATACATGATTACCCACTACCATAGATCACAATTATGAATATCACAAGAAATAATGATGTTATTTTAATGAATATCTTTTATTTATTTGGATGGTGCTACTGATTTTAAGCTTCAGGCATTGAAAGTGCCTTTTTTACCTTCAGGGGTTTCTATGAGAAATGCATTCTCCACTTTTTATTCAGAATGGTCCCTAATATTGTTCAAAAAACTTTTTGAACATATAATTCTGTGGTTTACTGACTTGTGGATTTCTTACAAATACAAAATCTCTGACTTTGAATATACAATGCTTTAGAGAGGCTTGGGTAATTCTTTTCTGTCCCATCTCTCAAATTTTCACCCGCCTTTGATAAATCATTATAATCAGGTTAGATCCTTTGACTCATCATAAATTCATTTTTTTGTGTGTGTTCAACTTTTTTTCCAATCATCATTCAGTTTTGATCTCTGACATTTCTTGTATATACTGAAAAGTTCACTGTTCTTCTGAACTTGCTTGGTTAATACCTCCTGCTTTTAATGCCTATACCTCCTATATGATGTTTTCTCATCATTTTCATAATGTTCATCTGTATACTCCAATTTTCTTCTTTGTAATATTGGTATTTTTTTATCTTCTTCGGTGGATATTCATTGACATTTTTTCATCTTTGTTTAGTATTGGTCATTAATTTTTTAAGTTATATATTCATCCTTTTTAATTGCTCTCCGTAAAAATAAAACAACTGTTGGAAAACTGAACATATTTAACCATGCTTTATCTAAGTTAAAATTTTTTGGCTGGATTACTAGTCAAAAAAAGAAAATAAAAGTATAGATTATATGCTTTTTAATGCTATTTTATTATTAGCTTGCTCATAATTTGTGTCAGATTACCACTTAATGTTATTTTAGTTTGCTTAAAAGAATACATTGTAAAAAAAAACAATGCAATACTTACAGATAGCAGGATAATCAGGGATAATCTCAACAATCATTGGTATTCAGTATTGTCAGTACACCCTATCATTGCTACTGTTTTATTACTATGCAAATATGGTGACAGGGTCATGTAAAATTAAACTTGCCATTTAATTTATGATAGAGGTATCAATTGTGAATGATAGTTTGGGCTTTTATTGGAAGATACTGTGATGTCCAACTATCTACTTGATTTCACTGGTTATGTAGACAGTAATTGCACTGACAGTACAAATATTTAAAATTGTGTATAAAGTTTTAATTAAGTCATGTATATTGTACCAACAGTACTGTTATTTTTTCTCTCAGAATGATTACTCTAGGTGAAAAATATTATGAAAAGAACTTTACTGCACAACAGTTGAACACAGTCAATCACCATTGAGAGGAGAAAATGACTGCCTAAAGTAAAACAATGCTTTTCTCAAAAGAGGAAAAAGATAATGTTAATGAAGTTAGTTTTAATAAATTACTGTTAAAGTTCAGATGGAAAGAAATTCACATACACTTTAAGTAGATGAGTAAACAATATATTTGGACAGTAATGAGCTGTATAATTATTGGGAGTGTGTGTAATAAGACATTTTCACACATTTAGCAACTCCCAATTATTGTCAGTAATTTCATTTTATTGTATTTGTTATATTGTTAAACTAATGCCTCAGCAAACAGAAAAAACTTGCTGATATGTTCAAGTTGTGTGTCTTTATTTTTGCCTACACAGCTGAAGTTGTCTCCCCATCAATCTGGCAGATGGTCCAGATGACAGTCTTTAGAAAGAACTTGCATAAAATATCTAAGTTAATTAAAAAATTAAAAATGAAGAAAAACTTTCATGTAATTTTGATTATTTATTTGAGTAATTTTTAACAAGTTAATAAGTATATTGTTTTTGTACTCTGTGTTTTAATTTTTCAACTACATGAAGTACAATTTTCTTATATAAATATGTAATTATAAGTATAACATATAAGCTGTAATAGTAAAATATAGTGTTTATAACATCTATGTATATCATTAAATCAATAATTTATAATGTATATCTCTGTAGTTTGATTATAAACTGTTTCCCCAGCATTCAATATTACTGCATACCACACTTCACAACCATAGTGTTTCAAATATATATAATAATTATTTGAAGCTAATTGTTTCTAACTTATTTATATCAAATAGGTTTATCTCAAATGCTGTCAAACTATCACAGTTGACTTAATAATATGTAATAATATCTTTTATCACATTTATACATTTGAATGGAAATTAGTTTGAGCAATAAAATAAAATTGAAAATGAAAACAATTTATTTAAAAATAATATAAGAAATGAAAAAAATACAAATATTTGTATGTAGTTTTGCAATTTAGAATATATAACAAAATATGTGTTATTTCAATAAAAGGGTTTGCTCTAAAAAATATCCCTTATTTACATTATTTTAAAAAAGAAATAGTCTGAAGTTGTTCCTGAAAAGAAGACCTTAAAATCAGTTCTATCTAAATAAAACAATTCTATTCTGTATTTAAAATATAAAATACTGACATAATAATAATGGCTAATAACAAACGAATAGTGCCCAAATACCAATATCTTGCTGCTTTTTAAGATACAGTTTTGCCTAAATTGTTTCTGATAATCTTTTCTCACATCTTGTTATGTATGCTTGTCTTTGGTTTTAACATGTTCAAGTGATTTCTGGCATTCACATGTACTGGTGAATAGGTGATAATCTTTATACATGTATATAATATCTAACCTACTGCTGTGTTCCCACTGGGACACTTAAACCCAACTGTATCAAGAAAAATAAATATAAAACTATAATATATATATCAACAGATTTATTTCTCTTTCCTTAGGCATTATTTTAACAATATAACAAATACAATAAAATAAAATTGCTATCAATAATCCTATTAACTTTTGGCAATTTCAATAGAATATATTTAGTGTGGAAAAATATCTTATTTCATACATTGCCGAAAATTTAACCAATTAATTAATCTTCTAATGATTTGTTTGCTTTTCTAATTAAAGTATATGTTAATTTCTTTCCATTGGAAGTTTAGCATTAAGCAATTTACTAAAACTATCCTGGATCAGTGTTAGCTTTTTTCCCTTTTGAGTATACATTGTTTTATTCTTGACAGCCATTTTTTCTTGACTAACTGACTGCTGCATGATAAGAATCTCTGACTCTTTTTATTAGTTATGCTAATTTATTTTTAAAGTTCTTTTTATATTACATATTGTCTAGAGTAATCTCTGGTATAAATATTCCACTACTATCATACAATTTACATGGTGTAATTAAAACTTTTTTTACACAGAATTTTTACTACTTCTATCATCAGTGCACCTTCTTTCTCTCTAAAATATAATCTCTATATCTGGCAGGTTTTTTTCAAGTTCACTGACTCTGATGAGTAGAAATCAGAATCATGTTTACATCTATTGATTCTTCAGATCTAGAAAATTGATTCATCTTTGATTCAGCTTAATTTTATTTCCATTTGCTCAATAGAGGGGAAATTTTTACATTCATCATTTGTCAAAAATTCTGATTCAGTATTGGTTGCTACAGGTTTTTTTATTTATTATGACTAACATATCAGAGACTTGTTCACATAATTGATTCATGTACCTTCTGACATACAATTCACTTTCAAATTTAAGCACTCACATGACTAAAGATCCTTTTTCAACAATGGTGCCAGGCATCCATTTTTTAAAAATTTTGGTTCTAACCCATACAGCTTAACCAACTCTAAATATTTACAAAGTTTGCATTGTATGATTTTTCCATAGAAGTACCTTTTTTAATTTTTTATAGGTAAAAGATTAGATAAATAAGTATGACATTTTCTATCATACAGAAATTCTGCATATGTTTTTCTGTTAATTAGACTAGGAAGAAAATGCTGGAAGAACATGATTTCTATCAATGCTTCTTCTGTATTCATGACTTACTTTTCTCAAGAAAGATTTTAAACTTTGGACTGCTTTTATCAGAAGTTCAGTAGATGCTGATTGGTAAGCTGGAGTCAGAACATGGTGATTGTCTTTATTATGTAGTTTTAAAAATGTGCATAAGTGAACTTTGTCCCATTAAATGATACCAAGATCTCAGAGTTTTCATGAGTAGTAAACATTTCCTGTAGGACATTTCTAGTTAATTTAGTACATATAGTTTTCATGAGCTTATGCTCTGCCTATCTGCTTATAAATAAATACTTGTTCAAAGATCCTGCATAATTTATATGGATACATTTCCACAGTATCTTTGGCCTCTATGCATAGTTTATAAAGTTTCCTTCATAAATCAGCAGAAATTGGCAATAAATGCAAGCTTTTACTGTCTATTTAATTTTGGTATTTATTTTGGGCCACTACACATGGATGTTTGACCATTTTTATCTGTACTACTTTGGGATGTTCTTTAGATAACTACTTTAAATCTTGTTTCTATTTTTTGCTGATATGAGCACTTGATTAATTATCAGGGTTCAGCCATTATACAATTGTTTAAAAAGACTACTCACTGATGAAGAAAACAAGCCAGAAACTAGTCTGGGGATACTGTATGAGTAGGCACTAGATAGGGATTTTATGCACAAGCCTTCTGGCATTCATTGATTACTCTTGCTTGCACTGAGTAACAGTTATGAGCAAGCATAGAAAATGGTGATCATGTGACATTATACAATTGCTATAACAATGAAACTTGGTCGACATTTTGGCCTTCTAATTTGAACCTGATTCTTTAGCTTCCTATATCTGGGAGCTCTGTTTGCCATTCAATGACTAGAACTATTTAGTTATTTAGGGCATCCAACATGTCGAGTTCTGTAACTTCAGCCTAGTTGTCTCTCACAGGTAGTCATGATAATGCAGCTACATGAAAAATTGTTTTTCCAGAATGTCAACTAATTTAGTGATATGCTGTTAATATATTAGTTCACCTTAAAAGTCTCTGGCTTGCATATTTAGCATGTTTTATTTTTGCAAAATTTCCAAACAAAGGATTATGGTTCATACATACTGTAAAACTTTCCATATATGTATTGATGGAATTTCTGTATTGCAAATATTATAGCCAGAGCTTTCTTATCTATTTGACTAGTTTTTTCAATGATTGTTTTTTTGGCATAAGTGATTGGACATTTGCCATCACCATACTTGTGTGAGATACCAGCTCCATACCAAAATCCCAACATCTGTAATAATCATCACATTCAAATCACTATGGTAATGCATTGAGTTTCTCTGATATCAATAAATTATTGGCTCTCTGGAATGCTATTTTATGCTCATCAGTTCATTTCCTGTGTTTTTTCTGGAATAACTCATACAACAGTGTTGATACATGTGATTTACTCAGTAAAATCCTAAAAATTCAACAGTCCCAGAAAAGCTTGTAAGTTTTTTATGTACTTTGGTTACGGCTATTACATTCTCAGGGTTGGGGGTACTTTTCATTCCTATTTATCAGTGTCCCAACAATATTTTCAAACTTGACCAAATGCACTTGACAGCATTTAATCTAGCTTTCACTTTATTTACCATCAAGCACACTTCTTATAACTTATTTTTCCAGTCCTGTTTTTACTGGGCAGTATTTACTGCATTGCCTAAAAAAATGATTAAGAACTTTTTTAATAAAGGTTTGGATAACTTCATGGAATAAAATTATATTCGTGTATGTTTACTTTTTGTATTCGAAATATATATTTATAAAAGTAATATACCATTAAAAACAATTACAGTCATTATCATAAAATAAAGATAACAAATGTAATATTTTTGCAGTCATCTTAAAGATAACAATTATGAATTTTTCTATATCAGTTTTAAAATTGGAAAATGTATTTCTATTTTTTAATTATTCTGCACATCAAATTTGATTAAAATGACAAATAACAATACTTGCCAATTATTATAATATTTTTTCTCTAAATATTAAAACTGCAAAATTTTCTGCGGTATATTAATGGATCATTAGAAGTCGCTCTATAAAAAAACCTCGGTATTCGAAAATATTTAGCCTTCATTTATTAACACTATTTTGAATATTTGATTGAATATAATTTATATACTTGGAGTTTTACATGTAATTATATAAGATTTGAACAGACTTTCAAGCCCCCTTTACTCATCCATTTCAATATCATACACCCAATACGCATATAAAAAAGATAAATGATTTTCAACATATGGATTTCATCAGTTGGTCCAGTGCTTGGTTTACAGTAAGGTAGCAAATCTTCAAACTTTAATGGGTAGGCATCAATGTACTCCAACTCTTTAGTCTTTCATACCATTGAAAATCTAATTACAAAAAGTCCAAATCCCTTGTTGAACCAATATTATTGTCATGCCCATGTTGACTTTAAGTCAATTTGATCCCTCATATATAGAATGTTATTCAATTAAATACACAGAAGAGGTATGGGCAGAATCTGTAATATTTGATTGAATATAAGTAAAGTATATACTTGAAGTTATAGATGTAATTATATAAGGGATTTGAATAAAAACTTTCAAACTCCTCTCAGCCATCTGTTCCATCTCATACAACCAGTGCACATGACCACACACATGGAAAAACAAAAAATGATCTTCAGTCTACTGATATCATGCTGAACTAGCACATCAGTGGGTTCAGACCATCATCTCCCACACATATATATAATCAGTTCTTGGTTTATAGTGAGATAGAAAATTCTCAAACATTAATGGACAGACTTCAATCTACTCCACTTTCCAACTCTTCAGCCATCCTTACCTTAAAGTCAACATAGGCATGACAATAATAGTGGCATCAACAGGAGATTTGGGCTTTTCAAAAACATCTTCCATGGTATGGTTCACTGAATTGTTTGAGGATGGAGTAGATTGAAGCCTGTCCATTAAAGTTTGAGTATTTGCTCTCTTAACATAAATCTAGTACTTATTATATATATGTGTGTGTGTGTAAGATAATCTGAACCAACTGATGGGTGCTGGTTTAATACAAAATACATATGTTGGAGACTGCTTATTTTTTCACGTGTGTGGACATCTCTGCTGGTTGTATGAGATGGAACATATGACTGAAGGGAGTTTAAAAGTTTGTATTCAAATACCTTATATAATTACATGTAAAAAAAAATTATGTTAGATACTGACTACAGTGTTATAATAAAAGATTTTTTCTGAGGATACCCAAAAAGATGTTACGCAAATCATAATCTTAAATAAATATTTATATTGTAAATAAAAACAAAAATAATGTGTTTTTAAAATATTTTTTTTAATATTTGCTATTAATAATTTTTTTACTACAATAAATGATGAAGGGTTAAATATATTTTCTGTCTAAAGGTATAAATGAAGTAAAACTAACACTAATTACTTTATATTCAACTGAATGTCAACTATCCTTTATCATAGGTTTCCTCATGTTTTCAAGAGGACATCTCTTCATCTTACTCGAGTAATCTCCAGAATTTTCTAGCTTTTGCCTTCATTAATAAATAGCACAATTTAAAATTGTAACTACTATACTTAAATATGAAGTAGGTACTTTTTGCTTTTAGACAAATTTTACTACCACAGACCATGCATTTTCTGATCATGTGAAGTTGTTCAAAATTTATATAGAATATGTATTTAAAATGAAATCAACATTTATGTAAATCTATTAAATATCTGCTCTTAATATTTGCATGTAGCTATATGCAAAGCCAAATCATCAAATTGGCATGATCCTTGTTTGAATCCAAATCATGAAACATTGAATTTTTTCTACAAAGCTTAGAATTTTTCTTCAGAATAGCTGGTTTTTAGCTTATCTTATTACCCGTTACATAATTGAAAGATAAAAAGATAATACTTGTTTTGTCTTGAAGATGAAAATCATGAATGCAAAATCTCTCTTGATTATATTTTCCAAAAAATTAACATGAGCCATAATTTCTTTTTAACTGCTCATTAGAAATAGTGAATACAGCTCCAATATTCTCATTCTAACAACTTATATACTTAATGATTGTTAACCTATTTTTTGCACTATTTTTATGACATTCAAACTTAATCAGAAGCCTTGTCATGCAATGATCATCTTAAATAATTCACTCCAAATTCTAAAGGAAAAATATAGTAACTAGATATTAGTGCATCATGGTCAAATAAATATCATCCAAGGTTGTTAAAAGTCACGTGAAGTATACAAATATTAAAGCACTTTGACAAAATAAAATTATAAAATTAATGGTTGATTACTCAGAAGTATATAAGGAATTTGAGAACTGGAAATGATAAATCTGAAGTTGGAGGTCATGGATGGTGATATCCAGATTGTCACCATACCATTATTAGGCCACAAAGAGACTGATTAAATGAACACAATTCATCATGCAATGAACATTTGTTTATTTTCTGTCATTACAGTGCTTGAAATAGAATTAATAAGTTTTAAGTCTCTTAGGATAACAAAATATATACTTGTGATGATTAATAATATATTAAAGATGCAAAATTGAAGATATATGAAATGAAATATCAAAAAACTAATGTAAAGCAATTAAATTGGTCCTGCTATAGATCAGGGTTTACTGACCTTGGAGTCATAAAATACTTAAAAACAAATAAAAGTAATTGAAAAATAAAATGTCTGCTTTTATTTCTGAAGTTGTTAACTGTTTTCAATTAAAAAAATGTATTAAAATACAACAAAAAATTTGTCCATAGCCAAAAGCTATATGAAATAAAAATCTTCAAAAAAGTTGTAAAATATTGTATCTATAAATCAATAACTGGACCTTTTATTCATCATAATATTACATTGTCAAATCCTAACATTATATGTACTTTTATTTGATATAATGTAACTTCTGTATATTGCTTTTAATTAATAGACTGCTGATAAATCCTACCATTATTTCTATATCTACACATTTTGTTTACACAAGTTAAATTCACTGTACTGCTATTTGGCAGGGTGCTATAACTCAGTTTGATTTTTGAATTACATTTAAACTTACATCTGCAATTTATTTAATAATAAAAATGTTATGTAGTATTTACACTTGCCAATCCAAGGCTAAAACAACATTTCATTTATTTGACAATTAAGATATATATTTTTTACTTTTTCCAATCTGTGAATTTTCTCCTCTTAATACATGCAACTTTACTGCTTTGTGTATTCACAAACACATAAAGAATAATAGCCAAATTAATTTCATTTGTCTGAAAATTTTACAGTCCTAGTAGATAAAAAGAAAGACTTTTATGTAAAAAAATAGGGGTGTTGGGAACAAAGTTTTAAAGCTTTACATATACTTTATACATATAAATATATTACCTACATAACTGAACACAAATTTATTGTTCGCTTTTTCTGAGTCATCATTAACCATTATCAATCCAATGCAGGTTGAAGGTTTTTCCAAATTCAATACATTTTCTTGCTCTAGTCTCTTCAGCATTGCATATTTTATTACTTCACTCATCCATCTCACATGTCCTTTTTTTGGGTATTTTACAATCTCTAAGACTCCAGTTTAAGACTTTAATTGGCCATCTATTATCTCTTCTAGCAATATGTCCAGCCCAACTTTATTTCTGTCTTAATTCTTTCAACAATGTCAGTAACACCTGTTGTCTTACCCATGTATTGAATTTTTGATTTCTTGTTACTCCTAACTTGCATTTTTCCATACTTCTTTGAGTGGTCTGAAGTTTTTGTAGTGGTCAGCAATTAAGTGTCCATGTCTACGATACATAAGTAAAAACTGGTGAAACATTTATTAAAAACCTTCCTTTTCAAACACATAGGCATATTACCTTTTAATATTAAGTTATTTCTACCAAAAGCACTCAAACCAAGTTTAATTATATGATTAATGACATGCATTATATTTCCATCAGTAATACTAATCTGAACAATTTAACTTCTAAGTCATCATTATTAATCTTTATTTTCATCTTTTGGGAAAAATCCATTGAACATTACTTGAGTTTTTTAATTGTGTACCGTTACTACATTTTTACTTTCAATGGATAACTCTTTAATCATTTGCTGAAGCTTTGAAACATTATTTTTAAAAACAACTACATCATCTGCAAAATCTAAATGACTTAAATAATCAATTTATTTTTACCTTTTTAGACTATCACTTTAATTTACAAAATAGTTCTTGCTGCATTGCTATAAAATGCTTTGGAGATATGGAATCACCCTGTCTTACTTTTCTTTAATATTAACCTTCCTAATACCATTATGCAATCTAATTGTTGTTGCATGTTTATAAATATTCAATAGAATATGACAATATTCTGGATCTATACCTTGATGATCCAATGCTTTAATCACTGAAGAAATACTTATAGAAACAAATGCCTTTTCATAATCTACAAATCCAAAGCATAATGAAAACTCATATTTATTCATCCTTTCTATAACTTTTATCAATACTTGGATATGATCCTCTGTTCTAAAATCATTTAAATCCATCTTGTTCTCTTGGTGAATTATAATCCAATGTTCTCTGTAGACAAGATGTAATTATCTTGGTAAAAAGTTTTGTTTATAATTGATAAAATCCTGATAGGTCTGTAATTTTTAATATTTCTTTATTATTTTCTTTAAATATTATTACTGAATTCTTCCAATTATCTGTTATATCTTTATCATTTAGACATTTGATATATAATGTTGCCAAAAAATTTTCTATTTCTTCACCTTTTTTTAATATATTGACTATAATTCCATCATTACCTAAAGCTTTTCCTTTCTTCATAAACTTAATTGCATGTCTCACTTCATTTAAAATTCATATGATCATCATTTCCTATACTTGTCATAACTGTGTTTAAAACTTTTAATAATTTTTATGAGCAAGCATAAGAAATAATGATCATATCCTGTTTAGTGGTTTAACACCAGTCCTGCCTAGTAGGAGAGTAATGGCTATTTTTATTAAAGAATCAAAGATACCACAATGTATGGGTACTGATTAGAGTTCAGACATATATGACTATATAAGCTTATGAGCTTGGATTAAAAATATTGTGTTTTCAATTTTAGACTTATAGTTTTGTAGTTAAGTAGAGATAAATGGTTGCTGCTGGAGGGTTGCATTAGATACTAAGTTCTAGGTGCAGTGTTCTCAGATCCAAAGCTACTCACGAATGCCACAAGCTAGAAACTGGCCTAGGGATATTGGATGAGTAGGTACTAGATAAAGATTTTTTTCACAAGCCTTCTGGCAACCATTGATTATTCTGGCATGCATTGAGTAACAATACTGTATAGACAGTTTTGCCTGTTTTTCGTTTAAATTCTCAGCAATTCAGAAGATATAGATGTTGGAAGTATTTGTTCTTTATTACTATGAAATGCTTGATAGGGTTCTTCTACCCACTTTATGATGACATCTCTTTTCTGTAATAATTTCATCTTTTTTCTTATTGCAGATATATTATACCAACACCAAAATGTTTTTCACTATTGAAACTTATTTTCTTCTACAGCTTTTTCTTACAAGATCACAATTATACTTTCTTATATCATCACTTTTTTCATACCATTTTACAAAATTTGAGATATTCAATGGTTCTTAATGCATCATTTTTATATATTTTTATATTTTATTTCATCATATATCCTTTAGTCTAGAAATTTTATTGGTCAATGTTTTTTTTTTTTACCAGCTATCTTTCTTGCAGTTTTTAAAAGTGTATCAGTTATTTCCCTATTAATATCATTCAAATCTAAATCATGGTCAAAATCTGCTAATATTTGAAAACAGTTTGCAAGTTCTAATTGAAATTCATTATAATATTTCTGAACATTATAAATATCAATTGCCAATATTGTTTTTATTAATAATTTTTGCCTTTAGTTTTGCATTAACATGTATCTTACTAATCAAGGTTCATTTCCTGTGTTGAATTTATTAAGGAAATTACAATCTTGAAATATGTATTTTCTGTTAACCAAAATATAATTCAATTTTGTTATACTTTCATTTGGATGCTTCCATGTTCATTTCTTTTTAACATTTTTTCAAAAAAAGAATTCATAATATATTTTTATATTTCTGCAAACACTACAAGCTTATATGCCCTCATTTCTATTACCATAACCAAATTTATCTACAACACTTTCATTTTTCATTTGTTTACTAATTCTAGCATTAAAGTTTTCCCTAACAATTTTAAAATGTTTAATCTGGCCACAATCCTTTTTTATATCCATATAAATATCTACTTCATCACTAGGAGAACTTATTGAAGCATAAACTTGAATTATCTACATTTGTTGTCTGCTATTAAGTTAAATAACTAATCTTGTCTGACTGATGTACCATCAACCTCCACAATGTGTTTCTTCCACTGATTATATATAATAAATCCTGCTCCATTAATATTTCCAATATTGGTGCCTTTGTAATGAAGTAAATGTTCACATTTTAAATGAATTGTGTCCTCCCATTTGTTTCTAACTTCACAAAGTCCAATAAGATCTCATTTAATATAAGACAGTTCTTCCTATTCTTGCAATATCCTTTCACTTGAAAGTGATCTGCAGTTGTAAATACCTAAAAAAAAAGTCATCATCAAATGGCTGCTTATGTTCCCAATTGGGATTCTGAGCCCCTGCTTTTGGCCACCAACCACTGCCTTGGCTGGTGACTTTACAGCCTCCTAGAAATAAGGGCCATAATTTATTTTTGTCTGACATCATTATATATATATTAGAAAAAAATGTTCATTCTGTTTTATCAGGCAGCTGAGAAAAAAAAAATGATGGTCTTAAACTTGGAAGTAAAACCAATAAACTCACTATGCTGGCTAATGCAGGTTGGTAAGCAGCCCATTAATATTTATATACTATATGAATAATTGCAGTAATAACTGATGCAATGCCGAGAACATATGGAATGACATTTGGAATTTGCTCTGCTTAGTTTTTTTAAGGCATGCAAGAGAAATCAAAAGTTTTTTCACTTAACAGCAAACTCTCTTCTGCATATACTTTTAAATTTTACAGTCCAACTACATTTATGTAATAATAGCCCTAATGATTGAGTAGCTCTAATATTTCAAATATATTTTAGAATTATAAAAAAGTAATTACATGTACCTTACTTATATCTATGTAATTCTAATTCACATAAAACCAAATTATCATAATTAACTTAATATTTACATGGTACTATTTATGGCCACATTTAAACATTTGATAGGAAATTAGTTTGTGTACAAAATAAAACAAATTATGAAGACAGTTCATTTATAAATAGAAATTTAAATGAAAAATACAAATAATTGTTTGCAGTTGCTAACATGGAATAATGACACCATATCATGGATAGCAAAATGAGTATGTTATTTAAATTAAATATTTAGCCCCCAAAATGCCTTTTATTTTCAATATTATATAGAAGATGTAGTCTATATCTACATCTTAAAAAAGAAGACTATATAAAATTGGTTTTACATAAAAAACAATTTTACTATTTTATTTTAAGTACAAAATATTGGCATAATAAGAAGTTGTGGGGTCACTGCATGTGTAAAGACTTCTTTGTGCAAGCCAAATTTCAGCAATTCTAGTTCTAAAAGCAAAACTGTCCTGAGAGTTGTGTATTGGTAGAAAATTCTACATTTATTGAGTTCTCTGTAATTTGTAGTTTCTACATTGAATTTTTAGATGGTAAATAATACCATTGTAGAAGCATTGATTACGTTATAATGCAAAAATTTTTGATCATTATATATGAGAAATATGTCAAGGACAATTCTCTTTGTTAACATTTTTATATATTGAATCAGAATTCATAAGACAAAAATTAGAACAATGTTATTAAATGGATTTGCAATAAAACTAACTGAAATAAAATATATACATTTTGCCTTATAAGTATTTTATTTTGTTTTTTCAAATATTGATTTAAAATCACTTTCAATAAGCAAGTACTTATACATTATAAGTACCAATTTGTGCAATTTTAATATATTGATATTTAATATTTAAATACAAGAATAGTATATATCCCCTAAGTTAAATGTAATTAGAGAGTGGATGAACCCAGACTTTTATGTATGTGGCCATATGTATCAATTACATAAGATGGACTGTGCGACAAAAGAAAGTTTGAATGTCTTGGTCCTATATTTGCAAATGAAACAACTTATTTTTTAAATTAATTTTTATTATGTAAAAATCCTTTCTTCTATCCAGGAAACAAAATTAGTTAATTAAAACAAAATGAATTTTTTATAATCGTATTTATGAAATGACTGTAGAATATTAAAAAATTAGATTGATATTCTGTCATTCTAAATATTAATGTAAAAAATACTAAAACAATGTTTAAATTAGATTAGTATTTTATTGTATCAAGTATACTTTCAATGCTTTTACTTTATATATTCATGGTTAGTCTGTTGAGACCTAATTTTTTGTTTATTTGAATGTTATTTGATTTTTGGTTCATTACATATTCATTTTGTGTAATGAACCATTCTTCTTTTATGTTTTGATTATTTTTTTCTTTGTATATAATGTTAACAACACTTGGATCACAGCTACAATCTCTTTTATATACTGATGAATTAACAGTCCCAGATTTTATCTTAGTTTTTTAATACATTAATGAATGTTGGGTCATTCTAGTTCTATGATATGCCTTAGTCTCACAGTATACATAGGAGCAGTCATTTGGACTGCACTTGACATCATAGACCAAATTGGACCTTTCAACTGTTAAAATTTTGTCCTTTGTGTTAATAAATTTTCTTAAATTTATCAGGGTTCTGAATCCAGCATTAAATTTGTCTGATCAGATTTCTGCTAGTTTATTACCTATATGTAATTATTTTTGAAATTGACAATTTTGTTAATGATTTTATTTTTGAATTTCTCCATATATATGTGTATGTGCATTCTATGACAGCCTGCTTTTGACAAGTCAGCCATGTAATTTTGAATGTTCTCAGTTCTATCCAAAACATATTGACTCAAATAATAATTGTAGTATAAAAAGTTTTTTAACCCTGCAAATTTATGAGATGTTGGTTTTTTGGATTTTACTATATATTCATTTTATATTTGAGTGCATTATGTATCCACTTTAATTTCAAATTGAGATATTGAATTTGATATTTTTTGAAAAGTTAATGTTCTCAGCAAATTAACAATGAATATAACAAAGGTATTAAAAGTATACTAGGTACAATAAATTGTAACAAATTTCTTATTTAAATTGTTTAAATATTTTTACATTACTATTACAAAAATATATAATTTAATATATCCAACACACAGTTCTTCTTTTCAAAATAGTTCATATATATCTAATATAGAAATAAAACAAACTAACTCCTTTTTAAAACTTGATTTATTATGACTATAATCATGAAAAAGGAATCCGACATTTCGACTATTTTTTATAGTCTTTTTCAAGGCACACTAAAATAAAATATATATATACACAATAAATATCACATATTCCAAAAAAAAAAAATTAAATTAATTAAAAATTACAAAATATAAAATATATCCATAACCAAAATTTTCTTTTTTTTTACCTTATCTCACTCCCCTTACCTAATACAATCACAACTTAAACACAACTAATTCCTTTTTAAAAATTCTATATATATCAAATAAAAACTTTTTAATTAAAAACCTATTATTAGAAAAAGATAAAAGAAAATAATAGGTTTTTAATTAAAAAGTTTTTATTTGATATATATAGAATTTTTAAAAAGGAATTAGTTGCGTTTAAGTTGTGATTGTATTAGGTAAGGGGAGTGAGATAAGGTAAAAAAAAGAAAATTTTGGTTATGGATATATTTTATATTTTGTAATTTTTAATTAATTTAATTTTTTTTTTTTGGAATATGTGATATTTATTGTGTATATATATATTTTATTTTAGTGTGCCTTGAAAAAGACTATAAAAAATAGTCGAAACGTAGGATTCCTTTTTCATAATTATAGTCATAATAAATCAAGTTTTAAAAAGAAGGAGTTAGTTTGTTTTATTTCTATATTACAAAAATATATCTATTTATAGTCTTAGCTTTTTATTGGCATATTAACTCTCTTGAAGTTTTGTTGGCAGCAATGTAAAAAATAATAATTAGCTGTTACTAGATCACCAACATATTAATTAATTGAAAATAACTCGTTTTTGACAATTGGAATCTCTCGTGCATAACTTGCACATTACATTTAGTTAAGGAAGGAATTTTCATTCAAGCTGTTTATTTGATGCAGTTTTAAATGTCATTATAAACACTCACTTTTTTCTGTTTATTGATAGATTATGATAAACATAACATTAAACGATTGGTTTCTCCTACTAGAATTGTTGTGTACACACACACACACACACATATATATATATATATATTTGTTACAAAATACATGAAGATGTGTGTGCAATCTGTTAATAATAATATATAAAATACTCCAGAAATCAAATAGCTAATTAATTAAGCAAAAAGGAATAAAACTTACTGAAACAGCAACAAGCTAATTTGTATGTAAATCAGTTACTTTATACAAATTAGTCATACAGATAAAGAGTTTACAGAAGAGTTTAAAAGTAAGAGAATAATGGTAATGATAAAAGTTAACTAATAGAAAGCTAATCTAGAAATGTGAAATTGTTCTTTACACCACACGATCTTGTCTCGGTGTGACACTTTTCACCAATGTAAGATCAGAGAAGCCATCAAGTTGCAGAAAAGACCAAGTTCTATCAATGGATATGATAATAGATGCAAACTTCCTTATAATTGGAAGAATATTTTAAAAAACATTAACCTGAATAGTTTCAGACTTTTCTAAAAAAAAATTATATATTTAGTTTTATTAATGGTGAAATTTATTAACATTGATATAATTCAATTGTTCTTGCAGCTTTGCAACCATTTTTATAGTATTCTATTTATTGCTCAGTTGATGGCTTGAGTAATTAAATCAAAACATAGATATATCTTATAATAAAAATCATAAATGGATGAACCAACAAAATATATTATTTATAAATATATTTATATTTTGTCATCTAGTGCTGTGTCTAACCTTTTAACATATGACCACAAATTAAATATAGAAAAACTATTGAAAACTGATAAGGACAAAATAGTTATTAATGTATTTTTATTATTATAAAAGAAAACCACTTAACATCACATGATCACCATTTCTATACTAGCACATAATTGTTGTAAACAAAGGCAAAACTCTCCATATAGTAGTGCCACCCTGTGCCAAACAGAGCAATCAATGGATGTCAGAAGGCTTGTGCATAAAATGCCTATCTAGTGCCTACTCATCCAATAGGCACTAGATAGGGATTTTATGCACAAGCCTTCTGGCATCCATTGATTGCTCTGTTTGGCACAGGGTGGCACTACTATATGGAGAGTTTTGCCTTTGTTTAAAAGAAAAAGAAAAGAGAGAATATAAAATTAATGAGATGTTTGGAATGCATGGTCATCAGTCATTTGGAAAAAGTTGCAATTTTCAGTGAGTTCTCAAAATTTTTATAACATATTTTAGTTCAAATCTTATTTTTAATGTATTTAATTTTGAAACTATTTACACATACATGTAAGTTTTGCAAAAAATGGCATGAATAATAAGATGGTCACGTGTGTCTGGAAAGGTGAGATCTATAAAAAATACAGTAAAGTAGCACAATACACTTTTCTTTAAGTTAAATGTCCATTGGAAACTCTGTGCATTGCATTTGAAAATCAGCAGATAACATATTTGTGTCAACTGAAAATAGAGTTGCAAATCTAGCAAAATATTATTTTTCTGGAAATCTTTCAATCTGTTTGCAAATTTTTGCCATGAATTAAAAAGAAAAGGTGTATATGGCTCTACTATTCACAGGACTATGTTTAATTAACATATTAAAATGAATAAAATTGTTTGCCTCAATTTCAGCCAACCATAATTTCAATTTTATTTGGAATGCTGTTATGGTTTGAAATGTATTGATAATAATGAATAATATTTTTATAGTATAATTTTCATTACACACTCAAACAAGATAGAGACTGGTTTGTATTCATAATTTGTCACTCCTTTCAAGAGGGTGGAGTAGTGAAAATTACACAACAAAAATATATTTCATTATTTGATCATTTTTAGTTTGCTGAATAACTAATAAAAGCTATTAATAATATACTTTCATTAAGTGAGGTAAGTCACAGATGTGACAGCAGCCATTTGACATTTATCAATTAAATTGTAGTAGTTTTTTATCTATCTATCTATCTACCTACCTACCTGCCTGCCTGGCTTCTTGCCTATCTATCTATCTATCTACCTACCTACCTATCTATCTTTCTCTATCTATCTATCTATCTTCTCTATCTATCTATCTATCTTCTCTATCTATCTGTCTATCTTCTCTATCTATCTACTCTATCTGTCTATTTATCTTCTCTATCTGTCTGTCTATCTTCTATATCTGTCTATCTTCTCTATATGTCTGTCTATCTTCTCTGTCTGTCCATCCATCTATCTATCTGTCTATAGTGAACAATGATAAATGTAAATGTGAAAGATTATGGTCTGAGACAAATAATGAGTGCTGATTCAACATGAAATATGCATCTTGGGATAGCAGATTTTTTTCAATATTTTTGGTTATTGTATTGCTTCATAAGGTACTGAAGGAACACAGAAAGCAGTCTCTACCTTGTGGGAAAGTGTCGGAAAAATTATTATTTTAGAAATATTATTGATTATTAGAAAATCTCTAGTCTAATGAATAATTAATAAAAATTTTAATATTGTATTGATAATTTGTTTTTTTATTTTGACACCCCATATAGACTTATTTAAATGAGCAAGTAAATCCTAAAAAGTTGTTAAATCTGTAAGTCAATTCTCATTGTCAAAGTTACAGAAATTTGTTTTTTGTTACCATCAATGTCTTGGTAACATGTCACAAAAAGTCATTTGAGAATTTGTCAAAAAGTATATGTGGTCGCAATTTTCAGCACAAATACTTTTAAGAAATTTCTGGAATTGGTAATGGTTCAAGTCCTTATGAAATGTAAAATTATGATGATGGTTTGCATAGCATTTATTTTTAAAGCATTTTTATGTAAACTTTCTTGTATTATTTAAAATACAGGCATTCTTTGTATACCTGGAACTTTATTCTAAATGTAGAAGGGTTGAACACAGATTTTCAAGCACTATCTCATACCATTGATACACATAATCACCAATATATGTATTTCATGCTAAACCAGCACTCATTATTTGATCCAGATAATCATCTCTCACACATATATGTAATCAGTGCCCAGTTTATATTAAGATAACAAATCTTCATACTTTAATGGACAGACTTCAATTTACCCGAACCATCAAATTTTCAGCAAACCATATCATTGAAAATCTGATGATGGATTGCCAAATCCCATGCTGATTCCAATATTATTGTTATGCCCATGTTGATCTGAAGTGTCTGATCCCTCATGTGTAGGACTTTATCCATTTAAATACATAGAAGAAGAATGGCCAGGATACAGGCTTATTGTGTAATATTTGAAATACAGGCATTCTTCATATATCTAAAGTTTAATTGTAAATATAAAAAAATTAAACAGACTTTCAAGCATTCTTCACCTATCCACACTATCTCAGATTACAGATACACATGACCACACACATGGAAAAAAGATAAATAATCACCAATATATATATATATATATATATATTGTAATGGACAATACTTTTACTCCATTATACCAATCATTAGTTAACTGGGCCCCACAGTTTGTGGTGCCAAATGTAATGAAATGTATATATATAAACATATTATGCTGACCACATTGTGGCATTAAATGTAAAGGAACATCAGTATATGAAAAGAAAATAATGCTCCAAATCTTGGATAACAAATGTAATGGAATATGTGTAATCTAAATGATCTCAAACAAAAATACACATATGAAGAAAGAAGGCCTCAAATGTTGGTTCCACAATGTAATGGAATGCTTATCACAATTTAAATGGCCCAATTATTGGGAAAGCCAAATGTAGTGGAATCACGATTGCTATATCCTCATAAACAAATCACAATGAATCAAATTTCACATTTTAGGCATCAAATATAATGAAACAACTAGAAACAGTCCTTAATTAATCATATCTGCACATTGATGGTACCAAATAAAGAAAGACCTTAGAAATCCAATTTAAATAATAGAAACAGCACATCTTACACATAAAGAAGGACCTTAACAATCTAAATGAATCCAATTATTGAGAAAGCCAAATATAATAGATTGTACAATTTAAATGAAGAAAGATAAAATTATCCCAGTGATATTTAAATAAGTTGTTTATATGCCCTTCCAACTAGCTATACATAAAATAAAACCAAAATCATACAGAGCAATAATAAGACCCATTATTATAATTTATTCTTAGGATTGATATGACTAACTAACAAAATATATATCAGAAACAAAGGGAATTATATTGAAACGAATATACACATCCAATAAATAGAATTATATATATGTAAACATATCAATGAACATTAATGTGTGTAAGTGACCCAAAGACTAAATAATAAGTGAAATACGAAGTTATTCTCCATGAAATTGTGAATTCAATTAATTTCATGATGACTTTGGCACTAAAAGAAAAATAAGAATAAAATATTAGTACTCTTCCAAATAAATTACAAAGGCATTACTTATAAAACAAATACTACATCCTTTATTTCTATATTATGAGAAAATTTTAGGTAATATCAGTGTTTTAAATAGTTTTTAAATACAAAAAAATATACATATATACTTGCAATAAGTATATATATTAAATATATAAAGACATATTTGTGCTTAACAAGTATACACTAATATAAATACAAATCAATATTTATATTATCCAAATATTTAAAATTAAAAAAAAAAATTAAAAAAATAAAAGCATATTACATACAGCAAATATATAAATTATTGTTTAGGTCTGCATAAGAATTATTATATGAAGTAAAAAAAAAGAAAATAGATAAGTGAATAATTTTTTATAATAAAATTTGCGAATATAAATTTCACTTATTAATATATATATAACATCTCATATGCAACCCAAACTTATACGCCATATTTTAAAATTTTAAATTACTTAAGTGTTAATTTTGACATTTGTTAAATGTTTTTTTTTTAGAAAACAAGATGCTTTCTAGTTAAAAATAAAAGTAAAAAAAAAAAAATGAATATCGATCTCAAAAATATATATATTAATAAAATTATTTACTACCTTTTTTTAAAGTTTAACTTGTTTATTTTTCTTTTCAAAAGTCAACTTGTTCCATTGTTTTTTATTCCTATATATTTCTTTAATATTAGAATGCATTCTAGCCAAAGTTAAATCGAAGAAATAGCACGTTAGAGAAAACTATCGGTTTCCAAGCACATATATATATTTCACTTTTTTTAAAGATTTCTCTTCTTGAAAAACAAATAATAATTGACATGTTGAATCCAATATATTAACTAATTTTAGATACTTCCAGATTGTTATTAGATTTACCATTATAAATTCCAGATAGCTATATCAAATTTTGGCTTCAGACGCGTGAAATTCATGTATTGAAATTTGCCTAGTTTTTCTTTTTAAACTGCATTGGGATAAAAGAAAATAAATAGTGCAGCCCCTTGGCTGTGATAGATATATATTAGCCGGTCATGGTTTATGTGTTTACTATAGTAATTTATCTTATTTAATTATTCTTAAAAATGGCAATTTCAAAGAAACAAAGTACAACTAATTTTATCCTTCAGTTTTTTAATAACTATCAATAATGATAATGGCTTCTTTTTCTGTTGCTGCTGTTGTTGTTTTTCACGTGCTGCAGAATGCACAGTTTTTGAAAACCATTGTTACATGTTTTCTTTTAAACAATTAACATTCAAAAAAAATAAAAATACCAATCATATAAAAAATATTAAATCGAAAATTTATTTGACAGCTTTAAAAATATATATATACATAAATAATAACATTGCATTTTTTTAATAATCACTACAAATAAAATAATCTTTTTTTATAATCAACAATTTATATGTCTCTATTTATTTATAATAATTAAAACATGTCACTATTACCATTAAAAATCTCACCATTAAGAATAATAACAATTAAATATTCACAGCAATGTACCTCAATAAATAAATAAAATAATAAATCCGAACAACTATAGGTAATAACCATAAACAATAATAATATTCTATATATAAACATCAAATCAAAGAGATTTTTTTTTAATAACAACAAATGATTTTTAAAATATAAATAGATTTATCGATATTTACAATATATATATATATACACGATCATCATAATTTCTTTTTAAACATACATAATTAATATCAGAATACATTCTATTATTAATCTAGTGTGAATGGATGTTATCTTATATAGACATATAACACACACTGAATCATTTTAATGACACAAAACATAGATTTATAATGTATGGTGGTATTATTTATTGTACACATGATTTTTAATTATATAATGTAAATTTATTATTGTATATATATAAGCACAGATTATAATTCTAAAATTTAATATTTTTATTATTTATGTGATAATATTTTTGTTTCTATTTATAAATTTTTATAGACTTTTAATTACTGTATTTTCAAATATTTATTTATAAAATTACGTATATTATTTTGAAGAAATACAGACATCGATTTGTAATATTATATATATGTGTGTGTGTGATTATATAATTGAATATTTGTAAATGCAGTAACTAAATAATTAAAATTTTATCCACTTGAGCACTTTTGATTATCCCAGTAATCTTTGTCAACTAAGGCTTTGAATGGCTAACTTTCCCACAATTCCATGATATTAATGTTTTTTTTTATTGTTATTTTTTCCAATTTGCAATATTTTTACATTATTAAAACTGAAGTCAAAACAATAAATACATGAATTATTATGGTTGTAAAAAGCAGATGCTGAAATATTGTCTACTATGCAATTTTGTTTCAATTTCTGAACTCATTTTAATAATAGGAAGTGTTCTTTAGTTCTTTTTTCCAATGGACATCTATATATTCACTGCCACACCTACATGTCCATTTGTAAATGACACAGTTTTTATTTATAATTGAGGTTTTATCTTTGGAGTTATTTATTAATTTGTTTAATGTAGGAGGTGTGTAAAATGCAATAGCACATATATCTTTATAAATTTTCTTTATAAAATTTACTTGATCATTTGAAATATATCGTATTGATACCCATATTTTTTATTAGCAGGAGAATTAATATTATTATTAAAATTTTTATTTTTATATTTTGTTTTTCATATTTTTTATTAGCAGGAGAATTAATATTATTACTAAAATTTTTATTTTTATATTTTGTATTAAAATCTCTAATAACATTATATATATAATTATAATTGTAGCCAACATTTAATAATTCATTCAAATATATTTAAATATTTATGCTTTTATCTCATGAATATTTGCAAAGACTATTATTTCTAAATAAGAAGGACTTCAAACCTGCCATTTTGTGCGACATTGGCACTTTTGATTCCTATGAAATATCACCTCTTTTTACTGTTGATTTAATGGTCATATAGTAATCCAGCATGCATTGATTTCTAGTTATTTTAAGATCAAGAAACTGAATGCACATTAAATCTTCATCTGTTTTTATCCATCTTAAACCTTTCAAATTATTTAATTCTTTAAACAATTCATTAATTGTATTTGGTTTACCACATACAAAAACATCATCAACATATCGATAATATACAAAACATTCCTTTTCCAAAATATTTTCTTCATGTGTAGAAATTATAAAATTACATATTTGAGTAACAGTAAGAAAACTCATGGACCATCCATTGCACATTTTATAAAAATCCTTCTTAAAAACTGCATAAATATTTTTATCGATAAAGTTTAACATTTCAGTTATAAATTTTATTATTTTAACATTAACATTTTTTAAACTTAATGCATTGGAAATAATTTCAATAGATGCCAATTGATCAATTGATCCATACATTTCACTAACATCTAGAGTACACATAACATAATTAACATTGATCTTAACACTACAAATTTTATTAACACAATCAAATGAAGAACATATTGTATATTTACCAAAACTAAGAATTTCTTGTAGCATTTTCTCAATTAAACAATATGTGCATAATAAAATGGACCCCCAAAATCAACCATTAAACATAACGGTTCATTCTCTTTATGCAGTTTTATATTTGAGAAACATCTTAGGACATATTGCAAATTTAAAAAAATAACAATAAAAAAAAAAGAAAGCTATGCTAATATACAAATATAAACATAACTTAATTAACAGGCAAGCAGCAAACATTAAGATCATGGAATTGTGAGAAAGTTAGCCATTCAAAGCTTTAGTTGACAAAGATTACTGGGATAATCGAAAGCGCTCATAAATGGATAAAATTTTAATTATTTAGTTATTTACAAATTCAATTATATAATTACATATATAATTATATAATTACATATAGTACTTCTGCGGATTTAAGGATTATAATTACAATATTGTTTTTAATTAATGGATATTTTATATATATATATATATAATAACCCTCCTACTTGTTTTTAATTAATGGATATTTTATATATATATATATATAATAACCCTCCTACTTAACACCAATCCTTCACATTATATGAGTTAATGCCCAGGGTGCCAATTTTATTAATGAATAGAATAAATTAACAACTTTATTTTGCTTTAAATTAGTATTGAGACTTTTCTACTTATGCCTGACTTATATCTTAGCTCAGTGGAGAGTTATAGAAAGTCAAGAAGATATAGAATATAAATAAAGGAAGAAATACTATTGATCATTAAAATAAGATACATGCCTCATTTGTTAATAAACCAAATGATAGAAATCAATAAAGTTTCATTTTTAATCTAATAAACTATAATTTCAATTTGATCTTTTCCATCATCTGAATACACTCTTATATTAGCTACAATATAACTTTAAACAAAAAATAGGATGTTAAATAACTCTACTGTCTAGCATGTCTTAATTTAAATAGCTAAATTAATATTAAGTTGAAACTATGAAATAAGATCTCAGGGAATCTTTAATACAATTTGATTAAAGAAATTCTATCATACAATAACTTATAATTATTATAAGAAAAAATAATGGAATGAGTTGAATGATGTTTCACTAGATTATCAATTAGATAATGAAGGAAATAGAGTATCTTTTAATCTCACATCATTGTATAAATAAAAAACTGAGTATACAACCTTCTTCATAAGTTTACTAAATGGTAAAGTATTTCACAGAATATTTGGATCAAGAGAAAATATCAGATTTAAGTATGTTCATTATCAAATTTATAAAGTAGTGCATTTATGTTGTAATAGATATGTGGAATGTGGAAACTAGAATACGAATGCATATAAGAATAACTCAAGACAAAGTTTTGAATAAATAAATAAAACATTTGTTTACATTTTTGCAATCAAAATAAATATAATTGGTTCACATTGAGACGATTCGTTCTAATTCCTAAATTTACAAATACATTTGCCAATCTGTATTTGATATCTCTTTTTATTAACATTTTATTATTCATTGATTAGATATTTATAAAACCTGAATAAACAAATAAAATAATGCCCTTATATTCTAATTTCGAATATATTTAGGCTGTTAATTAATTCTAGCATTTTTTTATTAGCAAACAATACTGGATAAATAAATAAATTATCATGGACTCATTGTTAGAGAGATCACACTATCATTTATTGGGATAAAACAAATTAATAACTTTGACTGTCAAAAGAATACCTTAAAAAACTCAATCAAATAATTCTTTTAAAGAGCTATACTTTTCACACATCCAAAATAAAAATATTTATTCTGATGATTAATAATTTAGAGCTTGCGGTAATTCCTGACATATAAATTTAATAGTACTATACTATCATGTCTGTAAGGTTATTTGCATTACATGTGTGCCACATCTTATGCTATAATTAAGATAGAATCAATATATTTACATCTTGTTGGTTTGCTTATGTGATATTAAATAAGTGTCATAACACAAATAATGTCATAGACCAACCAACAAATATAACACTATTTCTGCTTTAAATATTCCATAAAGAATTTAATCTTACCATTTATTTAACTACATTACATATAGCTATGATCCTAAGATAACAAACAAATATTAAAAAAAAATTAAGCACATGAGGAATAAACAAGATTTTTGACTGATAAATCTAAATGACAAATAATGACTTCCCACCTAACTTTGAAGTATACTATTGGGGTGAAACTCAATCTCACCATCAGAATACAGGGGAAACACTACTCAACTTCATAAAATATCATCTTCATAATGCATAAATACATAATTTGGAACTATACTTCAGTCATGACAAATACTTGGACATTTTAAGGGAGAGAGTTCTCAATCCCAATCAACATAGAACATATCACAGATAACTTTCTTTCTTACAGCTATTGAGTACATTTCATTCTATACATTGGAAAATAAATTCACATAGATAGGTACCTAATTCTTTCAATTCTTTTAGCATTCGACATTATCCTAAACCAACAGAGAGAAATAAAGTCATAAAACTGAATATTTACTACTTATATATGAAATAAACTGCATAATAAAGACACACACACACATATATATATATATGAATAAGAATGTGAAAATAATTTCAAATTATATAGTACGCCAATATTACGGTAAAGTAAATGGTAAACTGAAAATAAACTTTTAGTTTATGACAAACTATTAGCTGTTTTACAATTTTAAATTGCAGTAATTATTGTCAATGGGACTTCACCATTTCTGACAACAATAATTTTCTTTCATATATTTATAACTTTCTAAGACAATTGCTCACTTTGAGACATTAAATAGAAAAATATCTCCCTTCAATAAAACATATAAAAAACATATATATATAACCCACATAAAAAAATTATATTTAAATAATCAATTACCAGAATATTGCAATTTGTAATATGCTATCCGAGACATTCTTGAAATCAAGGAAATAATACAAAATAAATAAGTAAATAAATAAATAAACATGTCTATCTGTCTATGATATATTAATAACAAAAAAATCGTTACTCTTATTTAACATAAAAAAAAGTTCACTTGCAAAGTTTTTTTTAACATAAAGTCTCCTGAATGACATGAAGATAAACATGATGATTTTAAATGAGTATGTGTTAGTAAAACATGAAGACAAATTTTTATAGGATAAACATTCACAATTTTAAATTTAATTAAGCTATCTCAAATGTTCTTAGCAATAGCTAATTGAGCCAACTTATATAACACACAAGTAATAAACTTCTTTATAACAGTGGAAATAATACAAAATAAATAAGTAAATAAATAAATAAACATGTCTATCTGTCTATGATATATTAATAACAAAAAAATCGTGACTCTTATTTAACATAAAAAAAAGTTCACTTGCAAAGTTTTTTTTAACATAAAGTCTCCTGAATGACATGAAGATAAACATGATGATTTTAAATGAGTATGTGTTAGTAAAACATGAAGACAAATTTTTATAGGATAAACATTCACAATTTTAAATTTAATTAAGCTATCTCAAATGTTCTTAGCAATAGCTAATTGAGCCAACTTATATAACACACAAGTAATAAACTTCTTTATAACAGTGGCGATAATGGATAGATAGTTTCAGCTACATACCTGTTTGATATTTATCATTTAATTAATTCTGGAAATTTTCAACTTAGTAATAACTTTAGCAGGATTCCAAAAGAAAATTAGCCTCCCATAAACTTCATAAATTAGCATGAATATAATTATTTTAGTCCATTGCTAATTGTTCATGGAAAATCTGCAATTCCTTAGATAATAATATTTTTCTTTATAATATGTCCACATACCAAGGAGACCAAGAAATATATAATATTAATGTCCTTCTACTCAACTTAAATCAGGTACACATTAAATAAATACTAGTTTTTGGTTAATTCTTTGTGAGCCACACATTCACTTCTTTAATAAAATATTTTATAAACATGAATGGTACACATATTTATTTTCATGTGGTATTTTAAAATATAGCACAAGAAATTATACACACATCTCACTTTAACTTAACTTTTATATAATTAGAAGAGAATTTAAACTTAGAGTCTATGGTAGGCTTTGTTGAACAGTCCTGCATAAATTTCCTTAAAAGATTATAAAGTTCTTGCAATTTCATTTTCTACTTAATAATAAAAAAACATAGGCAAACAAAGTAGATTTAGGTTATAAGCATATAAATGCATTTCAAAGGACAGCTTTAATTTAAAATTTAATTCAGTGGAAAGTGAAGAAAAATAAACCTTATAAAAAATTAGCCTGACATTTTTTTATCCTTAAAGTTGTCCCATAGCTAGAATTCCCATACTAAATCTTGTAAAATAATAAAGGTTTTTTTTAAAAAATACACTTTGGACTTTAACTGACTTCATTTCTGGAAGAGATTGGAAAAAAACATGTACATAGAAGTGGCAGAAACATAATCTTTAATATTGGCTATTACTTAAATACATCTTCTTTCCACCAATCAAGAGGTCACATTGTCCTCCAAAGGTGAACTTCATCCTTCGTACTCAGATAATTAAGAAATCTTTTCTTGAAAAAAAATCATTTGATTTTCTAAATTAAATCAAACAGAATAAAACAAAAAAATAATTTTTACACTTTTAAAAGAAATAAAGATTAATTAGCCATTAAATAAAGTGGTTGATAACACAATTTAGTTTGTCAAATAGTTTACCAATCCAGAGATCGATTAATCACTCAAAATATACTTGCACTTGTTATCAAAGATATTTACTGTAATTTTAAGTGTTTTATTGTAAAATGTAAAACTCTGTACTGTAATTAAATATGAAAATAAAATTGGAAGATGATACAGACATACATGTACACACATATGCTACTATACGAAAACTAAATTATCCGGACTAAAATATAACTTATATGATTATAGGTTAAACATACTTCACTGATTATACTACCTACACATGGATGAGTGCACCAATAAATAAACAGATTAGAAAACCATCCAAACAAATACCAAACACTATTGTATAAATAAAAAAAATGAATTTGCATCAAATTAACTTAAACATCAATAACTCCTGTAATAATCCATCCCCCTTTCTACCATTAAATATTTCATCAAATATAATAATAATACTAAATACTTATAAAACTCTTAACTAACATCCATAAGCAACTCTCACATAAGATTTTAGACCATTAACATAAATTTTTAAAAATTTTAGCGCTATTTCATTTTTTTTAGTTAAATGCAGTTATGCACCACTGATACAGTATGATTTAATTAAAGTTTGTTTCTTGTGCCCATTCGGAAGGTCACAATATATATATATATATATATATATATTGTAACCTAGTGTTAGGTCACATATATATATATATATATATATATATATATTGTAACCTAGTGTTATTGACACTTGGTTTACTTGGCATTATTTCTGCAGGAAATTAATGCTATTCTTTAAAGAAATAAAAAGATAAAATAACAATAGTAATAATTGATTAATAAAGTATGCTATTCACTCACTTTGGCATGTTTTGGGTGAATAACTAATAGATTTAATAACTCAATGTCATTTTTAAAGAGAGAACATGAATAATTTAATTGAGATATTAATAATTAGAGCAAATTAATATGGTATAAAAGCTAAACAGTAATTGATTTTGGATGGGTAGAGGGGAGAGTGGATGAGTGTCTTATCATAAAGCACAATAACTTCTGGTAATTTCTTTTTGTAAAAAAAAAAAAAAAAAATAATGTTTAAAGAATTATACATCACTGATTGTTAATTTAATGTATTTATTATTATTTTTTTTATATTGTCAAATTACTTTGTAATCCAGGTAAATAATACTGAAAACTATATGATTGTAATAAGTTTTTCCTTTCTTTTGTTTATGTTATAATCAAATGATTATTTTTCTGGAAGAGGTCGCTAAAGTAAAAAAAAAAAAAAATAGTCTGCTTTTAGTTTTCAAGGAAGGAACAGTGCTGAAATTTGGTAACTCAATTTTTTTCATTTTATTTTGCAGAAATAAATGTAATCAAAGTAAAATTTTAATAATATAATGTGTGGCTAAAATTTTTTGATAAGATATCCTGATTTTCTTTGCCATCTACCTATTTAAAGACCTTTTATACTTAAAAGTTTATTGTCTCACGCTAAAGTTCAAAAATGACAGATGTAACTAAAAGAAGCACGAAAAATTATATTATATCTAAATTAAGGAAAAGAAGCGATTTCCAAGAAAAGATTAATTATTTATTAACTTTATGTCATTTATTGATATTTTCTTGGTATAGAAAAAAAAAAATAATTGAAAGAAATATTTTGAAACCAAGGAAAATCAACTAGAAACATTTTCACGCTCTTTCTCAATATTGTCTGCCTTTACAAGTAATGTAGTTACATACGTTAAAATATGTTTTATTCACCAAGAATTGTCTGGAAATAATAATAATGATAAATAAGATTAAATTATGCACATGTATATTTTTTTTTTTGAAAAAAAAAATATAAACTTTCTCAGAGTAAATATAGGAAGAGTTATATAGGGGCATTCTTACGGAGAAGTTACCGTTAAAAAAAATTTATAATTCCTAAAGTATGAACAAAACCAAATATCTTAGTGACTTAATGATAAAAATAAATGATATATTATATTACACATCAGTTGGATTTATTAAAACTTCCTATACATGTAAATCAGCTGCAGTTATTATCAGAATAATCTCTCGGAAAAATTGCGCATTTCCGTCCATAAGTAAGCTAGCTAATATGAATTGTACGTATCGTCAATAATAAAAAAAAGAAAAGAATTGTGTATGTTTATCGTCTATCGTCAACTGTTCATTATGTTAGAATATGTATATTTTATTTTCTTTGGATCCCAAAATTGTAGCAGTTTAATTCAAGTAAGAATTAATCTTCAATTCTGCTATATTTTTCTTTACCTAATTTATTAAACGCACAAAATAAGAGAAAACTTTTATTTAAAGGAAATAATACCATGCGTTTATTGTTTTTAAACTTGCTTCGTGAAATACGACTGGATAAAGCTCTTCACCTGGACCAATTGCTCAACAGAAAAACATTTTCTAATGAGAGAGTATGCACTTGTTAATTAATGATTGTTTAAAACTAAGTTATAAATGATATGTATTTTTTTGTTATATCACATAGGTTAAAGTCTGTATGGTCAAGTGATATTTAATAGCCTTGTAATGACAAAGGTATGTTTTAATATAATTATTATAGGTTAAGTTGATATTTAACACGAAAGAAAAAAAAATCTATAAAATATGTTTTAATTATTACATACAATTGTAGGTAGAAATTTTGTATGTTAGATACGTAAAAGAAAAATATTTAGATATTTAAGGGGTAAAATAAATATTGAAAATTATCAGAAGTAACTAAAAAAAAAAAAAATGCTATAACAAAATATTTCTTGTTAAAGTTTTGAAACGAATTTATACTGTATTAATTGAGGAATTTATTCCTAATTATTCTTAAATAACACATCCACTTTATTTAGTTTAAGATAGTATGCTACCAACTATTTTGAATGTTCCTTTATTAAAATTAAAATTATTATACTTTTATTCTATGATGTCCATTGATTTCAGATGTTGATCAAAGTATACACGGTAACATAAGTTTATTATAATCAGTGTATTTACTTATCCTGCCCAGATATAGCATTGGTATATGCTTAATATTCGCATAGGTAATAATTATAATGTATTTATTTTGTGGGATGAAAAATGATCTCCCCAAAAGCTTTGTTTTCCATGAGAGGAAGATTTTAAATATAATGTTCGGGTATGTTTATAGCCCAAGTGATCGATTCTCATAGATAGGACGATCAAGAATTTATCTAGCATTTAGTATGCTTCATTCGTTTAAATCCCAGGAGAGGATTGTATTTGGTGTGTGTTCGTTGTATGCCCAAGTAAGAGGCAAGAAACCACCAAAATATTTTAATGTAGTAGATTACTCTACAGACCTTCGTGGTTATTCCATATTCCTCATGTGAAAATAAAGATAGCTCCACCATGGAAGGTGTTGATTATTGTGCTTAATTTTGAAAGTTCGGGCAAGATAAAGGTTATATTGGAGGTGTTAGTTCCTCAAGATCCACTTTAGTATAAATAGTGCGTTAGTAACTAAGATCAATATCTGTATTGTGCTGCTAAATATTGCTAGTATTTGACAAGTAAATCAATGGAGAAAGTAATTAAAATTGCGTAATTTAAAACGCTTATTTACTGAAGGAATATTCAAATGCAATATTTAATTCTGGTTAGTAATTAAATAATACTCATATTTAAAATTATACGTATGAATAAAATTTGTATCATAACTTAAGTTAGCATTAAGTTAAATGTAAGATGGTAAGTGTAACTTCTGATAACTGGCCTATAATTAGAATAGGTTATCCCATTAAAGACCATAAATAAAGTAAATGTATTAGAAATAAATTTAATATTTTGCGTATTGCATATGATTGGATTAATCATTTTTAAAAAAAAAAAAATAGTTAGTCAATAATTTTGAATAAAAGCTTCTACAAGGTTACCAAAATTTAATAAACAATGTATTGGTAATGAAATGTACTTTTAGTTAATCAATCCATATGATTGCATACAGGAGAAGTAGTAACCTCTAGTCCATAACCAAAAGAGTATACAGATTAATGTCAGTTATATTTTATATTTTTGTATTACTATGGGATTATTGAATAAATGTTCATATATTTTTTTTTGTGATAATAATAAATTATAGTCTTGTTAAAATTTGTTGTAGATTCATTTTTTTTGTTTTTATATGCTAAATATAAGTGTTTGCACAATATTTGCAAAACCTTTCCTTGAGTCTAAATCATTCCAAATTCTTAAAAACTTAATATACCAGATAAATAAAGTTAAGCAGATCGGAATATTCATTATATTTTAGTTTAATGATAATTATTTATGAGTTAAAACTTAAGACTAAACATTCATTTTTAAAAAAAATGAATTTATTCCCAAACCATTAACTTTTTCACATTATTCCATTCCCATTTATTAAATTTCTAAGTAATAAATTTAGTTATATTATTTTTTCATATATGAAGGACACAAAAAGCACATTACTCTTCTTTATTATGTACTGAATTTGAAAAAAAATTCTATTCATACGTATAATTTTAAATATGAGTATTATTTAATTACTAACCAGAATTAAATATTGCATTTGAATATTCCTTCAGTAAATAAGCGTTTTAAATTACGCAATTTTAATTACTTTCTCCATTGATTTACTTGTCAAATACTAGCAATATTTAGCAGCACAATACAGATATTGATCTTAGTTACTAACGCACTATTTATACTAGAGTGGATCTTGAGGAACTAACACCTCCAATATAACCTTTATCTTGCCCGAACTTTCAAAATTAAGCACAATAATCAACACCTTCCATGGTGGAGCTATCTTTATTTTCACATGAGGAATATGGAATAACCACGAAGGTCTGTAGAGTAATCTACTACATTAAAATATTTTGGTGGTTTCTTGCCTCTTACTTGGGCATACAACGAACACACACCAAATACAATCCTCTCCTGGGATTTAAACGAATGAAGCATACTAAATGCTAGATAAATTCTTGATCGTCCTATCTATGAGAATCGATCACTTGGGCTATAAACATACCCGAACATTATATTTAAAATCTTCCTCTCATGGAAAACAAAGCTTTTGGGGAGATCATTTTTCATCCCACAAAATAAATACATTATAATTATTACCTATGCGAATATTAAGCATATACCAATGCTATATCTGGGCAGGATAAGTAAATACACTGATTATAATAAACTTGTTACCATGTATACTTTGATCAACATCTGAAATCAATGGACATCATAGAATAAAAGTATAATAATTTTAATTTTAATAAAGGAACATTCAAAATAGTTGGTAGCATACTATCTTAAACTAAATAAAGTGGATGTGTTATTTAAGAATAATTAGAAATAAATTCCTCAATTAATACAGTATAAATTCGTTTCAAAACTTTAACAAGAAATATTTTGTTATAGCATTTTTTTTTTTAGTTACTTCTGATAATTTTCAATATTTATTTTACCCCTTAAATATCTAAATATTTTTCTTTTACGTATCTAACATACAAAATTTCTACCTACAATTGTATGTAATAATTAAAACATATTTTATAGATTTTTTCTTTCGTGTTAAATATCAACTTAACCTATAATAATTATATTAAAACATACCTTTGTCATTACAAGGCTATTAAATATCACTTGACCATACAGACTTTAACCTATGTGATATAACAAAAAAATACATATCATTTATAACTTAGTTTTAAACAATCATTAATTAACAAGTGCATACTCTCTCATTAGAAAATGTTTTTCTGTTGAGCAATTGGTCCAGGTGAAGAGCTTTATCCAGTCGTATTTCACGAAGCAAGTTTAAAAACAATAAACGCATGGTATTATTTCCTTTAAATAAAAGTTTTCTCTTATTTTGTGCGTTTAATAAATTAGGTAAAGAAAAATATAGCAGAATTGAAGATTAATTCTTACTTAAATTAAACTGCTACAATTTTGGGATCCAAAGAAAATAAAATATACATATTCTAACATAATGAACAGTTGACGATAGATGATAAACATACACAATTCTTTTCTTTTTTTTTTTTATTGACGATACGTACAATTCATATTAGCTAGCTTACTTATGGACGGAAATGCGCAATTTTTCTGAGAGATTATTCTGATAATAACTGCAGCTGATTTACATGTATAGGAAGTTTTAATAAATCCAACTGATGTGTAATATAATATATCATTTATTTTTATCATTAAGTCACTAAGATATTTGGTTTTGTTCATACTTTAGGAATTATAAATTTTTTTTAACGGTAACTTCTCCGTAAGAATGCCCCTATATAACTCTTCCTATATTTACTCTGAGAAAGTTTATATTTTTTTTCAAAAAAAATATACATGTGCATAATTTAATCTTATTTATCATTATTATTATTTCCAGACAATTCTTGGTGAACAAAACATATTTTAACGTATGTAACTACAATACTTGTAAAGGCAGACAATATTTAGAAAGAGTGCGAAAAGGTTTCTAGTTGATTTTCCTTGGTTTCAAAATATTTCTTTCAATTGTTATTTTTTTTTTTTTTATACCAAGAAAATATTAATAAATGACATAAAGTTAATAAATAATTAATCTTCTCTTGGAAATCGCTTCTTTTCCTTAATTTAGATATAATATAATTTTTCGTGATTCTTTTAGTTACATCTGTCATTTTTGAACTTTAGCATGAGACAATAAACTTTTAAGTATAAAAGGTCTTTAAATAGGTAGATGGCAAAGGAAATCAGGATATCTTATCAAAAAAATTTAGCCACACATGATATTATTAAAATTTTACTTTGATTACATTTATTTCTGCAAAATAAAATGAAAAAATTGAGTTACCAAATTTCAGCACTGTTCCTTCCTTGAAAACTAAAAGCAGACTATTTTTTTTTTTTACTTTAGCGACCTCTTACAGAAAAATAATCATTTGATTATAACATAAACAAAAGAAAGGAAAAACCTATTACAATCATATAGTTTTAGTATTATTTACCTGGATTACAAAGTAATTTGACAATATAAAAAAAATAATAATAAATACATTAAATTAACAATCAGTGATGTATAATTCTTTAAACATTATTTTTTTTTTACAAAAAGAAATTACCAGAAGTTATTGTGCTTTATGATAAGACATTCATCCACTCTCCCCTCTACCCATCCAATATCAATTACTGTTTAGCTTTTATACCATATTAATTTGCTCTAATTATTAATATCTCAATTAAATTATTCATGTTCTCTCTTTATAAATGACATTGAGTTATTAAATCTATTAGTTATTCACCCAAAACATGCCAAAGTGAGTGAATAGCATACTTTATTAATCAATTATTACTATTGTTATTTTATCTTTTTATTTCTTTAAAGAATAGCATTAATTTCCTGCAGAAATAATGCCAAGTAAACCAAGTGTCAATAACACTAGGTTACAATATATATATATATATATATATATATATATATATATATATATATATATATATATATTGTTATATATATATATATATATATATATATAACAAGTTATAAATTTCATAACTTGCTTTTAAGCTTGCATTTAAATGTTCACTAGATGGAGCTTACCAATAGCTCTAAACAAGCTTTATTTTTATAAGTGCTGACAGAGAAAGAAATCAAAATCTCTATCATTAAGCCTAGCTCCAGAACAATTGGTTTAAAGCTTATGGCTCACCTTAGTGAAGGGGTGGGTCTTATAGCTAAAAGTCTAACTCAAAAGTCAGCACAAAAAATACATTTCTATCAATTTGAAAGTCTGAACTTTTAGGACAAATAAATGTCTTCAAATCCAGCTTTGTAAACTAGATAGCTATATGGGTCTAAATTCAGCTTAGTTTCACCATATAGTAATAGCATCTGCAATATAGGATTGCAAAAGCCACCAAAGGTACACTTATAATAATTAATAAAACAAGTTATAAATTTCATAACTCGCTTTTAAGCTTGCATTTAAATGATCACTAGAAGAAGCTTACCAATATCCCTAAACAAGCTTTACTTTTATAAGTGCCAACAGAGAAAGAATTCAAATTCTCTATTCTTAACCCTACCTCCAGACCAATTGGTTTTAAGCTTATGGCTCACCACAGTGAAGTGGTGGGTCTTATAGAAACTAGATCTAAAATTTAATTCAAATGTCAGCACTTATAAAATAGGTTTTTATCAATTTGAAAGACTGAACTATTTAGACAAAAAAATGTCTTCACATCCACTTTTGCAAACTAGATAGCTATATGGGTCTGAATTCAGCTCAGTTTCACCATATAATAATAGCCTCTACAATATAACATTGCAAAAGCCATCATAGGTATACTTATAATAATTAATAAAACAAGTTATAAATTTTGTAACTTGTTTTGAAGATTGCACTTAAATTATATATATATCACGCTGAACTAGCACTCATCAGTTGGTTCAGATTATCATCCCTCTCTCTCTATATATATATATATATATAAATAAATATGTCCATAATTAATGGACATTTTATTTATTATATCCCTCTCTCTCTATATATATATATATAATAAATAAAATGTCCATTAATTAATTAAGAATTGTTTGTAAATCATTAAATTTATTATTTCAATTATAATATACATATTGAAATGTCTGAGTTCGATCCCTGTTTCAAAAAGTAAACTTGCCTATATATGTGTCAATATAGCCCAATTAATTGAAGTTATTTTTTTAAATTTATATTTATAACTAGATAGGAATTAAAAAAAGGTTAAAAATAAATAAAAGAGGTGGGGGTATGTGTGCTCTTTGTTTTAAGAAAATGCGTGTATATATTTTTGCTGGATAGAATAATATGAACGAAAAAAAGTAAAAAGTATAAATGCACATATAGAAATGTTTTATTTTTCAAGATGGAAGCTCTTCTATCTCATTTTGAAGAAGTTAAATGAAAAAAAAAAGATATCAAAAAGAACTTGATCGATATCTGAAGAATTTAATTACGGAGATTTAAGTTTTGGATTCAAAAGAATTTCGATCAAGACAAAAGTAGAGTAAAAATAATTTTGAGGTGTTAAAAGCTTTTGCTTTGTTTCAAAAAGAATCTGCATTTGAGTGGCAGAAGTTTCTAAAAAAAGGGAAGGGGGCTATGAAAAGAAAATTAAAAAGATCATTATTATTCTATTGCTATGCTAGTTGACTGTTTGGAAATTGAGTTGACGTGTTTAAAATTAAAGAAAATTGGTTTATTCGCATCGTCCATAGAAATGAAAAGATCTCCGTCAATTATGAGCAGGTTGGGGTAGAATCGTAAGAGGGTTAGCCTTTACAGTCCTGCCCCCGAAGACACTGAAGTTGCAGCCGGATACACGAATATTGTTAATGGAAACCAGTCACTCTGACACCAAGATCCAGCTCTGACAATATTAGCAGTTAGAAAATCCATAAAGCAGATCTACCACTGAAATCACTTACTCTTATGGCCATTTCAAATAATAGCAATACACATTGGAAAGAAGTATTTTACCTTTAGTTTTCCATGAGGGAAGAAAGAATTTCAGGTAATGTGCACATTTACCACCTATATACATCTAATAGTTAAAATGTTAGTGTGTTTTTTTAACTACACATAATAAACTGTCTGCATAAACATTATTTATTAACTCTTCTGAACTTAAAGTGATCTTTTATTGGGTATCCAGATAAATCTGATATTGTTTTCTTTTTTATTTGTATTTTCTATTGCATTTTATATATTTCTATTCAGTATAAGTGTATGCATGCATTTCTCATCATTGTGAGCACAAAACAATCGAGTCATATGAATAATATTGAAATAAAAGTTATAAGATTAAAGTTAAATGAAACTTATGTATATTTGTGTTATTTCTTTGATTTTGAGTTTGTTAGATTACTAGAATTAAAAAATTAATGCAATAAACTATTTGATTGAAGAAAGTGTGTCTCGTGTAATATAATCCCCTGTATAGTTCCCATGATTAATCAATCACCCACCCTGAGTGAGCTAGTCAAGGGCATTTCCATATTGGTATTCCAGCTCTCCCAGCATAATTCTTATAGTAATATAAGATTGGAGGTCATAAATTGACTCTCATAAATATGGTGGGTGAGAAATAGGAGTATAGTTTTTGAAATACTTTAAGAATATTTTTTTTAACAATTACACATATACGTGTAGTGTTAGATACACACAATCTTATAAATGGTTATATGTATGCATGGTATATATATATATATGGAAAAAGGCAAATCCCATTACAATATATATATATTGTAACGATATATAAATATGTCGTTACATTTATTTAAAATAAAAACTTAAAAGTTCGCAAATAAAAGGAAAAAACTAAATGCTAAAATTAAAATGTTTGTTAAACATATATATATTCGCACGGATGCTAAACTTTAAAAATATTTTTTTCATAAACAAGAAAAAAAAGTATTGAATGTATTTTTTTTAAATAAAAAAATACAAGATTGAAATATAAAAATATTTTAATAAAAAATAACGTAAGTTAAAATAAAAACAGGTATTAATTAATTCCTGTTATCTGTAAATGGAAATGATTGTTTATTAATTATCTAAAAGCTGTTTAATTAAAAAGTCAGATGAAAAGTTAGATAAGAGAAGAAAGAGAAATTAGCTTGACCAATGGAAGCACTAGGCCTTGGCTCGGACCCTAACGAAAGTGATGGATTAGTGACGTTTTGTTGATTGCATCCATGTGGATAATATAAAAAGGGAAATACAGTTTTTTCAGACAGTTCCAGCATTGTGTGTTTGAAAGATGTGGTATGACACACATACCACACTCTCTATAAAAAAAATGAAAAGACTGTGATACCTTGAACCAGCTATTGCCATCTCCAGAACATTACCGTCCAACAGAGGCGTCGTAGGAATTGAAATCAGAGGCCTGGACTCTTCTACCATAAGCTATATGAAATGAACAATTGTTAAAATCAATTAAGAACTTTTGTCAAGTTTTACAAATTGAGAAACAAGCCAACTGAAATGTTAAAATGGACTCTTATCTGACTTTTGTAAGTTTTTAAATCAAATTAATAATGTTTAATTTTATATGTTTTCCGATTGATAAACATCATTTCCATTTTTTTTCCTTATTGTAAAGATTATTTAAATGTATGAAATTTAAGTTGTTTATAGACACTTGCATGGATTTGTTTGTGGTTAATTATATTTTGGCTTTCATATTTGATCAAAATATATAGACATTCGATAAATAATGATACCTTACAGTGAGTATCTAAAATGTATTTATTCGGATGTCTATTAAGTTATTGGTGACAACGCAAGTATCTTATGGTGAATACTATTGGGTTACTTATAAGTTTTCCTCTGCGATTGTCGGTATCAATAATTTTGTATTTTGATCGTTTATGTTTATTTTGAAATGTTTTTGACCGTGGAATCTATGTAATCGATCTATACCCAACATTTTTAAACAAATCTGTGCGAACGTATTTAAATGTTAAAATTAAGTCGGGCATGAATGGCTATATAGTTTTGTAAAGTTGTATCAAGGGAGGGTAATCTTAGGTTATTCATTTCGTAGTTGAATTGGTTCAATGGATTGGATATATTTGTGTAATTAGTAGATGTAGTATGAGGTCCGCTATGGGCAGGATTATAGATATACGCCACACACCCTCTGTTTGCCTATGGATGGGTTTGTAAGTCAGCAGAAGACCGCAGTCCATTCCTATGGAGTTTTTTGTTTATTGTTCTACTTGCCAACAGATGTCACATTCCTGTTGGTGGAGAGTCAATGTCTTCTCTATTTCTACTTATTGTTCAGATGTACATTCCTGACAATATAGTATTTTGTGTTGTCGTATCATGCTACATTGAATACATGAATGTATTAGATGGATTGGCGCCAATTTGGTTGCGAAATTTGTTGCCTAAGGTTAAATCAGGGAAGAATATTTTCTTTTCAAATGCAGATCTATGTAGTCTATTCATACTTGACTATCTAAATAATAATTAAACTCATTGAAACTTAGTTAAATGTAAAATTAAAAGTTAATATAAAAATCTAAAATGTTAAACTTATTCCTCAAAATTTAAATATTATTTTATATGTGCGTAAATAAATATTTTTATATGTTAATTTCTGGCAGTGGCTTTTACTCTTTGATATTTAAGATATAAATTAAGATATAGATTTTTATCTCTGCGTCTCCACTGAGCTAGTGACTTGGGCTAACGATCGGAATATTTAAATAAAGTGGAATCTTAACAGCACGTATCTGCCTACTTTATAAATTTTTCTAGGCTCAAATGCCTAGATGGCGCCCTTGTAGTGCAGATATTGTTTTTGCGGTTAGATTCGATCTTCACTTTCATTCTGATTGGTATGGGTCTGAATTCAGCTCAGTTTCACCATATAATAATAGCCTCTACAATATAACATTGCAAAAGCCATCATAGGTATACTTATAATAATTAATAAAACAAGTTATAAATTTTGTAACTTGCTTTGAAGATTGCACTTAAATTATATATATATCATGCTGAACTAGCACTCATCAGTTGGTTCAGATTATCATCCCTCTCTCTCTATATATATATATATAAATAAAATGTCCATTAATTAATTAAGAATTGTTTGTAAACCATTAAATTTATTATTTTAATTATAATATACATATTGAAACGGCTGAGTTCGATCCCTGTTTCAAAAAGTAAACTTGCCTATATATGTGTCAATATAGCCCAATTAATTGAAGTTATTTTTTTAAATTTATATTTATAACTAGATAGGGATTAAAAAAAGGTTAAAAATAAATAAAAGAGGTGGGGGTATGTGTGCTCTTTGTTTTAAGGAAATGCGTGTATATATTTTTGCTGGATAGAATAATATGAACGAAAAAAAGTAAAAAGTATAAATGCACATATAGAAATGTTTTATTTTTCAAGATGGAAGCTCTTCTATCTCATTTTGAAGAAGTTAAATGAAAAAAAAAGATATCAAAAAGAACTTGATCGATATCTGAAGAATTTAATTACGGAGATTTAAGTTTTGGATTCAAAAGAATTTCGATCAAGACAAAAGTAGAGTAAAAATAATTTTGAGGTGTTAAAAGCTTTTGCTTTGTTTCAAAAAGAATCCGCATTTGAGTGGCAGAAGTTTCTAAAAAAAGGGAAGGGGGCTATAAAAAAGAAAATTAAAAAGATCATTATTATTCTATTGCTATGCTAGTTGACTGTTTGAAAATTGAGTTGACGTGTTTAAAATTAAAGAAAATTGGTTTATTCGCATCATCCATAGAAATGAAAAGATCTCCGTCAATTATGAGCAGGTTGGGGTAGAATCGTAAGAGGGTTAGCCTTTACAGTCCTGCCCCCGAAGACACTGAAGTTGCAGCCGGATACACAAATATTGTTAATGGAAACCAGTCACTCTGACACCAAGATCAAGCTCTGACAATATTAGCAGTTAGAAAATCCATAAAGCAGATCTACCACTGAAATCACTTACTCTTATGGCCATTTCAAATTATAGCAATACACATTGGAAAGAAGTATTTCCCCTTTAGTTTTCCATGAGGGAAGAAAGAAATTCAGGTAATGTGCACATTTACCACCTATATACATCTAATAGTTAAAATGTTTGTGTGTTTTTTTAACTACACATAATAAACTGTCTGCATAAACATTATTTATTAACTCTTCTGAACTTAAAGTGATCTTTTATTGTGTATCCAGATAAATCTGATATTGTTTTTCCTTTTATTTGTATTTTCTATTGTATTTTATATATTTCTATTCAGTATAAGTGTATGCATGCATTTCTCATCATTGTGAGCACAAAACAATCAAGTCATATGAATAATATTGAAATAAAAGTTATAAGATTAAAGTTAAATGAAACTTACGTATATTTGTGTTATTTCTTTGATTTTGAGTTTGTTAGATTACTAGAATTAAAAAATTAATGTAATAAACTATTTGATTGAAGAAAGTGTGTCTCGTGTAATATAATCCCCCGTATAGTTCCCATGATTAATCAATCACCCACCCTGAGTGAGCTAGTCAAGGGCATTTCCATATTGGTATTCCAGCTCTCCCAGCATAATTCTTATAGTAATATAAGATTGGAGGTCATAAATTGACTCTCATAAATATGCTGGGTGAGAAATAGGAGTATAGTTTTCGAAATACTTTAAGAATATTTTTTTTTAACAGTTACACATATACGTGTAGTGTTAGATACATGCAATCTTATAAATGGTTATATGTATGCATGATATATATATATGGAAAAAGGCAAATCCCGTTACAATATATATATATATATATATATATATATATATATATAGCATGCTGAACCAGCACTCATCAGTTGGTTCAGATTATCATCTCTCATAATCAATGCTCAGTTTATATTAATATAGCAAATCATCATACTTTAATGGACAGGCTTCAAATTATTTTAACCTCCAACTCTTCAGCCATCCATACCATTGAAAATCTGACATTGGAAAGCCCAAATCCCATGATGATGACAACATTATTATGCCCATGTTAACCTCAAGTAACACTGACCCCTCCTGTATAGGACCTTATCCATTTAAACACATAGAAAAGGGATGAGCAGAATACAGGCATTCTTCATATACTTGATGCTTAATTGTAAATATAAACGATTTCAACACAGATTTTCAAACATTTATCCACATTATCTCAGATCACTGATACACATGACCACACACATGTATAAAAAGATAAATAATCACCAGTATATGTGTCATATGCTGAACCAGCACTCATCAGTTGGTCCAGATTTTCATCTTCCACACATACATGTACAATCAGTGTTCAGTTTATATTAATATAGCAAATAATAATACTTTAGTGGACAGGCTTCAATCTACTTTAATCTCAAATTCTTCAGCCCACCATACCATTAAAAATATGATGTTCTCAAACTGATGCAAATATTATTATGCCCATTTTGACTTCAAGTCACTCTGACCTTTATATATAGGACCTTATCCATTTAAATAATAAAGAAAAGGGATGAGTAGGATGCAGGCTTAATGTGTAATATTTGAAATACAGACATTCTTCATATATCTGACATTTAATTGTAAATATAGGGGATTTGAACACAGATTATTAAGCATTTTTTGACCATTCACACTATTTTTCGCATTAATACTCATGACAACACATATGTAGAAAAGATAAAATAATCACCAATATACATAATTTGTGCTGAAACACCATTCACCAGTTGGTCCAGATCATCATCTCTCACACATAAATTATCAGTTCCCAGTTTATATTATGATAGCAAATATTCACAAGCTTCAATCTACTTTTACTTTTTAGCCATCCATCCAGTGAAAATTTGATGATGGAATGACCAAATCCCATGGAGATGGTAATATTATGGTTTATTATATTTACAATTAAATTCCAGGTATACAAAGAGTGCCTGTATTTCAAATATTACACATTAAGCCTGTATTCTGCCCATCTCCCTTCTATGTTTTTAAATGGATAAGGTCCACATGAGATGTCAGAGTGACTAGAGGTCAACATGAATGTAGCAATATTATCATTAGTATATGATGTAGGAATTCCATCAACAGATTATCACTGGTATGGATGGCTGAAGTGCTGGAGTACATTGAATACCTGTTCATTAAAGTATGAAGATTTGCTATCTTAATGTGAATTAAACACTGATTATATATGTATAGGAGATGATCTGAACCAATGGATGAGTGCTAGTTTAGCATGAAATATGTGTTTTGGTGATTATTTATTTTTTCTACAGGTGTTTGGTCATGTGCATCAGTCATATGATATAGTATGTATAGTTGAAGGGTGCTTGAATGTTTGCCTTCAAATCCTCTATATTTAGAATTAATTTCCAGGAATAGAATGCCTGTATTTCAAGTACTACACATTAAGCTTGCATACTGGTCACCATCTTCTAGTTATTCTAATGCATAAGGATCTATCGATTGAGGAATCAGGATGATATTAGGTCAACATGGGCATAACAATAATATTGGAATCAGCATGGGATTTGGGCATTCCAGAGGTTGGAATAGATTGAAGCCTGTCCATTAAAATATGATTTGCTATATTAATATAAACTGTGAACTAATTATATATATATATATATATATATATATATATATATATATATATATATATATATATATATATATGGGAGATGATGATCTGGACCAACTGGTGCATGCAGGTTCAGCATGAAATATATATATTGGTGATTATTTATCTTTTCTTTATGTGTGTGGTTATGTGTATCAGTCGTATAAAATAGGGTGGCTAGTTGAAGGGCACCTAAAACTCTGTGCTCAATTTCTCTAAATAAATTTTCTTGATGTATTATACAATGGTTTTTCAAGAAATGTGATTTTGGAGAGCAAACTGCATAATTCATTAATTTAATAATTGCCTCTCTTTTATTAAATCACAAAAGGAACATCAATAACTGTTCGATATCAATTTTTGATTTAGTTGTGTCATTATATTCATTATTAATATCTTTAATAAAAATAGAAAATTGAACTGTATCTGTATCATCCACCATTAAAGCATAGAATTGAAAATAAGCAGCTTTATTCTCCAAACTGCTTTATAAAGATTTTCCATTTCTTTTAAATTATATCTGCCACACTTTCTAAACATTGCTTAATAAACTTTCATTAATGAATGCTTTTAAATTTTTTTCTATTAAATATGCTATCACATAATCATTTTTACAATAGAATGTGTTATTTGTTCTTTATAACAAAGTCTTTTTTATGCCACATACTGTAAATTTAGTATGCCATGAAATATGCTTGATAAATCCCTATCTTGTGCTGTCCTATTTAAAATCCCAATATTTGATTTAAACTATGGCATCTACCTTTACAATAAAAGGCATAGCAAATGTGAAAAGATATATATTGATAACAGCAATATGGAAGTTGAAGTCATATTGTAGTTCATATTTTAGTTTATTGGTTAACACAAGCTTTCATATGCATTAAATTTGACAAGTGTTTGCATATAATATCATTTCAAATTATAATTTTTGAAAACCTGCCCATGTAAAAAAACTTGCACAAATTTTTTTACATCTTAATGAGAATGTTTTACTATTTGATGTGGAAGTATTTTTTAAGAGTGAAATATAAACTAATTACCTTGTAAATAATTGAAAATACTTAACATTGTAATAATAGATTGAAACATTATTGATAATCACTGCCTTACAAAATTTCTACAAGCACATATAATGTTTGATATTACCAATTCTACTGTCATGTTTGGAAAATAATTCTTTAATACACATTGCCTTAACCATGAAGCCATGCACATATACAAATAGCAAGAACATAAGTATAATTATTTTACAATATTGCAGAATATAATTAAAAAAATCCCATATAAATAGCAAAAACATAAGTATAATTATTTTAGCAATATTGCAGAATATAATTAAAAAATCCCATAATGCTTTAATCATTAATTTTTATTAAGTAAATGGTATGCACATAAATACATAGAAGGCTTTAACATTAATACTATGGGTTTTGAGAGCTTAATTTTACCATGAGATGAACCTCTACAAATTTTAATACAAGAGTATGGCTCTATAAAGATAAGAGTGACCATCTTAGCATCAACCTACTTTCTAATTATATAGGCAAATCTAAAACATTTTATATGAGAGTGTGAAGCTAGTAAGTTCTTCACTAATTACATCCACTACCTTGTTAAGAAATCAACATTCATAAAATCTTTTGATTCATAGCAAGGCAATGGGTGTATTTTTATATTGGACTATTTCCATCATCTAATATGTGTGTTGAATGTCTTTACAAAAGTTTAATTTTATTTAAATATTTCAAATGCATTCAACTGTTAGTAATATCACAGCAAACAGGTTAGTTATGCACCAACTGTTAGTAATATCACAGCAAACAGGTTACTATATGCACTAACTATTAATAATATCATGGCAAACTGGTTAGTATATGCACAATGTTTCGAGAGGTATTTTTCTCCTTTCTCTTCAGGTGTTGCTGGCCTGACCAGTAACAGTACTAGCAAGGGATTCAAACCTGGGTCCTTAGATTTTTGATTATTGAATTTTAAGGTAATGCTCTAACCAACTGAGCCATCTGGACAAAGGCAACAGTATGTAGTAATTTCATATACTTATCTATGAGGTTCTTCATGATTTCTCCACTTTTTCCTCAGTGAAAAGTTGACAAGGAAAATCTGTAATTATTATAACATCAGAATAACTTTCCAGAGCCATACCACACTACAAGGAATTCTAACATCTACAAAGCCTAAACTTGAAATGCTGAAAAGAAAAACCTGTGTCTATGAAATACCATGTGAATGTGGAAGAACATATATTGATGAGACCAGATGTCCCATTCAAAAGCACTTGCAAGAACTTAAATTGATGATTATAAGAGAGAAAACATATGTGTCTAAGGTAGCAGACCATGTAAGTACCAACAAACATACATTTGATTGGAAAAATAAAAAAATATTGAATAAAGAAGAAAAGGTACAAAGAAGAAAATTTAAAGAAGCTCCTCACATGACAATGGCAAATAATCCCATAAGCCAACCAAGTGCGACTATACATAATGTATAGAAACCACTAATCAACATTGCTCTGAGGAAAAAGTGGAGAAATCAGAAGGAATCTCATAGATAATCAACCATTAAGACTGTATCAAAAGGTGACAATAAAACAAATCACATTCTTGTGGATTTACAGGTCTGTGGAAAAGCGATCACAATGGAAGTAGATAGTGGAGCTGGATTGTCATTGATATCACTTAAGGACTGGACAGAGATTACTTGGGCAGTAAATGTAAATTAAAGCTATGTAAGGCTGATACAATTGAAACAGATATAAATGGAATCAAAGTTGATATCAAAGGGAAATTAACTGTGCCTGTGACACTTAACTACAAACATAAATCTTTGACACTGTATATAGTTAATAAAGACATTAGTCCATTATTAGGCAAAAACTGCTTTGCCCCATTGGGAATACACATAAATATACTAAAGACTGTCCATATAGAAAAAGAAATAAAAAAATTATCCAGAACTGTTTACATCAGGCCCAGTGGAATTTAGAACAAGACCAGTAAACATAGAATTAGTGCCAGGAGCTAAAGCCATTGTTTGTAAGTCCACTAAAGTACCATTCATGATGAAGAAGAGGATGAAAAAGGCAATATGGATTTAGTATCAAAAGGAGTATTAACACCCACTTAAGAATCATCCTGGGCAACTCTTATTGTAGCCATAGTAAAACCAGGTGGCAGTATAAGATTATGCAGGGATTATAGAGTTACAATCAACAAATATATAAACAAAGGTGTATACCCGGTCATAAGTGTAAAGGAAATACTGGTATCATTACAGAAGGCCAAGTATTTCTCAAAAATTTCCACCAGATCCCAGTAACAAAAGGTATATCTGAATTACTTACACCGACCACACATAAGGGATTATACGCATATAATAAATTGCCATATGGGATAACCATTGCTCCAAATGTGTTCCAGGCTAAAATGGACATGCCATGCTATTCAGATTTATGGAAGGAGTGATACTTTATTTAGATGACATTTTAATTATTGGTGTGACTGAGGTGGAACTCGAGAAAGGAGTAGATCAGGTTGCTCAGGACTATCTTGGGCCAAAGCAAAGCTTAATGTTAATAAATGCATTTGGTCAGATCGAGAAATCCAAGTTTTTGGGACATATAAATGAAAAATGGTCGAAAATCCAACCCTGAAAAAGTAAAGGCTATAAAAAATGCTAAGAAACCCTAAAACAGCAAAAAAATGCAGGCATTTTTAGGACTTTTAAAGTTTTTTAGAAGGAAATTCACACTTGCTGTCATTACTAAACATGTTGTCAAAAAAACAGCGATATATCTGGATTGATGCACAGAAGTATGCTTGTAGAACTGCAAAAGACTTATTAATGTCAGAAGCATTATTGGTACAATACCGAAGTGACTGGGCAGTGAACATTACAACTGATGCATCTGAGTATGGTGTGGGAGCAGTCATATTGCACCCATGCTATGAAGGGGAGTGTCCAATAGCATTCGCATCAAGAGTATTGACAGCTGCAGAAAAAAATTATAGCCAGATAGATAAGGAAGCATTGGCAATGATTTTTGTGGTAAAAAATTCCACCAATATGTGTATGGCTGTAACTTCACCATCTATACAGATCATCACCCCTTAACAGGAATTTTTGATGGTGAAAAAGGATCTATAGAACCCTCCAATAAGCTAATCTATAAACCTGGGAAAACAATCACTCATGCAGACACTTTGTTTATGCTGCCAGACACCATAGAAAGGATATTCAAAACTAAAGTGATAAACTTCATTGACACATTACAGTTGAAAGAGATAAATAGCATGACCATAAAAAAATTGACAAGAAAAAATGATGGTTATGTACAGTTCATAAAGTGGATCAGAAATGGGTGACCAATGAAATGCCCTAGTGAATTGAGCAAAGCTATCTGGATAGCTAGGGATACACTTTGTGTGTGATGGATGCATCTTAAATAATAACCGAATGTTAGTACCTATTGAAGGTAGGCCTCAAGTCCAGGAGTGATATGAATAAAGGCCCTTGCATGTTCATATGTATGGTGGTCAAACTTAACAAATGAAATAGAGACCTGGATTAAAAAATAGCAGGAACTGACAACAAGTGACCAGATTATCACCAAAGCATTATGAAACATGGGAACTGCCTAAGTCTCCATGGACAGGTGTTCATCTGGATCACATTGGCCCATGGGATGCACACCTGATGCTATTAGTGATCGATGCTTTTTCACAATGGACAGAGTATTGAATTGTTAAGGATACTATTACGAACTGTACCATCCGAGTGTTAAAAGAACTGTCTGCCATGCATGGTTATCTAAAAACTATTGTGACAGATAATTGTTCAGGTTTTGCTTCAAGAAATCCCTGTACCATCCTGAAAGCAATGTGATAGCGAAACAAGGAGTACAGCACTTAAAAAAACACATTAAAAAACTTCAAAACAAAACCATAGCAGAATATGGATAGCAGAACAAGGAGTACAGCACTTAAAAAACTTCAAAACAAAAACATCAGAAGCCTTGATACAGTCTATGTATGCTCAACACCTTCACTCCAAACAATGCAATGGGTAAAATTCCGGCAGAGCTATTGATATGTCAGTCATTCAGGACCCATTTAACAAAGCTACTACCTGGAAACACTAAAAATAATAATAATACCAAAGTGGTAAAGTTTTTTCCAGGCGATTGCATATGGGTGTTGGATGTTATAAAACACAAATGGAGTCCAGGAGTTGTACACCAGTCATTGCATAGACAAATTTGTCTAATTGAATTAGAAAGTGGAAAGTGTTAAGAAAACATATAAACCACCTTCGCCATCATGGGAGGGTTGTGAAACAAAGGAAGACAAAGCTATATGGCTGGAAATGAATCACATCATGAAGGGACCCACTAAAGAAGAAAATAAAAAGAAAGATAAGCCAGAACCGATTGAAGATGAAGTGACAGAGCAAGAACAACTGGACTCACAAAGAGTGCAAAGGGAAAATAGAAACAGTAGCCCTAAAATTTCCAAAATACGGAGACCACTGATTAAATTCAAGGACCATGTAGTAAACTAAAGTCATATGTATTACTAGAGGGTGGGAAGGAGTGCTATATATTATAACGGGACATCCTATTTGATAGCCTTAGTTGAGGCACCAAATATAACGGAACGGCATTTAATCATCCCAGTTGATGTATTAATTGTAATATAATCAATTATATTTAATGTTTAGAAATCATTAACTTAATGCTTCACAGTTAGGTTCGCCAAATATAACAGAATGGATTATATTTAAAATCTAAGTTGGTCTTGTTAAATATAAAGAGATGATTAAATTCCTTAGAAAGAGGATACGCATTTCACTACAATCGGACTTTGGGTCTTCAAGTAGAATGCTAGAAATGAATCGATGAAATACTAAATCCATGATTATATATATCTTTATTATGCTAGCTCAATAATCTTTAAATAAGTTTAAATACAATTTAGACCAGGTCATCCATCTTTCATCCCTCTTTCAGTCACCATTATGCCACGATATTTAAACTCACGGAGAATTTGCAATTAGCTCTTTTCAGGAATAATTTCAAAACAAGTTATTTCATATGCCTTTATATAAGCATTAATTATAACTATTATTCATATGATATTTATAATACTAGCATATATATAATATAATTCAATAATGATTAGACAAAGAGATCACGTTAACAAATCAATATTTAATAAACAATAAAAAATATAATAGAATAGATAATAAAATATTAATAAATAAATACGGATGAATTTTATCATTTTAAAAGAATATTAATAAATGATATTTTTTTATTTAATACCCTATGATAAAACTCAATACTATAATAAACTTTCAAAAATTAAAGAAAATAGCTTAAATTAACAGATATATAAAAACAATATCTGGGTTCAAAAATTAATAATTTATGTAACTTATTAATTTATTTATCGTTCTTATTTATATGCTTCACAATTACCCATATATAAGTATTATTTGCCATTGTATAACTTATATATTATATGTATTTTTAATAAATAAAAATACATTAAACGTTTACAATATTACGTAGTAAACACAATATAATCCTGTTTAAGATATCTGTCAAATAATAACTATTTTTTATATCCCTCATCTAATTTGATGAATTATGTTAAGCTTTCAATTAATTATATTTAATAATAAATATAATTTTCCTTTTAAGATATATATGATGCGATGCCAAATTTGAAATAAAGATAATAATAATAATAATAAACATATTAAAATAATATAAGCATTATTATAATATATATAAATAAATAATAAAGGAAACTTATTTATAAGAGAGTTGAGAGTAGATATTGAAGTCTATAGTTCATCATCCCAATGAAGATCTCTTACGAAGCATATCACCAATCCATTGGTACAATGATGATTCCATTTATCCTTAAACGATAAACTGTTAATAACATCCAATGACCGGATTAATGTGAAATAAAATAAATATTCTTCGAATGTAGATGTTCTTAATCTTCATTTCTCTATTATCACTAGACGTTCTATATATTCAATATTTCAAAATATTTTAAAATAGCATGCAAGGTTGGTTTCGAAACCTTTACGATATAAAGCTGTTTTACTCAAAACACATTGTTTTATCCTATATATATATATATAATTATCTTAAATTTATATATATCCGAAGAATCACGGAAGTATTAAAACAACGTAGTTTCCAAAAAACTTAAACAGACGTTCTTTTCTTTTATATTGCTATTCCTTTAAGATTGAGTAGAAAATTAAATATATTTTCCTTGCAGACTTTTAATCCACAAATTATTTTAATTTGGAAAAGTTAATATTTAAATTCCAATCGTTAAATAGTAGTATTGATAAAAGAAAAATGCTATTTTTAAAGAGAAAAGATTTTCTTTTTCTTTCGTTTTTTTATATCAAGAGAACGAACGAATCTGCTCGTGTGTTATATACAAGTTCATGCTTAACTCAACTATCAATTGTTCCACTGACATTAAGATTTAATAATAAAATAAAAAAAATATATAAGTATTTATTCTTAACTTCAAATCTGGCATTTTACTCAAAAGCTTAAGGTATGTATTATTTAAAACTTAAATGTATATATAAATAGTACATATATGTTACATAATAAAATAGTCAAATAAAAATTTATATTTATAAATAATTTCACAAGAGATAAAACACGTTAGACCAATAATAATAACTGTAAGTTACTATTATATTTCCCCTTCCCTTCGGAAATTTAAAATTTTAATTTAAGTTAAAATTTTAAACACTTACAACTATTTTAGTATATTCTTATAGTTTAATTGCATTTATAGTTGGATTTTATGAAGGGTTGAATTTTTTTTTTTTAACTGTTATATCTTCCTAATACTTGGGCTATTTTATTCTTGTGATAATGATCAAAAATAAAAAAAATTAAGGACTTTGATGGGTTAATATTTTTTTTTATAAAAAAAAAAAAAAAAAAATGTGTTTCCTTCTTGGACCACAAATATATTTACTAGCCTTATTCCTGCTTCTTTAAGACTTATGGATTTGAAAAGGACTAAATAAATACTAGAGTATCCTTTTATAAATATGAATTGACTCTATGGTTTTAATTATTTTAAGGCATTAAAGAATACCCTCACCAAAGCTAATGTTTTTAACTATACTTCTCTTTACATTGATCACTATTATTATTATTTTTTATACAACCGTATGGTTTACACTGCCCAATTCTTATCTTGGTCTTCACCTCATTTCTTTATAAAATATTATAAGCAGCCAAAATATGGTTTTAAAATTCGTGAATTGTATGTACCACGAATCTCTCCTTCTTGGTTAATCCAAAATGCATTTGGACCTGCCCTTTTAACGATAGTATAAGGTCCTTCATATGTATTGAAGAATTTATGGTATTTATTCTCCAATGGTTTGCTGGGATGGAAAGTCTTTATCAAAACTTTATCTCCAACTTTAAATTCATAAATACATTTTTTTTATTCTGACTTCTATTATTTGCCATTTTAACAAGTTGTTTATGAGCTTGTAAAATATCATTTTCTCCATTTATTTTGGGTTCATTAATAATAGGTTTATATTTTTTAAATAATATAGGTATAATTTGATGAAAGTGTAGTCGGATGGGTGAGAATCCTGTAGATTCATTTAAACTCCAATTGATATAGTCTACTACACGTTTTGTCTGCTTTACCCAACCCTTGTGCTCCTCTTCTAAATAGGTCCTAAACAAACGTCCAAGCTCCCGCATAATACGTTCACATGGATTTGATTGTGGATTCCTAATAGAGATTAGCACATGTTTTATTTTTGATATATCTACCCATTTCTTCCATTCCTTAGATAGAAAAGGTGTACCATGATCAGTTAGTATGGTTTTCGGCTTTCCTATCATTGGAAATTGGAGAGTACTCAATACTTTGATTGTATGTTTAGCATTGGCTTGGGGTATCGGGTAAGCAGCAACATATTTGGAAAAGAGATCATAAGTGACTAATAAATATTTTTGTTTGTTGAATGGAGGCAAAGGCCCATAATAGTCAATTGCTAAGATCTCGTTTGGTCTTTCTGGAATGATAGAATTAATTGAATTAATATAATTTTGGTTTACTGACTTAGCTCTTAAGCAAATTAGACAATCCTGGAGTGATTTCAAGATGTCTTTATACATTTTTGGCCAGTAAAACCAATTCTTAAGGGTATGTTCTGTCTTATGAGCACCATAATGCCCGTATAGACAGTGTACGTATTTTATGAGTGGGTCACGTAAAGACTTTGGTATTATTGTCCTCCACTCATCAACGTTATCATTCACTTTATATAGTAAGACCTGTTGTTCTAATTTAAAATGGTTAAGATCTTTAGGTGCATCCAAAACTTCCTCCCCTAATAAAACTTTTATAATTGGGTTTAATTCTGGGTCATTAAATTGTATCTCTGGTAAGTTTTCCAACTCGTTCTCTACATTACTATCAGCCATCACATTGACATTTGTAATGTAGGCATTGTCTACCATCAAATGATTTTGTTCTGACCTACATGGATTTCGACTAAGCACATCAGCAACGATATTCTCGGATCCTTTGCAATAATGCACAGTGTAATTAAATTCCTGTAGTAGTAAACTCCATCTAACTAGACGACTATTAGTCAGATAACTGTGATTCAGGAATTCAAGGCTTTTGTGATCAGTGATCACTATCACCTCTGATCCGAGTAGCATTTGTCGAAATTTTTGGAAAGCCCAGACTATTGCTAGTGCTTCCTTCTCTGTAACCGTGTAATTTATTTCTGGACCTTTCAAGAGCCGGCTAATAAAGTAGAGGACACCTGGTTGGCCATCCTCTTGGATTTGGGACAGTGTTACCCCTAATCCAAAACCACTACTATCTGTTTGAACAATGAATGGTTTATTAAAATCAGGGAAAGCTAACATAGTTAACTTTAAAAACCCTGTTTTAATATTCTCAAATGCACGGTCTTGTTCTTCAGTCCATTTCCAACGTTCATCTTTTCTAATCAATTTTAGCAACGGTTCCATGTGGTCTGAGAACTTCTGATAGAAACGGTTGTAAAAATTACATAGGCCTAAAAATGATCTAATTTGTTTTCGAGTAGATGGTTTAGGAAAGTTTTGAATGGCAGAGATCTTCTCTGGATGAGGTCTTATCCCATTGCAACCAACAATATGACCTAAGAAGACTACTTGGTTGGAAACTAAAGTACTCTTCTTGAAGTTAATTTTTATACCTTTCAGAAAACACTCTTTAAAAAATATAGATAAATGTTGAAGGTGTTCTTCAACTGTGGTGGATGCAATAATTACATCATCCACATAAATAATTATGATTTGTTTTACCTCAGGAGATAAAGTCTTATCCAAACACCTGATTAGACCTGCACCACTATTTATCAATCCAAATGGCATCCTATTAAATTGGTATGTAAAACCCTCATAACGAAAAGCAGTATATTGGCGATCTTCTGGATGAAGTTCAATCTGCCAATAGCTGGAGGTTAAATCGAAAGTGGAAAATACCTTCTTGTTTCCAAATTTCATGAATAATTCATGTATGGGCGGTGGTATATTTCTGTCTGGGACAGTAATTTTATTTAGTTGTCTAGCATCTAAACAAAATCTCATCGACCCATCTTTCTTCTTCACAGTTACTACTGGATTACAGTAAGGTGAAGAGCATTTGGAAATGATTTCCCAATCCAGCATTTTATTAATTTGCTTAGATATATCTTCCCGATATTGGTATGGAATAGGATATGATTTAGATTGAAATGGTTGATCATGAATTAATCTAATTCTCTGTTGGAATCCCTTTATCACTCCTGGTATGTCTGAGAAAATAGAATTAAATTCTCTTATAACAAATCGTAATTTTAATATATCATCACTTCCAAGCAAGTTGGATTCTGCGAGTTTACTCTCTAAAAGTGTTTCTGGAATGCTAGATGTTATAGAGTCAACTTCAATTTGATCATATCTTGGAAGCAATGTCATCTCTAAGACTTCATCATTAATTTTAACTGTTTTATTACAGAAATCAATTACACAAGTGTTCAAATGTAGGAAGTCTGCCCCTAAAATAACATTATGAATCAAACCATTCAAAATTAAAAATACATGATAGAGAGTTGTTTGGCCGATTTTAATCTCAACCCAAATTTGTTTTTGGATTAACTTAGCTTTTCTACTGTTAGCCATGGTAACCTGCATAGATTTCAGTGGTAAAATTTTGATATTAGGATTTATTGCTAAAATCTTTTGGTAAAATGTCTCTGATATCACAGAAATTTGGCTACCAGAATCTAATAATGCCTTAACCAGCAAGCTCTCAAACAAAACTTCTATCATAGGGCAACTTTGTAAAACAAAATTTGGTGTTTTATCTTCCCATGAACACATCATGTTAGTGATTTCTCGTGTAAAAGATTGATTCAAGTTCCTCATTGGGTATTTGGTTTCTTGAGGTGAGGAACATTTCCTCAAGTACCCTTTTAGTTTGTTTTATGTGAATCTATAGATATATCTTTACTACATCCCGGTTTTGGGGAATTTCTTGGATTATTAGAAGAAGTTATTTTTACTTTATTTAAATTATCACGATTTATTTTGGGAGAGGGGTCATAAGGTATATTCCTTTGAGATGTTTTTCCCTTCCAATAATTGGTATTTCTATTATTTTTCCTTCTATTATAAAATATTGTATTGATTGAAGCTTCCTCCTTTTTTTTATCAGGTAATCTAATTGATAAATTGGTTTGATTCATATCAATACTATTTAAAAGTTCTACTATTTGTTCTATTTTTGTTATATTGGTACACAATAATGATTGTTCTATTTTAAGTGGTAAATTTCTTTTTATTATTCTAATCATTTCGCCTTCACTTAAATGATAAGTATTAAGTGTTCTTAATTTTGTTATTTGACGGCGAAAGAATTTGGTCAAGGTTTCTCCAGGTGTCTGTTTATACTTATCTTGGAATATTTGGTACAATAAAGCCTCTTGTTTATCTCTATTCCAAAAATTTTTAATTAATAACTCTTGATATTCCATATAAGTAGATGGAGTTTGTGATAAAGACTCCCACCACATCAATGCATCTCCTTGTAAGTGACTATATGCAACGATCACTTTTTCTCCTTCTGATAAACTACGGTTAACGGAAAAATAAAGATTAAGGCTTCTAATATGTTCTATCGGAGATTCATTATGAGATCCTTTGAATATTTTTAACCTAACAAATTGGTTAATTGTACTACTTGGTATTGAATGGTTGTATACCTTTTGTTTTTCTAAAACATTCAACTGAGAAGTTGATGTTTGATTTTCATGATTAATCCTATAAGTATTTAAGTTTAACCCTTCTAATTCAAAATTACTAGGATAATTTTCAACTTCAGGCATTATATGATACTGAAAATTTGATCTATCACCAGAGTCAATTACTTGTTGTGGATCTTTTTGAATGACCTCCAAATGATTTTCACCATGATTTTGTTCTTGATTATAACTATAAGTATTTACATTATTTTCAACCTGATGCATTTCTATAGTTGGTGTTCTTTTACATATCTGTGTTTCAATAACCAAAAATCTACTATCAGTTGATTCCTTTATTTTATTTACTCTATTCCAAGTTTCAGTAGTATCTTTCCTTAATTTTTCCAATACATTTTTGTCTATATTTGTATTAATTTCTATTGAATTCATTTTATTTTCTAAAGTTTTAAGTTGATGATCAATAGTCTCCAATACATTATTCTGAGATTCTACCTCATTATTATGTTTAGTAGATAGTTGATCTATTCTTGCTTGTGTTTGTTGTCTATCTACTTGGATTTCATTCCGTATTTTATTTTGTTCTTCTTTTACTTGATCCCTAAAAATTCCTTGATTTTTATACATTTCATCACATTTAACATTAAATTTATCTATTATGTCACCTTGGAACTCACTAAACCGTTGTTGACATTTTGAATTATTTTCATCAATTTCATTCTTTAAATCATTTAATGCTTGTTTAATTTCTATGTTATCTTTTTTAACATTATCCACATTTAAATTTAATTGTTGGATTTTTGTAGATAGTTTATTTTCAATTCCTGTTATTTCAACCTTCAAATCATTTTTTAAACTATCTAATTTTTTACTATTATTATCCAATTTTTGATTCAAATCACTTTTTAAACTATTAATATTATCATCCAATTTTTGATTCAAATCACTTTTTAAATCATCTAATTTATTCATAAACATTTGTAACATTTGCTGAATTGTTCCAACATTAGATGATTGACTAATCTCAATTGTAGATGATTGATTTAAACCTTCATCAACTATATTTTGTGTTTGAGATAACACTTGATCTAAACTCGGTGTTTGTTGAGGGTATTCAATTATGGTTGTAGAACCCCCAGGTGCTTGTACTAATGATGATTGTTCTATAATATTACTATCATCACTTAGTTCACTTTGCAAATCATCTTGCATTTGACTAGAGCATTTAATATCTTTGTTTGAAAACATTTTCCCACTTCGCAGCATAACAAATTTTAACTTAATTCAAATATTACTTAAGTGTATATATATTTTTATAACCAAAATATTATATCGTAAAGTTCTCTACCACCCCATGCTATTTATATATACTTATGATGTTCTAATAATATATGTGTATATTTTTAAACGTCTATGTCTATATAAAACTTTATCCCACTCAACTCTTGTTTAAAACATAATTTAATAATTAGTTATTTAAATATTGATCTCTCTAAATCATATTATATATATTACCATTTTTTTTTATTTATATTAATCTTGCAATTATAAATATCATATATAATGAATCGAAATTATAGATTCAATGCCTAAAACGTTGCACACCAGATAAAACGCAGTCTACAGGGTATGAGATTTAATTAATCGAAGCCCCTAACGTTTGGGTCGCCAGATATAATGGGACAGCCTATTTGATAGCCTTAGTTGAGGCACCAAATATAACGGAACGGCATTTAATCATCCCAGTTGATGTATTAATTGTAATATAATCAATTATATTTAATGTTTAGAAATCATTAACTTAATGCTTCACAGTTAGGTTCGCCAAATATAACAGAATGGATTATATTTAAAATCTAAGTTGGTCTTGTTAAATATAAAGAGATGATTAAATTCCTTAGAAAGAGGATACGCATTTCACTACAATCGGACTTTGGGTCTTCAAGTAGAATGCTAGAAATGAATCGATGAAATACTAAATCCATGATTATATATATCTTTATTATGCTAGCTCAATAATCTTTAAATAAGTTTAAATACAATTTAGACCAGGTCATCCATCTTTCATCCCTCTTTCAGTCACCATTATGCCACGATATTTAAACTCACGGAGAATTTGCAATTAGCTCTTTTCAGGAATAATTTCAAAACAAGTTATTTCATATGCCTTTATATAAGCATTAATTATAACTATTATTCATATGATATTTATAATACTAGCATATATATAATATAATTCAATAATGATTAGACAAAGAGATCACGTTAACAAATCAATATTTAATAAACAATAAAAAATATAATAGAATAGATAATAAAATATTAATAAATAAATACGGATGAATTTTATCATTTTAAAAGAATATTAATAAATGATATTTTTTTATTTAATACCCTATGATAAAACTCAATACTATAATAAACTTTCAAAAATTAAAGAAAATAGCTTAAATTAACAGATATATAAAAACAATATCTGGGTTCAAAAATTAATAATTTATGTAACTTATTAATTTATTTATCGTTCTTATTTATATGCTTCACAATTACCCATATATAAGTATTATTTGCCATTGTATAACTTATATATTATATGTATTTTTAATAAATAAAAATACATTAAACGTTTACAATATTACGTAGTAAACACAATATAATCCTGTTTAAGATATCTGTCAAATAATAACTATTTTTTATATCCCTCATCTAATTTGATGAATTATGTTAAGCTTTCAATTAATTATATTTAATAATAAATATAATTTTCCTTTTAAGATATATATGATGCGATGCCAAATTTGAAATAAAGATAATAATAATAATAATAAACATATTAAAATAATATAAGCATTATTATAATATATATAAATAAATAATAAAGGAAACTTATTTATAAGAGAGTTGAGAGTAGATATTGAAGTCTATAGTTCATCATCCCAATGAAGATCTCTTACGAAGCATATCACCAATCCATTGGTACAATGATGATTCCATTTATCCTTAAACGATAAACTGTTAATAACATCCAATGACCGGATTAATGTGAAATAAAATAAATATTCTTCGAATGTAGATGTTCTTAATCTTCATTTCTCTATTATCACTAGACGTTCTATATATTCAATATTTCAAAACATTTTAAAATAGCATGCAATGTTGGTTTCGAAACCTTTATGATATAAAACTGTTTTACTCAAAACACATTGTTTTATCCTATATTGTATCTGCCCGGTGGTGCATGTGAGCATGCTACCGCTCCCTCAATAACGTCACTATTACGAATCTGCTGTGTTCTTGCGTCCGGGGGATTACATAACATTCTGTGAAGATAATTTCAAACACATATACACGTACGCTTTATTTATTTTATATGTAAATTCGGATTGAATCCAAGTAATAGGCGCCAGGAGAACTTCTATAAGAGTCCGCCACGTATGTGCATAAGCTCACTCAACTATATCACAAAACATGCCCGTACATCACTCCAGTCGGAAGCAAGAGACGAACACAGCCAATATTACCCTTCAAATTACATCGAATCTGTGATCTTTCACTCACGATCAATTACTTATTATATGAGGGCCTGCCCTATATCCCACAGAATAAATTAATCAAACTTAATTTAATCTAAGAGAACATAACAAACATAAGCATAAATAAAATAAAATCCCAACACCAAAAATATCAAATGCATTCATTCATATACAAACAAATTTGATCGCTCTAGCACTCATTCTGATTATATAAATTTATGTTGAAATTCCAAGCAATTAATAACAAAAAAAATATTAGTTAAATAAATGTTTTATTTAATCTGTTTACTAATAATTAATGCAGGTATATGATCGGCAAGCCGAGATAATTAAATATAGACTTCAAGGTGACTTCGCACATTATTTTAAGGAATGTTGATCAGTAGGCAAACTTATTAGGTTAGATTCTCGAATTGTTCATTAATGGTTAAGATTAACTTTATCATTTTAGCTTAATGTTTTTCTAATAGTTCTGGTTATTAAAGTTATTTTATTTAGGTGCATAAGTGAATACGACAATTTAATGATAGCTACCTGTGGAACGTAGAAAGACTGTAATGGGATCCTGAGCGACGGTTTCTTCTTTAACGAAGCATTCCGGTAATTTGCAAGGTCTCAAAGCGTGTGTGGTCCTTATGTGAAGTTCTCCGGTGTTACGAGCATCCTGTTGGCAATCAGCTGGGCTGGACACGGAGGTCCGGCGGTCAAGCCGTGAATTTTATGTTCAGCAACGCATTTCTGTTAGATTTCAATCGTCTAATAAAAATCAATAGTCTAGTAATAATAATCTAATCCTCCTCGAAAACACTGTCCGACCTTTTTGATCTCTTCCTTCCCGCCCTCACACCTTGAATTTTTATTCACCCAATCACTCCCATGCACCTGTGAGTCCCTTCATTTTATAAGTCCATCGAGTGTCAACTCAATTCCGTGATTTCTGGGATTGTTTACATCACTTTGGAATTTAACCATTTTTTTTAGGTATTGTTTCGCTGGAGACAGAAATCTGAGTTGTACAATAGCAGTGTACACTTTTTCTCACCTCTGTTTCTAAATTTGGCTTGTTTTATCTCGGCGTACCAGCACATATCCTGCCTATTGTTTCAATTTCTCTAATTTTACATTTACTAATTACTCTTATTTAAAAATAATTTTAGATCGCTTGGAATTTCAGAACATATTGCCAATTAATTTATTCATTTTTCCCTTTTGTTCAAATGATTTAATAAAAGTTAAACTTGCGTTCAATCATTCCTCTTTACTTAATTAAAAATGCAAAAAAAAACTACAACTAATGATTATAGATTCATTCTTAACAAACAAACACAAAATAATAAAAAAAACTCTTTTACTTTTTTATTTCAATAAATTTGACAGGTACTCTTATATAGCTGCGATCATGCTTTAGAAACGGCTGTTTCTCGTTTATTATTAAAGCAAGACCGCTTTTTTAAAAGTTTTGTTCCTGTCATTCATTTCGTCAATTGATTATAGTTTAATATAACCCCATATGCCTGGGTTCAAATCCCATGTAACGCTATTCCGTTACAATATATATATATATAATTATCTTAAATTTATATATATCCGAAGAATCACGGAAGTATTAAAACAACGTAGTTTCCAAAAAACTTAAACAGATGTTCTTTTCTTTTATATTGCTATTCCTTTAAGATTGAATAGAAAATTAAATATATTTTCCTTGCAGACTTTTAATCCACAAATTATTTTAATTTGGAAAAGTTAATATTTAAATTCCAATCGTTAAATAGTAGTATTGATAAAAGAAAAATGCTATTTTTAAAGAGAAAAGATTTTCTTTTTCTTTCATTTTTTTATATCAAGAGAACGAACGAATCTGCTTGTGTGTTATATACAAGTTCATGCTTAACTCAACTATCAATTGTTCCACTGACATTATGATTTAATAATAAAATAAAAAAAAATATATAAGTATTTATTCTTAACTTCAAATCTGGCATTTTACTCAAAAGCTTAAGGTATGTATTATTTAAAACTTAAATGTATATATAAATAGTACATATATGTTACATAATAAAATAGTCAAATAAAAATTTATATTTATAAATAATTTCACAAGAGATAAAACACGTTAGACCAATAATAATAACTGTAAGTTACTATTATAATATATACATTTGGTTTGTGCTAAATCTCTTCTCCACACAATTGTAAAGAGAGCGCTGCTGTCAATTATGGTTTCTAGGATATATGCCTGAGAAAATGGGTATAGTATAAAACTGGTGGCAGAGATTTATCGCTTTCAGTTCCCAGGATGTTACCAGTGCTCAGCCTTAAAAAAAAGAAATTCATAGTAGAGAAAGCCATAGATAAAATGGCTACTATGGCAAGGCATGAAAATAAGGACTGGTAAATAGCGAACATTGTTTATATTAGTATGTAAATAAACTAAATGAAATCTTGTGTTTTATTTTATATTATAATTGTATGCCCATGTTGTTTAAAGTATTTATTAAAATATATAGAATTATAAATGACAGTAAATTGTATTTATTGCTATCTTACTAATTAAACCCTAAGACATAGAAAGTACATTGATTTAAACTGATTCTAAAATTAAATGTGTGTGCAGCTATAGATGATATAAAATTAGCACAAATAAATTGAATAAAACTGTCACTATTTTATTTAATTTATATTTATTGATTTTTATGGTACAATCTATATCTTTTCTGAAATGCAAAGTTGCCTAATAAATGCAATCATTTTAAAAAGTGTGGCCCTTCGCTAATCTCCACTTCCACAAAGTGGCCCCCAAGCCAAAACATTTGCCCATCCCTGTTCTAAAATATTCCTTTTTTTAAAAAATGGTCATAACTTTATTCCAGATTACATTATCAAATGCTAGGCCACCAACCTTTGACACCTTTTTGGTTTTAGATTTGTTTCTCTATCTACTTTGCAATATTTTTTAGCAAAGGCTGCGAATCCCACTGAGTTATCAATTTTTCAGACTTTTTTTAAAGAGGTGGTTCACTTGATTTTAACTCAGGTTAATTTATTCAAATTATTTTCAAATCTATTTTCACCATTAAAGACATTATTTTTATTACATATTTTTTTTATTATAAATATATTTAAATGCACGATATTATATTAAGTAATATTTACTAAGGCTGTGACCTCAAGAATATGCATGTGAAAAAGTGTACGCTTGTAGTTAAGACCTGTAGAGATCCCTATCTTTGCATTTTCATGTGCATATTCTTGAGGTTACAGCCTTAGTAAATATTACTTAATATTTTTTTAAAGCAAACATTTAAAACTCATAAATATCTTTTTACTCTATATGTAACATATTTAACTGAAATTTATCTTTATAAGTAAAATATAACAATTTCTATATTAATTTTATACCTAAAATTGAAAATAAAACAAAATTTATAATGCTTTGAAATCTATAACATTACTTCTTTTTTGCATATATGTAGGTTTTCGCTACACTTACAACAAGGTTTACATTAATTCATTTAATAATAATAAACTATTAAGCTAATGCATTTGTGCTTTGAAGATTTAAATTATAAATGAATACTCTCCAATTCCAAACACAAGATAAACTTTTTTGAAAAGACAGAATGTGCATTAGCTTAATAGCTGATTATTATTACTGTTTATAAAACATAGCACCATATAAAATATTATTTCATTAATTTATTTAAATTATATGTATGTGTGTATACACTAATTTATCACACGCATGCATAAGTGTTGAATGATGTACATGCACACACATGATTATGCCAAAATTACAATATTTAGGTTTAAATTCAATTTGATATACGCAGACTTGGGTATATAAATATGGAAATAAATACTACTATATAAAATAGTAGGTGAAACAAGGGTGATTATTGATAGATCTGACTGTGTCAATAGTAACCTGTGTGCTATTATTAACAGTCGAACGTAATTGGAAAATTTAAATAAGGTTAAATTTTTTTAAAGACATTCAATACTTAATATTAGATGATGGGAATAATGCAATATATTATAAATACAACTAAAATACCATCATCATAAACTTTCAGGAAAATATTTATATTTACTGTATTTGTTTGAAATTTTATATTCCCAGTAGATGGCGGTGCAAAAAGAATGTTGAGAATAAAGATGGAACCGTCCTTTGTCTCGTAAACCAAAAGTTAATTTGTAGGTAATTTACTTTTAAAGTACTCATTAATATTTATTGTATTTATTTTGGATATTTAAATATGTAAATTAATACTGCATAAGAGAATGCATAAGTGAATTAACAGTATTGCTTTTTGTGAGCAAATACTTAAATTTTACAATTAAACTTCGTTTAGTTAATAATAATAGCAACTCTGAGGAATACATAGCAGTGGCATGCTTTCAATGGGTTTGTTGGATATGGCGAATCTCTTTTAAAAATTAATTTATCGAATAAATAATTATCTTTAAAAAAATTAATCTAACATGTTCAAATAATTCGCAAACTTAGAATAATTATGGTCAGATGATTATGTCTCAGCAGCGCAATCGTAAACGTTATATTTTTAATTAAAAATGAGTTTTTGGATTCAAGTTAATGTTAAAAATATATTCTGTATACGATATGATTAAGATTTGAATTAAATAAATGAAACCTCGAAAATTGATCTTGTTTATTATTATTTTTTATCCCAGAAATATATCGTATTTATAATAAATGTTTAAAATTAAGTTGAATTCAAAAAGTCATTTTTTAAATATAACGTGTAATTTTTGGAAAATAAAATTATTTATTTGGTAATCCTGACTTTTAGCGTCCCGAACAATTCGCCCTCTATTTTTAAAAAAATTAACTAACTACTTTTTCACACCTAAAAAAAAAAGTGTATGTAACTATATCCAAGTGTAAATGCTAATAAAAAAAATGTTAAAAAAAATACTTACATTTACATGCGTATTTTTCACTTATAGCGGTCTTTGCTGCATGTAGAACTGTAAACAAATGACGTATATTAACTCTAAATGTTTTTACATAAAGAACACTCAATAACAAAAAAACAAACTCATATTTAGGATCCGTCCATTTTTTATAACGACAGAATTCCACGCGGTCAAGCAAAAGTAGTTCAGAATTTGTCACGTGTCACAAATGACCAAAGTACAGTAGTTCATAATTTTTATAGCAACTTTGCGTGAGACTAAATAGAGCCTAAAAAATTAAGTTTTGTTACATCCATTTTATTTATTCATCTTCATGTAAAAAAGACATTTATAGTTACATATACTCTGCAATTACATCCATTTGATTTATTGATGTTCGTGTAAAAAATAAATTTATAGTTACATATACTCTGAAATTACATATATAGAATGACAGAGTTCGACACCCGGATCCTAAATGTGAATTGGTTTTTTGACACGTGACAAATTCTGAACTACTTTTGCTTGACCGCGTGGAATTCTGCCTATGTCCACTCTGTCGCAAAGCATAAGCTAAAATACCAATTTGGGATGAGCACACCTTTGTTCTCATCCTACCTGCAGGAATTTTCTTTCAGAAATCTGCACGCACGCGACGACCTTTTCGTGCATTTCCTCGCTTGTGTGGCTTCCAATTACTCCTAAAAATGTAAGTTTCTTTTCTTGTTATTTATTCTTCTTTACGGAAAAACATTTACAGTTAATATACGTCATTTATTTACAGTTCTATATACAGCAAAGACCGCTATACGTGAAAAATACGCATGTAAATGTAAGTATTTTTTTTAATCTTTTTTTATTAGCATTTACACTTGGATATAGTTACATACACTTTTTTTTTTAGGTGTGAAAAAGTAGTTAGTTAATTTTTTTAAAAATAGAGGGCGAATTGTTCGGGACGCTAAAAGTCAGGATTACCTAG